>OX421505.1:32960257-33315257 GCA_949126835.1 Anisus vortex | reverse complement strand
CCTCATTTAAATTTCTGGATCACCATTAGCTTGTTTCTTAACTTTTTTTTTTAAAGTAAATAAATTTGATTTTCTCAACAGAAATTTGTTTTTGTACTTTATGAAAGTAAAAAAAGACGAGCGATCACATGTACCGTTTCTGGAGAGAAGCAAATATGCATCAAAGTTGTATAGCACTGTACCAGAAGTGGAGTATTCATTAAAAGTATTCAGTAAAAGTACCGGTATTCATTAAAAGTGTTCAGTAAAAGTACTGGTATTCATTAAAAGTGTTCAGTAAAAGTACCGGTATTCATTAAAAGTGTTCAGTAAAAGTACCAGTATTCATTAACTCAATAACACCGTAACGACTCTTCCAGCGTTCGGTCCTAAGGCTTGTGCTACCGTAACAACGCTCTGAGAGTTCCATAGTATTTTCTGTGTTTAGTTCATTGTTTTGTCTGATACACGTTTTTAATCGTCTAAATGACTTCTGGGATCTCTAAGGCGGCCATTTTAAAGTTTGTTTTCTTCTTGTATCTTGCATTGAACAAGCGTTTTAAAATAGTAGGAATATTTTAAAAAAGGTCAGTATCGTAAATTTTAAGTTTTGTTTATATTTCAAAATGGCTGGTAATGCTTTTTCGTCTGGGTCTAGACTGCCTCACCGCTTTACAGCCAATCAAGCTAGGAATTTATTTCTAGGAATGCGAGAATCGGGAGATAGTGAAGTGGAATCTTATGAAAGCAAATTTCTGCCTTCAGATTATTCTAGTGAGTCGGACAGTGACGCATTAGTTGCCACAGTACCAACTGAAAGGGGGGCGTCTCCCCTTTTCTTATTTGGGGTGTTAATAAAATGTGTATATTTTAAAAACTATTTCATCAATTTTCATTCTGAAAAGTTCTTAGTGTGGTGAATTAAATGTACTTTATATTTTAATGACAATGGGAACGCAAAAAAGCAGCTGGATTTAATTAACGCCTTCATTAAGTAAAATTTTAATATTTTAAATTTGTATTATTATTATCTCCCCCTAATAATATGCAAATTATCTTTTCTATATGAACATATTATGATACAAAAATGATATCACTGTAAAGCACATTCAATGTCCTATTTTTCTACTCATTACATGTTTGGGTTTAGAACAATAGATAAACTGTAAAGCCCATTCAATGTCCTATTTTTCTATTCATTACATGTATGGGTTTAGAACAATAGATAACAAACTATAAAGCCCATTCAATGTCCTGTTTTTTTTACTCATTACATGTATGGGTTTAGAACAATAGATAACAAACTGTAAAGCCCATTCAATGTCCTATTTTTCTACTCATTACATGTATGGGTTTAGAACAATAGATAACAAACAATAAAGCCCATTCAATGTCCTATTTTTCTACTCATTACATGTATGGGTTTATAACAATAGATAACAAACTGTAAAGCCATTCAATTTCCTATTTTTCTACTCATTACATGTATGGGTTTAGAACAATAGATAAACTATAAAGCCCATTCAATTTCCTATTTTTCTACTCATTACATGTATGGGTTTAGAACAATAGATAACAAACTATAAAGGTTTTACAGATGCATGTATTTAAAATAATTGTGTGCAGAAAAAATAATTCCGGCAGGAGTAGGAAAATAATTCCGGTCTTAAAGAGTTAAAAGTATTCAGTAAAAGTACCGGTATTCATTAAAAGTGTTCAGTAAAAGTACTGGTATTCATTAAAAATATTCAGTAAAAGTACTGGTATTCATTAAAAGTGTTCAGTAAAAGTACTGGTATTCATTAAAAGTGTTCAGTAAAAGTACTGGTATTCATTAAAAGTGTTCAGTAAAAGTACTGGTATTCATTAAAAGTATTCAGTAAAAGTACTGGTATTCATTAAAAGTGTTCAGTAAAAGTAACGGTAGTCTTTAAAAGTGTTCAGTAAAAGTATCGGTATTCATTAAAAGTGTTCAGTAAAAGTACTGGTATTCATTAAAAGTAGCAGTATTCATTAAAAGTATTCAGTAAAAGTACCGGTATTCATTAAAAGTTTTCAGTAAAAGTAACGGTAGTCTTTAAAAGTGTTCAGTAAAAGTATCGGTATTCATTAAAAGTGTTCAGTAAAAGTACCGGTATTCATTAAAAGTGTTCAGTAAAAGGGTTAGTTTTAAAAATGAAAACATTAAGATATTCTGTTCTTTTTTTTTAATGTGTAAATATAGTAATGTTCTTGAATGTTGTTTATTCAAGCTATAGACAGTTAAAATAGTAATGCTTAGTGTTAAATTTTAAAAAAATGTTGGACTTCTTATAGCCAAGCAATAAAAAAAAGGCTTACATAGAAGTTTAAAATGATTCAAATGTGAAACAAAGTGATGGTAACTATAACATTACAACACATGAAATAACATTTTTCTCTTAGATCTACTGACCCAATTCTGCCATAAAACTAGGTCTCTTTTTTATCGTCTCATCGTCTAAACCCCATGGCCACTTAACAAGTTTCACACATTCTAGTGAAGTATGCCACTTCAAGGTTAGGCTACTTTTACATTTAGTGTCGATGGCTTTCTAACTTATACGCTCTATTCCCTTCTAAAAGAACTTTATAGCCTATGTAGGCCTGAATATAGCATTGACTAAAATCAATATTAGTCAAAAGGCTACCTCTGTAATTCTGTAATATATTTTTTATAGTTCCACAATAGAATTTATTTATTGAAAGGCATTATTCGTGTTCTAGTTTTATGCTTACCAATGTAAAACTACCGTAGCTAATAGCTTATTTAACATATAGCCTATAGGCCTACGAATTTAACAGTGTATGTATTAAAAGGGATACAACCTTTATAAATTGTTGACATTATGTCAGTATAAAATTTTGTGTAGTTATGTAGGCCTAGGCTAGGTCTATCCATTCAAAGCAGCAATATAAACAATATAGGCCTAAACATATAATGTTGAAAATAACATGGGTGAATATGGCAGATTTATCTTTAAGTAAGCCTCTAATGCAAGATAAAATCAATATATATATATATATTATATATTATATACAATATATATACATTTTAATTGTAGATGCCCTTTATCAGTTGGTTTATTATACTATTATATATAATCTATAATAGTGTCTCTAGTGATTGCTGCCTTTAATCAAAAGAAAATAGTGGAAGCCGAGCTTCACTTTTAGTGACTGCGCATATAGGGATCGCACATTTAGTTATATCTCTATTCTATGTGTAAGACCAATATGTAATATAATAAGAGGTTCAGGACAGGTGACCTACGGTACTTGTAAGAAGAATGAAAGACCAATATCCTTTGTACAGATGACAATGCAAAACCTTACTGTGTGGCTGGTCCACCATTGGGTTTTTCGCTGGTACTGTAAGACCTGGCCGATAAGACCTGATTGTGCTTTTCCCATCTTTGAAGACCTTAATGCATCCAGTGCCAAACTGCTTTTGCTTACGCAGCACTTCCCTTGGGGGCTTGGCAACAGTGTCAACATAGGCCAGTTGGGCTTTCCTGCCTGCAAACACACAGTTTCACACATCACAGACAATAACATTTTTAAACTAGATTTAAGCTGCTCATTGCTTTAGGTTAAATTTGTCAAAAGCAAAGCGATTAGACTTAAATAAAAAAATTGTTAAATTGCATGCTAGGAAAAATTACACAAATGTACAAAAACAGACAAATTGAACTTTGTTCAATACATATTGAACCGATTAATGATCAAGCTTAAAGATGATGTGTAGATTCATCAATGAATTATATCAAAATAGTTAAGTTATTTTAGACCTTCCAGTATTCACATGGAAATTAAACAAACCCTACATTTAGGGCGAGCTACTGTGCTTTTGGCTGGCATACCGAAGTGTTCCAGTGTCTGGAGGGTGTCCCTGAGTCTACCCTGTTCTGATATTTAATTTTAGTTAGAGTTTTAGCTGGCCACACAATTCAGTAGCATAACAGGTCACAGAAATTGGTGAATGCTGCTTCACTGGCCCTATGGATCAACTTGGTCTGATGGTATACTTTACTTACATTTATGTTGACAATGACAACATGTTGGCCTTTATACAAAATTTTTAGGGATAATCAGTGACATGAAAACAAAATGGAATTATGAATAGGTATAGAGTTAAATATTATTCTGTTAAGATGGAGTGTTTCTGTAATGTAATAGAAAACAGTCGCCCATCTGGTCCAACAAAAATATAACTTACCTGCTTGGCCTTTGGTAATTGTGGAAGACATGCTCTCTTTCAGCTTTTGATACTTGACTTCCCTCTCCTCAAACTTTCTCTGGTGAACATAACAAAACAGTTCAACAACATTTATATATGTATTTAACTATACACACACACACACATAACTGATCTGAAAAAAGATCAATTCATGTTATTGCAAACAAAATAAAGAACATATCTTCTGAATCCAAATTGTCAAAACTATAAAACAGACAATCAGACTTTGTGCTGGACAAATGCTGACCTAAAGTACTAGACAATAGAATGATGTAGTTTACAACAGCAGACAGTGTGCCACGTACCATGTAAAGCTCTCTCCATGACTCCAGCTCATCTGGCTTACTTCCCCTGAAGTCCCTCTGGCTGAGGCTCTCCCACAGTTCATCAGTGTCCTCCAGGAAATGCTAAAACAACAGAATCACATGAAGCAACACAAGGCAGTGCTGGTAACAAAAGCGTAGACTCAAATTCAAATATTTTTCTCAACGTTCACTGTTTGTTTTAAATGTGTTTAATAAACAACATAATTATAACTAACAGCACAGCTTTGACAACAAATAATGAAAACATTTCAACAATAATAGATTCAGAATATTGTGAAGTAGTTATTTATTTAAATACTTTTTTTTCTCCATGTAATCTAACATTTTGAAAATTGTAATTTTGGTAAATTTAAGCGAGAAAATTAATGAAAATTTCTAGAAAAAATCTTTTTTTTTTTTTTTTTTACTAATATTAGCATTTTCTGAAGCATTAAAAGTTAAATACTTTAAAAAATGAAATGAAAACATGATTAACCATGGAACTTTTCAAGACGCTAAACAATACTTAACCAAAACATTGTTATACATTAAGCTAGAAATAAAACTACTGTATATATAATATTACATTATTAACAGTTTTCATAAGGTATTTCTTTGTATACCTTTCAGAATTTCACACATTTTTTAGCCTGTCAGAGTAAAAAAAGTGATGCACCCTAACATCAGCCTTTACTGGCCTAATATTGGCCCAACATTTGTTCAAGATTTAAATTTTGGCAGAATATTGGGCCTTTATTATACTTTATAGTGTGCTGTTGGGGCAACGCCCCCACCCCCCGCACTGGTTGTCACTAATGTTACTGGACTGGAGTGGTTGATGCTTGGTACATCTCCAGTTCATGTTTCCGTTTTGCACCCTCTACTTGAGCCAGAATTCATATACCTCATTAACTAATATACATTTACCTTTACTACTTATTATGAACTCCAGAAGCATTTCTTTACGGTAATAATATTTCAGGTTCACGTAATTGTGGTTTAGAGAAGTATAAATATATATATATAATATATGTCCCGAGGGGTCGTAAGCAATCCTTAAGTGTGTCCTTAAGTCTACCCTGACCCACCTGCTAAAATATATAGCCCTGCAATAGACAATGCCTTATAGAGGCTTAAGTATCAGGGGTCTAAGTGACTAGGGATTAAGTTACCAAGGGATTAAGTGTCTGGGATATATGTCAGGGATTAAGTGTCTGGGGAATAAGTGACCTGTCACCCAAAGTCTTCAACTGTCATCATGCAGTGTGTCAATTTAATTGAAGACCCATGAATGGAGGTTGGAAAGTGTCAATTTAATTGAAGACCCATGAATGGAGGTTGGAAAGTGTCAATTTAATTGAAGACCCATGAATGGAGGTTGGAAAGTGTCAATTTTATTGAAGACCCTTGAATGGAGGTTGGAAAGTGTCAATTTAATTGAAGACCCATGAATGGATGTTGGAAAGTGTCAATTTAATTGAAGACCCATGAACGGAGGTTGGAAAGTGTCAATTTAATTGAAGACCCTTGAATGGAGGTTGGAAAGTGTCAATTTAATTGAAGACCCTTGAATGGAGGTTGGAAAGTGTCAATTTAATTGAAGACCCTTGAATGGAGGTTGGAAAGTGTCAATTTAATTCATAGGTTCTCAACCTTTTTCGGCTCACCGCCCCCTTTTACATTTTTTTTCCGCTCACCGCCCCCCAACTTAATTTTAGCGGAAACATTTGTTAATTAAAGGGAGATAATTAACCCTTTTCATTTTAGGTAATATTTCAATTTGTTTTACTTTTAAAAAAAAAATGAATGGCTTGCATTTATAACTTAAAATGATATGATAGAACTGTAAAAATTATTTGAAAATTGTATGAATATTATATGACTAAAGAATTTATATGAATATTTTCAAGCATTTTAATAACTACCCAGTTTGTATAATTACTACGTATCTATACCGCTCAGTTATTGTGGTTACCTCCTTTCAAAAGATTCAAACGCATTAAAGGACATCTCGGTAAAACGAGTAAAATTAGTAATATTAGCCGATGTTAAGGCGACAGTCCGGTGAACCAACCATAAGACGAGACGGCCGCATAACATATTTGCCAAGTAGGCCTACTAACCCATACTTCATCGAAAAGTCATTGCGATTCTTATTTGTTCAATAATATGTATGCCTACTGTTGGGGGGATAACAGATATTTAGTAGCACTTGCGTTTACATCATATTTCATCCAAAAACTAATCGATTCAAAAAGCTGAGTTGTTGAAATTATAGCAGGTACGTATGTACCGCCAACTTGCCCTTCATCGCCCCCCAATCGCCCCCGGGAATGTTATCGCCCCCCTAAAGCTTCTCATCGCCCCCTGGGGGGCGATATCGCCCCCGTTGAGAACCTATGGTATGATTTAATTGAAGACCCATGAATGGAGGTTGGAAAGTGTGGGGAGAAAGATTTGAATCAAGATAAAGATTTTATGCAAAGGTGAATACTGTCCAGATACTTACTGGATTGAAATCTTCCAACTGGTACAGCTGCGAGGCTGAACATCTCTCCAGCACCGGCTTTAGAATACTGTAAGGGACACCACCAACATTGTCTATTACTGTAAGAGAAAACATTTGTTATGTGTACTAGTACCGGTACATAAAGACATCACTCATATTGTCAAATATTTAACCGTAAGAAAAAGCAGTTATGTAGAAAGAGACATCACCAACATTGTCTATTACTGTAAGAGAAAACATTTGTTATGTGTACTAGTACCGGTACATAAAGACATCACTCATATTGTCAAATATTTAACCGTAAGAAAAAGCAGTTATGTAGAAAGAGACATCACCAACATTGTCTATTACTGTAAGAGAAAACATTTGTTATGTGTACTAGTACCGGTACATAAAGACATCACTCATATTGTCAAATATTTAACCGTAAGAAAAAGCAGTTATGTAGAAAGAGACATCACCAACATTGTCTATTACTGTAAGAGAAAAAATTTGTTATGTAAACATAAAGACATCACTCAGATTGTCTAATATATAAAGCAGACTGTCAAACCAGATTAGAACTAGCCCTTCAATGCCGAATTTAGCTTCTAAAACAGATACTAAAATGTCATGATATACTGTATCAAAAGCAGCTAAAGCTGCACTTGGATCTGTTGCCATCAATGCTGTTACCTCTTTTGCGCATAGAAGGTCATTAATTAATTTGACCAGAGCAGTTTCACAACTATAGTGTAGTCTGTCTATATGCAGATTGATAATCCAGAATTAGATCATTTTTATTGCAGTGCTCCATTAGTTGAATGAGAGTTAATTTTCTAAACCTTTTGCAAGGAAAGGCAAGTTGCTTACAAGTCTGTTGTTATTAGCGATTAGGTCAAGCCCAGCTTTCTTAATCAGTGGTCTGATAATTGCAGCCTTCCAGCATGTTGTAAAGGTTCCTTGTTCCAGTGATGAATTTATTATCTTGGTTATCACAGGAAGAAGGGTATCTAGTATCTCTTTTACTTTTAGTAGCTAGTTAGCATGTTTTTTCAGAAAGAGATTTGATTATGTTTTTTACTTTCTGCTGTCCAAGAGCTCTAAAACAGTTTTTATTTTGCTGTTACTGTTAGTCCGTTATAAATGATGGAGAAGTTAAAGCATATAAATAAAATGTTTAAATAACAAGTTACCCTTAATTAATTAAGGTATCTCAGGCCTGAGAGTTAAGAAAAACAATTTCATGACATTTATTGGTCATTGGCCTAAGCCTTGAATTAAAATCCTACCTACATCCTACATATCCCGTAGTCTGTTAGACAGTTGGGGCGCCACAGATGACATGTAAACCAGCCTCCTCCACCAGGGGCGAAGCCACAGGGGGGGCTGAGGGGGGCTAAGCCCCCCCTGGAATTTAAAAAAATATTTTTTTTTCCACTGATTTTTTTAAAATATGCACTAAATTCGCTAAAAATATGGTAAATCTTTGACACGCGAAAGTTTAGCCCCCCCTGGTATTTGGTAAATATTTGTCACGCAAAAGTTCAGCCCCCCCTGAAAAAAATTTCTGGCTTCGCCCCTGTCCTCCACTCCTCCCGTCTCTCAGCCGTTCTCATTGCCTCGCACAGTTTTGTACCTGTCCATTCCTTGATATTATCTTCCCAACGTTTCTTTGGTCTTCCTCTCTTTCTGCCTCCTCTGGTGGTACCCTGCAGGATGGTCTTTGCAAGCCCGTTGGTTCTGGTGACGTGGCCATACCATTCCAGTTTTCTTTTCTTGGCTGTGGCCAGCAGGTCTTCATACTTTCCAATTTCCTGTTGTATTCTTTTTCTTATCTGTTCGTTGGTGATATGGTCTTTGTAACAGATACCGAGCAGGGTCCTGAAGCATCTCATTTCCATGGCGTTTATCCTATTTTCCAGCTCCGCTGTTAGTGTCCATGACTCGCAAGCATATAAGAAAATGGAGAGGACCAGTGAGCGCATCAGCCTGATTTTGGTGCTGAGGGCTAGGTTCTTGTCTTTCCATTTGTCTTGAGCCTCTTTAGTGATGCTATTGTCTGGGCAATCCTGGACATTATTTCTGGTTTGGAGCCCTCTTCGGATACAATAGCTCCTAGGTACTTAAAGCTGCTAACTGTTTCCAAACTCTGCCCACCAATCTTGATCTTCGTGGTTATGCCGCTGGTGTTACTAGTCATTAATTTAGTCTTTTCGGCACTGATTTGCATGCCATAGGATGTGGAAGTTTTGTCTAGTCGCTCCACTAGATTGGCTAATTCTTCCTCACTCCCGGCGAGTCCATCTATATCATCTGCGAATTGAAGGTTGGTGATCCTTCTGCCATTTCTGCTGATTGTCCCTTCATGATCCTCTAGTGCATCTGACATGATTCTCTCCAGGAAGATGTTGAACAGTGTTGGCGAAAGCAAGCATCCTTGTCGTACTCCAACGGTCGTCCTGAACCAATCTCCAATGTTGTTGCTGAAGAAGCCTGCACTGGTGGCCCTGTCATAGAGGCTACGTATCAGCATTGTCAGGTTGTCATTAATATTGTAATGTTTCATGGTTGCCCATAGGGCTGCGTGCCAGACCCTGTCGAATGCTTTTTTAAAATCAACAAATATATGGTACAAGTGTTGTTGGTGTTGCGCGTGCCTCTCACAGAGTATTCGCAGGTTAAAGATCTGCTCTGTGGTACTACGTCCCTGCCTGAAGCCTGCCTGTTCTTCCGCAATGATTCTTTCAGCATAAGGTCTGAGTCGGCTTAGAATTATTTTGAGCATGACCTTGCTTGGGTGGCTTATTAGGCTGATGATGCGGTAGTTCTGGCATTGTTGAAGGTTGCCTTTCTTGGGGAGGGTGATGATGAGCGACTGGGTCCATGGTTTAGGCCAGTCTCCAGTTATCCATATTTTATTGCAAATGTTCAATAAGACATTTACCATGGCTTCCCCTCCTGCTTTCACCAATTCAGCAGGGATGTTAACCACTCCTGCGGCTTTTCCTTTTTGAAGTGCTTGGACTGCTGCTTCCACTTCTGTGCGGAGGATAGGGTAATTGTCATTGTCTGTGGCTGGAGGAACGTTTAGTATATCTGGATCTATAGTGATATTGTCATTATATAGTTCCGAACAGTACTCAGTCCATCTTTTTAAGATATCTGGTTCCTCAGTCAGGTTTCTACCATCCTTGTCCTGTATGGTGGTGGTGCGCCCGTGCTTAGTGGTGGTTAGTTCTTTTACTAATTTGTATGCTTTTTTGCTATTGTTCTTCCTTAAACAGTTTTCAATGTCGTTGCACTGTTCTTCGATCCAGTTTTTCTTTGCCCTTTTCATACCTTTCCTAATTGTCTGGTTTATTGTTCTGTATTTAAAATTATACGAGTGAAAAAAAATTAGAAAAACAATTCGAATAGGTATAGAACAGAATGCGCAATCCCTATATGCGCAGTCACTAAAAGTGTAGCTCGATTCCGCCATTTCTTTTCGACGCAAGGCAGCGGTCGCTAGAGACGCTACTATAGTAAAATGAAAAAGGATTTCTAGGCGTACCATAAATATATACAATAGCCTATATATAGGGCCTATATTATATGTCGTTATAGGCTTACTTTTATATAAATTTGACTTAATTACCCATTTTCTGTTCAATATTATATGGTTAGGCCGATATGATGTAAAATTGTATTACCCGGTACTGATATTTGAAAAGATAGCTCAGGCCTAGGCGTAGCTCGTTGCGATAATCAATCGTTTTCGCATCAATGTTGCAGTTTATTACACAACAGTTTTTGTACCTTTTGCATGAAACATTAGCTTTGGGTTTTTGAACTTATAGAAGTGAAGAAAAAGATATTGTAAATAAGCATAAATATAGAGTGTAACCAGGACCGCTACGTTTAAAAAGTATGGCGTCGGTATTACTTCCGGAAACAGAAAAAAATGCGATTGCGCATTCTGTTCTATACCTAGGCCCTATTCTGTGGACCACACAACCATTTTACTTTCGTCTCTATGTTGTCTTTATATATTATGGCCAAGCCACATCCTTTTCCACACTTTATATTGACCACATCCATTTTCAAGCCATTGCTATTCAGTTCTTAAATTACCAGATAAATTACAGTCCATATTAAAAAACCAGATGAATTACAATCTATATCAAATAACCAGATGACTAAGTCTATACTAAATAAACAGATGACTTACAGTCTATATTAGATAACCAGACGACCAAGACTATAGGCCTACTAAATAAACAGATGAATTACAGTCTATACTAAATAACCAGATGACATACAGTCAATATTAAATAAACAGATGACTTACAGTATATACTAAATAAACAGATGACTTACCGTCTATATTAAATAAACAGATGACCTACAGTCTATATTAAATAAACAGATGACCTACAGTCTATATTAAATAAACAGATGACTTACAGTCTATATTAAATAAAAAGATGACCTACAGTCTATATTAAATAAACAGATGACCTACAGTCTATATTAAATAAACAGATGACCTACAGGCTATATTAAATAAACAGATGACCTACAGTCTATATTAATTAAACAGATGACTTACAGTCTATATTAAATAAACAGATGACTTACAGTATATTGTTATGTGTGTAGAATATATCCTCCTTTCCTATTGTGTAACTCCAACACTACCAGATCCCTAGCCCCCTGACCTCCCGTTGAACTCTGCCACTGTTGCATCATACGTTTTTTTTTCCCTTGACCTTTGGTTGAACTCTACACGCTTGCTATAATTAGCTGATACAAGAAGATTCTACACAATGCTCTAATGACCCAGAAAGCGTTGTTTACCATTTACCAAGTGGCTTCTGGATGTCTAACGATTCCAGAACCCTCTATCCATTTAGTATAAATACGGGATTCATGTTAGAGGAGGGCGAGTTTTTCTTATATCGATGTAGTCTAAGTCTATGGTTTTATAGAACTTTGTAAGTGATGCATGACTTGGTGTGAAGTTATAAGGAATAAGTTTGTGCAATAGGTGCGATTAAGGAGTAACTAGGAAATGTGTGTTTGACGTCATGTAATGTTTACTTGGGAGAGAGATATGGTAAACAAGGACAGTGTACGTTAGGCCGTGGAAGAGTGATGTCTTTGGTCTTGATGTGGTAGTAGTAACGAAGTACAGAAGTGATGTTGCTATATATCTATATGCTACGTTGATTAAAGTTATTATCTTCAAGTCAAGTCTTTTCAAGTATATTGAGTTGTGTTACTACTATGTTATAAAGATCTCGTATTTACAAACTTGTATTCTGAGCTCAGAGGCAGTGTTGTGTAAAATCTATTGTGTTCACTAAATTGCTTTTAATTCTGTTGTAGGATTTTCGTGAGTTTATTTTCTTTTCTATTTATCTATTATATTAATTATAATAAGTAAGTAAATAAATGATTTTAACTTGGTATCGTCTGAAGTGTTGTTTTATTAAATAAGTTATTTTTCTTATTATGAAATAAGTTAGCCACAAATAATTAATATTACTAGTTATTTATTACAACCTCTTTAACGAGACCTCATAATTTAAATTGAATTCTAAAAGAGGTTTGTAATAATATATTAAATAAACAGATGACTTACAGTCTATATTTTCAATCAGGACTTGCATACAGAGATCATAGAGTGGCTTCACCTCTGAAATTAATCAAACACAGCACGGAGTGTTTATTACAATTTGCATCCATACAAACATAGAAAGCAATATGAGTATGAGCAAATAAACATTTATAGCCCTCTAGACTAAAAATATCCTTAATATTAGGTTTGCTTTTATCAAATATGATTTCTTATTGAATTTTTATATGAATTCATTTGTGATTCTGTTTTTCAAAATGTTACCGTGGCTAGCATATAAAAAAGCATTTGCCGATTATATTTAAAAGATTTGTTGAATAATATTTTCCTTTTGTACTGTCTAAAAAGTTATCTCAAAGATTTGCGATTAATGATATATCAAAAATTTCTATCACTGTCTTCACCTGTGATTCCATGCTTTCTGCCAGAGTACACCTGAGTTCTAGCCAAGGACTTCACGCCTACTGAGTCAGGGTTGAACTCTGGGGGTGATGGAGAGTGGGCTACAATAGGAAAGAAAAGTAGAGATACCTTTGTTGAAAAATACAATATCTTACTTATACTCACAGTTATATCTATAACATAACATATATAGACTACAAAAATAGAAATGCTTTTTCTTTTAGCTACAAGAAAAACTTTATGTTAACTACAATACATGCAAAATGAGCTTTTAGATACAATACAAGCAAAACTTTCTCTTAGCTACAAGCAAAACTTTCTCTTAGCTACAAGCAAAACTTTCTCTTAGCTACAAGCAAACTTTTCTTTTAGCTACAAGCAAAACTTTCTCTTAGCTACAAGCAAACTTTTCTTTTAGCTACAAGCAAAACTTTCTCTTACTTTTAGCCATAAAAAACTTTCTCTTAGCTAGAAGAAATCCTTTCTTTTAGCTGTTAGCATTAGCCAAACTGTCTTTTAGCTTCAAGTGAAGCTGCCCCAAACTTAAAATTAAAATATAAAACTACAAGACTCACTTGACTTTTATAAAAATGTATAAAGCTGTAACACAACATTCTAATGGCAGCCGCCAGTTAGGCACTGCCTTTTGATGCTTATTTGGCTACTTTACTTAAGTTGGACACAACCTTTTAATCATTATTTGGCTACTTTACTAAAGTTGGACACAACCTTTTAATCATTATTTGGCTACTTTACTAAAGTTGGACACAACCTTTTAATCATTATTTGGCAACTTTACTAAAGTTGGACACAACCTTTTAATCATTATTTGGCTACTTTACTTAAGTTGGACACAACCTTTTAATCATTATTTGGCTACTTTACTACAGTTGGACACAACCTTTTAATGATTATTTGGCTACTAAAGTTGGACACAACCTTTTAATCATTATTTGGCTACTTTACTAAAGTTGGACACAACCTTTTAATCATTTTTTGGCTACTTGACTACAGTTGGACATAGCTTTTTAATCATTTTTTTGGCTACTTTAATACAGTTGGACACAACCTTTTAATGATTTTTTGGCTAATTTCCTACAGTTGGACATAGCTTTTTAAACATTTTTTTGGCTACTTTATAAGACTGATTTGGTAAACATCTGCCCAGCACTCACCCTTCTCTTCATCATCCATGTAGTAAGGATTATATCTTAGAGGCTTGTACTGGGCATGGGTCTCAGGTAACAAAGTCAGCAGGTCCTTTTCAGTGACAACAATCTGCAATGGGACAGACAGGTAACATTACTGTGCAGTAAAGTTAATGCCCATTTAAGGTGACGCACTTAATAGGAGAATGAAGGGCCAGCACAAATCTCATCTGATTCTTTCTTATAAAGATATTATATAAACCCAAGAATTGAAGGCTTGACAAAGATATTATATACACCCAAGAATTGAAGGCTTGACAAAGATATTATATACACCCTCTAAGCAGAGAAAGAATTGAAGGCTTGACAAAGATGTTATATACACCCTCTAAGCAGAGAAAGAATTGAAGGCTTGACAAAGATATTATATACACCCTCTAAGCAGAGAAAGAATTGAAGGCTTGACAAAGATATTATATACACCCTCTAAGCAGAGAAAGAATTGAAGGCTTGACAAAGATATTATATACACCCTCTAAGCAGAGAAAGAATTGAAGGCTTGACTTTTGACCAGTGTTAGTAATTGTGTTTTTTTTTTTTTACTCCTAGGCCCCTCAAACTGTCATTTTTTAAAGAAAAGATACAATAATTTATATATTCAAACATTAAAATTTGATTACTATATAATGAGCAATTTCAATTTTGGAAAGCAAAGGTTTATAAAAGCTAAAACTCATGTTAGATTGCATCTATTAAAAAAAATTATTTCATTTACATTTAGAGCAAAAATAAGCGTCTTGTTTAATTAACAGTACTATTTAACTTTAATTACAATGTACATCAAAATCTTAAAACACTATTGAAAATGATATAAAAAAAACAATATCAATCTTTTAAAAATTTTTATTGTAGTACCGTATATACTCACGGATAAGTCGCACTTATTTTTACCCAAAATTTCAAAAAAAATGTATACACCCGACGCTGTTTTTGGGAAGTTCGAAAAACATCATTACTCTGTCATAAAGTTTCCTACATCACTGGTATCATTGATTGTAGAGATGTAGAATTACTGAATTACTAGGATATGCATAGAGAAAACTTTCCTAGGTGTAAATATACTATCTTTATAATATAAGTGAAATTGAACTGGACAAATACTTTGTTTTTCTCAGACCCCCCCCCCCTTTTTTTTTTAACTTTTGGACAGATTTTGTATTGCCGAAACGTTGTGTAAGTTTAAGGCGGTATTTTTTGTAGGCCTATTGAGCGCAAAATGTAGGTATAATCTAGTAGACTAGTAGCTTAAGATGCGTTTTATTTAGGACCTATGGTTTAGACCTATATTATATATATATATGCTATAGCCTTCTAAAAAGGCAGTGTTTAGCATTCCAAGAAAACTGTGCCATGTCTCAGCAATGTTTCCAAAACAACGATCAGCAGATCGACACCATTCATGCCCATTCCCCACTCAAACTTTTAAAATAAATCTATAATAATAATAATAATAATAATAATAATAATAATAATAATAATAATAATAATAATAATATTTGTATAGCGCTGCCAACAAACATAATGTAAGCTCAGAGCGCGTTTAACATACAACTAAGAATATGGATATTACCCTAGGCCAAAAGCTAAATTGATGATTAAAAAAGACAAAACAAATAAATGTAGTATTAAACGACCCAACCCATAAATAAGACAGTAAGTTTCTAAAGCATGTTAAATGTTATCTAAGGTAAATATTGAAATAATGAGTTTTTAAGTTCTGTTTGAAAGTAACAGTAGAGCTTGTTCGCCTCAGTTGAATGGGAAGTTGATTCCACACCTTTGGACCGGATACTGAGAAGGCTCGAAGGCCAACGGTCGTCAGAGAGAAACGGGGCTCTTCCAGAAGTGATGAGTTTGCAGAACGAAGTGTTCTTTGCGGGACATAAGGTGAAATAATGAAATATATATACATATAGAAATAATGTGTGAAATGTCAATAGTGTGTTTCATTTCTCATTGTATAGCATGTCTATCCATGCTGCGCTGCCGCCCAGTCTAGAGAGCACAATTTAAAAGACCTTTATTTTTTCGACCCACTATAATGTGACTAAACGGATAAGAACTTTAGTAGGGACAGGGCTTAAAATAGGGATTGGCCGGAGATATCGGTATTTCCGGCACTATCCGGATTTGCCGAGTACCACCGCCGGATTTTTGCAGGATCCGAATATCACGGTAGTAAAGAATTACTTCAAAGTTCAAATACAAATAAAATAATACTCTAGTATAAAGTAGATAAAGAAATATAAAATATAAAAACAATACATATTACTAGGTAATAAACATAATAAACAAATAAATTGATAAAAACGTACCTCCAGAAATTTTTGCATTCCAAAAGAATTTTCTTCAACAACAAAGTTTAACTTGCTACAACAATTAATTTAACAACGACAACAATTATTTAATAACAAATATAGATTTCACTTATTGCATACGATAAAAAATCATCTGAACCAAAGAACAATGTTTAGTACTGTTTTAATAGATCACAACTTCTTGTGTAATAAACTACACATTCGGTACACAGTTCACTTGGTACACACTACACTACAGCGACTACACAGTTCGTTGAACTTCGTTAAAGTTCAATCATTGTAAGTTGTAACATGTCCATCGGTGAAGTTGACACAGTATCTGTGACTTTCATTGTAGACTGCAGATACTCTCTATCTCTTGAATAATAAATACTTTAATAAATACTTTTGAATTCTAATCAGAAACTGTTGAAGTACACCCTCATACTCACGGAAAATAGGGTTTGGCAGAATATCCGGCATGCCAGTTCCGGCGAATAGTAAAAAATCATATTCGGCCAATCCCTAGCTTAAAATGAAGAAACAGATGCCTTACAAAAACTTTCTCATATGGCTAATGGCTCTATTGATCGATTGTTAAAAAATAAATGAAGCGCTGCCTTTATTTGATTATGTTTGCGTTATGCATAATTGAAACCATTTTTGAACAAAAGTTTACAAATTAGTGTGAGGACAATCAGGTATCAGAAAGTAGCATGACACAATTCAATAGTCAAGTATGGCCCAATCTGTAATAATTGTTTCTGTGTCCATGTGGATGTACTTTGAGAAGTACACTGTGTAGGTCGAGAAAAATTAAAACACCCAAAAAAAATTAATTGATATTGCATTGAGTATTTTTTAAAAAAGGAACACCATCATCGTCATCATCAATCCCATGATCGTTGTGGTCGTTGGGGGGAGCGAATGGACACCTCCTCAGCAGTCAATTTCTCCACTTTTGCCTATCTTGAGCGATGGTCAATAGTTGAGTCATCTGCAGCCCTGTCCAGTACTTTACAATGTCAAACCAGCAGTGGAACACCACTGGCCCGATATAAACATGGAATAGAAATGCCAGTTTAACGCTTATTTTGTCCTCTGAATAAAACTGTAGCACTTACCTATATTGTTTGATCACTGTTTGAGTCTCTTTACAATGAGCCAAATGTAAAGCAATCATTAGACCATCAGACATTTTTTATATAGCTCAGTGGGAAACAGAGGTAAAGCTTACATATTTGTTGAAAACCTGGTACCCAGTTCTAGCCCCAGTTCTAATCAAATTTAGTGTTTTGTTTAAGAAAATGAAATGTATATTTTTTTATACACATTACATTTAAAATAGAAGTAAAAAAAATAATTTATATCATGAAATTAACTAATGTGATTGACTTTTCTCTTTTTGGTCTTCTTCATAGTACTTTGGTAAAAAGCAAATTTTTGTTATAGGATAAATTAAATTAATTAAATTGATTTTTCATTTCTAACAGCCATACTCAAATGTTCCTAATGTGGCCAATAAGCAAGATATTTTTCATAGGCATAATGATAACAAGTTGACACTTACCCTGATTCTGCATTACCCATATGTGAATATATTTTTATAGGAAAGAAAAATTGACAAAAATTGAAGTAATAAAATGTACATATTACTTACAGATTTATTTGGTATGGGAACTGAGAATGCTGATTTGGAAGCTGTCTGTTGGGTTTTCTTGGATTCAATTTGAGGATGGCTGCTTTTTGCCTTTGATAAATGAGATGCAGAAACAGGAGCCTTAGAAGATGATGAAGATGTAGTCTTGGTGGTCTTGGAACTAGCCTTGCCTTTTTTGGCAACAGCAGCTTCATTAAAGTTCATGAAATCATCAAACGACATGGCGCTTTCATCTATGTAGGCTCTGTCAGATTTCTTTGATATTTTCAAGTCCTGCGCATTCTCCTTTGGGGAATTGGGGAGCTCATCTTTCAAGTCTTCCTCACTGTCAGACTCGGTAACCAGCTTGTGTTTGGAAGTATTACTGTGAGAGGTGGAAGAGCTTTTCTGAATGGATGACTTCTTATTTTCTAGAAGTATCTTGCTCGCTTTTTCAGGTTTATTTGAGTCAACAGGCTTTTGGGTCTGGGTTTCTATCTTAATGACATCAGAGAACAGGTCAACATCTTCTTCTGGCTTTGGTTTTCTACTCTTATCCTTTTTATGCTTCAAAGATTGGACACCTGACTTTTGCTTATCCGCTATACTGCCCGATGTGGCAATTGTAGGCACCTCTTTTGTTTTGCTTTGTTTGATAGAGTTTGGGGATGCAGGTGTCCTGCTTTCTCTTGAACTGTTTTTATGTTCAGTACTGAAGGAATGAGAGCCTTTTCTTGAAGTGGACTTGTGTTCTGGGTCATGGCTCTGTTTGTCACGATGAGATGGCTTCATACCTAATGAGGACCCTACATGATCAGACTGGTGTGTCCTGTGATTGCTACTGGATGCAGTAGATGACCTGAGGCCTTTCTTTTCAAAAGGTTCGCTTTCTTCAGAGTGATCAGATATGTTTTGATCATCACTGCTATCATTGCTGTCTGAATAATGTTTCGATATTTGTGTTTGTTTTGCTTTTACTGGTGTTGGAGAATATGTTGCTGACAATAATCTGCCACTGATTGGAGTTGGGGAGTATCTTTCCTCTTTGACTTTTTCTTTGTCAGAAATCAGAGTTGGCGAGTACCTCTCTTGTTTTATTTTTCCTGTGTTGGTTACAGGAGTTGGCGAGTATCTTTCTTGTTTTATTTTCACTGTGTTGGTTGCAGGGCTAGGGGAGTACCTTTCTTCTTTAGGCACAGGGGAAGTTGAATGCCTTTCTTTTTTAGGCACAGAGGAAGTTGAATGCCTTTCTTTTTCAGGCACAGAGGAAGTTGAATGCCTTTCTTCTTTAGGCACAGGGGAAGTTGAATGCCTTTCTTCTTTAGGCACAGAGGAAGTTGAATGCCTTTCTTCTTTAGGCACAGAGGAAGTTGAATGCCTTTCTTCTTTAGGCACAGGGGAAGTTGAATGCCTTTCTTTTTTTAGGCACAGAGGAAGTTGAATGCCTTTCTTTTTTAGGCACAGAGGAAGTTGAATGCCTTTCTTTTTTAGGCACAGAGGAAGTTGAATGCCTTTCTTTTTTAGGCACAGGGGAAGTTGAATGCTTTTCTTTTTCCACATTCATTTCTTTTGTGATGGTAGTTGGAGAGTATTTCTGTGTACTTTGTGATACAGGGGTAGGAGAGTACCTTTCTTTTTTTACATTCTGAGAACAACTCTCACTTTTCATGCTGATATTATTTACAACAGCAGCTGGGGAGTAAAATGGCTTGTTGTTCGAGAGTTTTTGCGAATTAATCATTGGGTGGGTAGGGGAGTAGAGCTCTTCCGCTGTTTCTTCCAATTTGGGAACAATCACAGTCAAACATGTCCTGTCAGTCTTGAGTTTTTTGGATGGAACATATTCTATCTCAGAATCAGGTTTGTCTGATTGGTTGTGTTCATCCGATGGACTGAACGAACTCTTCCTAGGTTTACTGTCCAATAGGCTTCTTGATATTTTAGTGTTTGTTGTGGTATTCGAGGTCGGGTGACTAGATGGAGATTTATGATTGGTAGACTTATGGCTACTAGAAGAACTGTGTGAGGGTGAGAGATGATTGGGAGAAGAGTGTAAGAAAGAATTGTGGCTTGAAGACGACTTATGATCAGAAGATAATGACTTATGATCTGAAGATGACTTATGATCTGAAGATGACTTATGATCTGAAGATGACTTATGATCTGAAGAAGACCTATAACCTGAAGATGACTTATGATCGGAAGAAGACCTATGACCCGAAGATGACTTATGACCTATAGATGACGTATGATTTGAAGATGACTTATCATCTGAAGATGACTTATGATCTGAAGATGACTTATGATCTGAAGGAGACCTATAACCTGAAGATGACTTATGATCGGAAGAAGACCTATGAC
This sequence comes from Anisus vortex, assembly GCA_949126835.1. NCBI lineage: Eukaryota > Metazoa > Mollusca > Gastropoda > Planorbidae > Anisus > Anisus vortex. Next base: position 33,294,697 of record OX421505.1, on the reverse strand, counting down.
CCGAAGATGACTTATGACCTATAGATGACGTATGATTTGAAGATGACTTATCATCTGAAGATGACTTATAACTAGAAGATATTTTATGATCTGAAGATGACCTATGACCTGAAGATGACTTATGACCTGAAGATGACTTGTTATCTGAAGCAGACCTATAACCTGAAGATGACTTATGACCTAACAATGACTTATGATAGTTTACGATCTGAAGATGACTTATGACTAGAGGAAGAACTCTTAGGCTTGTCACCAGAGTCTGATTTGTGACACGAAGAAACACTATGTGATGACTTAGTATCAAACTGCTTCTGTTGCAATGTTGAGTCTTGATCAGATTGCTTTGATTTTGAGAAAGAACTAGACTGCAATGATTCAAGATCAGAAGCGAGCTTAAGACTTCTTTGTTTACCAATCTGATCTCCTGCCTCGGTGTTACTTTCGCTCTGCTGGCTGGCACTTATAAAATGATGTTTTCTTTTTCTGTCTACTTTCACAGTGGCTTTAAGCTTGTCTCCTTTTTCGTCTATCCTGGGATACCTGGCCAAATCCCTTTCGTGATCATCTTTCTTCTTGGAATGAGAGGTGCTGTGAAGTGACTGTCTCAGCTTATCCTTGTGGGAAGACAATTTGACTATGTCAGGGTGTGGTGAATCTCCTTTTTCTTCCCTCCCCTCTGTCATATCACTGCTGACACCTTTGCGCAGCATGGTCTTGCAGTAGTCTTCTAGCCTGGAAGACAATGACTCTGTGTTGGCATCTGACACATCCACATCGCTGTCAGTTAGATCATCATCAAAGTTCCCAGCTCGCTGTTGCCCGTTGAATTTCTCATTGGGAACGTAACCAACCTTAGAAGGGCTCAGGCACACAGCTTTCTTTTTTGGACTAGGCCTGTACTCCGAGTTGGAAACATCCTTCTTTGAACCATGTGAATGAGAACATGAATGAGATTTTGGTGTGGGAATGTACTCTTCAACCAATGGTTTATTTTCATTGCTAGATTTCTCCCTGTGAACCCTTTTGACTTTGTCACTCAGGTTTGTCTTCACACTTCCCTTGTTAGGAGTCTCATCATCAAATGAGTTCCAGCTATCTGCATCACTGCCTTCATCTTTAATTTCTTTGTCATTTCCAGATGGAATAGGATCTTTGTGAGAGCTCCTATTGAAGGGTTACCTGTAGATATTGTATGTATGTTTATATGTTAAAGTTATGTTATAAATTCAGTCTGTTATTATAGTTTCTACCTGTATTGTTTCAGTCAATGTCCTATGTCCAACATGTATATTCATCGTTCGTCGTTTATGTGAATAAATACATTTAATACTGAATGAGGAGTTTCTTCATGAATATACAATAGCGACAACAGATCCTTCTTCTTCGTTTCAACATGGTCGTCGTCTCATGCCCAGCGAGCGGCTGCTCCTTCCGTACTGATGACCTTCCAACAGAGATCATTGTACCCCTGCTCAATATCCATGCTCTCGAGCATTCACGTCCTCAGATCCAAGCATCAAGGGGTCCTAAGCTCAACAGACCTACAATTGATATCGGGGTAGACGAAGAAACTTGGAACGCCTTCGTTCGAAGATGGGAGACTTTCAAACTGGGCTCAGACATTAGCGATGACGCAGCGCCGACACAGCTCTTCCAGTGCACCAGTGAAACACTGGGCGATCTACTCCTGAAGTCTGACCCACATCTAACAGTCGTATTGTTAAAGATGTGCTTAAGGTCATACGGTCCTTAGCAGTCATTCCTGTCGCCAGAGGTGTCACTCGAGCGGAGCTCTTTCGGATGAACCAGTCTAACGATGAACCCATTAGAACCTTTGCAGCCAGAGTGAGGGGTAAAGCTGAGACCTGTGCGTTCACCACCTCTGCCCAATGTCCATGCGGACAATCTATCCAAGCTGACTACACCGAAGAGGTAATTCGGGATGTCATTCTAGCTGGAATATGCGACTTAGACATTAGAAGAGATGCTTTAAGCATGCCGGGCATCCAAGTCAAGGCCACCAACGACGTCATCGGTATAATCGAGAGCCGGGAGATGGTTCGCAATGCCACCCCTCTTTCATCGGTATCCGTCATGTCATCTTATAAGAAGGTGAAGCAGCCAAGGCCACCTGCGGCAAGCCAAAAGACAGTTCCATGCCCTGACTGCGGGAAGCCTTTTCTTCGCTTCAGGGAAAGACCAGACGGCAGTGTTAATAAGAATGCTTACAAACAATGCATCGACTGCTGGCGCTCTGGCAGAAAAAAAACAAAGGAAACAGAGAGGTCCGTCGTGCGTGCAATCGAGCTTGAAGAGACTGATCAAATCTTCCAGATTTCAGCTTTAGGGTCAAAACACAGACACCCCAGGATTAACATTTCAGTTAGTTCCTCAGACAAAGTCAACCACCCGGTGGTCTCAGTTGAGGCCATTGCTGACACTGGAGCCATGTCGAATGTGTGGGGCTTGAGTGACTTTAAAAAAGCTGGATTTACAGCCAAAGACTTGCAACCTTCATCAGTGACAATTAGAGCTGCAAATGGACAATCATTAGATATTTGTGGACAATTTAATGCCATATCGAAAAGGTACCGATAGGCGTCCCTGTAACTTGGTGCCATCGGATGGTGGTCACTCACAAACACAACGGAACACCCAGACGTACTGTTGACCTTTCTCCCCTCAACAGGTTTTGCACTAGGGAAACATTTCCCGCAGAATCACCCTTCCATTTGGCCCGCCGTGTCCCGAGAGAGACATGGAAGTCTGTAACAGATGCATGGAATGGTTACCACAGCGTCCCTCTCAGTGAAGCCGACAGGCACTTAACCACATTTATTACCCCATGGGGTAAATGGAGATACACCCGAGCACCTCAGGGCTTCCTATCATCTGGGGATGGTTACAATAAAAGATTTGACAGCATCTTGGCCGACTTCTTGAGGAAGGAAAGATGTATCGATGACATATTGCACCACGATGACAAGCTAAAGGGACACTGGTGGAGAACAGTTGACCTCTTGGACACAATGGGCTCAGCAGGAGTTGTCTCAAATCCTGATAAGTTCCAATTCTGTCAAAGGCAGGTAGATTTTGCTGGATTCCATATTTCAGAAACCAGCATTGAGCCACTACCTAAGTACGTTGATGCTATCAGGACATTCCCTACGCCTAAATCTACAAAGGACATACGGTCATGGTTTGGCTTGGTAAACCAAGTGGCAAACTATGGTCAGTTAAGGGACTTCATGGCCCTATTTCGCCCTTTTCTCAGCCCAAAATACAAATTTTTCTGGAGCCCTGTGTTGGACAAGGCGTTTGAGGATTCTAAAGAACTCATAATTGAGGCAATCCGCCAAGGTGTTGAGATCTTTGATATCACCAAACCCACATGCCTTCGTCCTGACTGGTCAACATGCGGGTTGGGGTATTTTCTATTACAGAAGCATTGCCTCTGTGACTCCAGCCTCCCAGAATGCTGTCCAGATGGTTGGAAGGTTACCCTAGCAGGATCCCGATTCCTAACAGGAGCTGAGAAGCGCTATGCTGCTATTGAGGGTGAAGCATTGGCCATAGCTTGGGGATTGGAACAAACAAAATATTTCACTCAAGGATGTCAAGACCTCACAGTGGCGACAGATCACAAACCACTGGTAAAAATTTTCGGAGATCGCACGCTTGATGAAATCTCAAATACCAGGCTGTTCCGATTAAAGCAGCGTACATTACCTTGGCGTTTCCAAATAGTACACTTACCTGGTAAAAGCAACCATGCAGCAGATGCTGCATCCAGATACCCAAGCCCTGAATCAGAAGTGTCCCTTCTAACTATTGCAGACAAGTCGGAAAAGCTAATGGCCGCTGCCATCAGTCACGATGCTGAGAGTATAACCAACGTCTCATGGGACCTCATAGCAAAAGAGACAAATAAGGATAAAATTTTATCTACACTGATGATGGCAATAGATGAAGGCTGGTCAAGGGAATATGGGGACATCTCCGAATACGCCAGGTATCGTGAGTCCCTGTACATCACGGATGGTGTAATACTCTACCAAGATAGAGTAATTGTTCCATCTTCCCTACGCAAAATAATCTTGCAAGGATTGCACTCAGCTCATAACGGTGTCTCAGCTATGCAGTCACGGGCACAGTCCATTGTATTTTGGCCTGGCATGACACTAGACATCCAAGAGACTAGATCAAGATGCAGAGAATGTAACCGCAACGCACCGTCCCAGGCTCCCATTCCCTCTGAACCAGCAGTACCACCACTTACTCCATTTGAGCAGATTTTCGCCGACTTTTTTGAGTTTGGTGGACGCCACTACTTAGTCGCTGGGGATCGTTTGTCTGGATGGAGTGAAATATTTTCCACACCATCAGGAGGTGCCTGGTCAGGAGCATGTGGCCTCATAGGATGCTTGCGCTCCTTATTCGCAACATTTGGTGTCCCCGACGAGCTGTCAAGTGATGGTGGACCAGAGTTCACGGCTGGGTTGACCAGAGATTTCCTCGAGACATGGGGTGTAAGGCACCGCATCTCCTCAGCATACCATCCACAATCAAATGGAAGGGCAGAGGTAGCGGTTAAGTCTGCAAAAAGATTACTCAGATCAAATGTGGGGCCAAACGGATCATTAGACAACGACAAGCTCCTCAGAGCTTTGTTGCAAACGAGGAACACCCCTGACCCTGATTGCAATCTATCTCCTGCGCAAATAATCTTTAGGCGACCAATCAGGGACTCGCTTTCGTTTGTAAATCGTCTTGAGAAGTACACAAATCCACATATCAGACCTATCTGGCGGGAAGCATGGGCGGCAAAAGAAAGTGCACTCCGAACACGTTTCACAAGGACGTCAGAAACCCTGAATGAGCATGCGAAGCCCCTAATGCCTCTTAAAATCGGCGACCGATGCTTCATACAAAACCAAACTGGGAATAATCCTAACAAATGGCACCGAACAGGAACCATAGTAGACTCAACTGAGCATGACCAGTATGTGGTAAAGGTTGATGGATCTGGTAGACTTACAAAGAGGAACAGGCGATTTCTTAGGGCTTTCAAGCCAGCATCGTTGGCGATCGAAAACACTTCACTTAAAGAGACCTGGTCAGCCAATGATAATTATACAAATAAACCTCAAACAATAGGAAATGTTGAGCCCTCAGACACACCTTTTGAGCCCTCAGACACACATTTTGAGCACTCTGGTGAAACTATGACTAACCTGCCACCAACAGGTTTCCCAGAATCTACACCTGAAACAGTGAATCTTCCCATCAGTACATCTGATTCTGAGTATCAGGCTAACAGACCAACCACTCCTAGACCGACCTCCATTGAAGAGACTTCAACAACAGCTAAAAAAGTCCCAGCAATGCTACGACGCATCCTACCCCATAATTCGGGTGGATTAAAAGAAGATGTAATTGCTCCTAACAGCGGCGGCAGGCGCCCTAGGAGACGTCGGATGTCTAATTGTGACATATAAACATGGGGGGGTTGAAGGGTTACCTGTAGATATTGTATGTATGTTTATATGTTAAAGTTATGTTATAAATTCAGTCTGTTAATTAGTTTCTACCTGTATTGTTTCAGTCAATGTCCTATGTCCAACATGTATATTCATCGTTCGTCGTTTATGTGAATAAATACATTTAATACTGAATGAGGAGTTTCTTCACCTATGACAAAAGATTTAAGTGTTACATGTAAGTTGCTTTGTTTACAAGTTTAAATACGCTGCTAAGAATAAATGCTCTAAAAGAGATGCTATTGTAAGTTTTAAATGTATCCCTTAGTTTAAATATTTGAAAACAATAGTTCTCACTCAATTACGTGGTTCAATTTAAAAGTCGTCGAGAGGCGTGCTGCTATATAAAAATTCTCATTATTTAAAATGTGCACTGCCGTAATTGGGTCATTCCACTGTTAAAGGTTGTCAATTACACTGTACAAAGCACCCGGGTGTCAGAATTATTTTCGCCCTCGATTTCGGTCTTAGGTTCTATTTCTGAGATTTGAAAAAGAGAGGGTAAAAATTGAGAAAACCTAGTGCCTCTCTTTGCCTGAGCATTCGTGGCCAATGCTGAGCTCCTTTTGGAATCGCGGTTGGTACCATACTAGTTTTACTCAGACTCAGCTCCCCTCTCACACAAGAAGGACATGATTCAGCCCATCTATGCCTGCATATAATATGTAAATTATTATAATTAAATTTCATCTATTTGCACAACAAAGTTGCTTCATTGATTTTCATTAACAGTTGTAAGTTTATTGGCTATTATTTGGAATAATTAATGACAGAATTGAAACTGCCAAATTTCAAGACCCGTAAAAGCAATGCACAGAAGAAAAAATAATTATTTCATCCTTAATTTTTATGAGTGAATTAAGATGTTTTGAAGGGATGGCTGAATTTTAAAATGTACATAGTGCAATTTTATATAAACTCAGTGATGACGATTTTAGCACTATTAGAAGTATGTGGCTTAACTGTGACAGTATTGTGATTGTTACGTGCCAAAGTGGACACTTTGTGAGCGACCCATGAAGTGTTTTGGGGTGGTGTTATTTTAGAGATCCATGCGCTAGATTTAGAAGGGGACTTTTTCCGAGTTTGCTAGTCAGTTGCTTGAGAGAGGCCTGACCGTGCAAGACTGTGTTTTTATTCAGATTAGTAAAAGCGTAAGTGAGATTTACGATGATAACTTTTGGCACACTGAAACTCTATAACCTTATCATATTGTACTATTGTACTATGACTTATTATATTGAGGATATTTCTTTGAATGCCTCTTTCATATCTTTGTAATAAGCGAATATTTCCTGATCTAGGTCAAGATCAGAGTCGCTATTTTCTTGCTATTCTTTTGGGTGATCTTATACCTATAAGAAGAGCTAATGATTTCACGTTTGATTAATGTATGTAGCTTTCTTGTATATTTCTTTTGTTATTTCTTTATTTATAATAAACTATTCATTATAAAGCTGAACTCGGGCCTATCTTTCTGAATGTTATGTACTTAGATATTCGTTGGATAGTTTAACATAGATCACTACTCGCAATCTCGCTCATACCCCTTACGATTAAGAGCCTTGATATTAAAACTTTGAATATCCCATTAACTGGATAAGACGAGAAGGCGGGTACGTGACATGATGTTGACTGTTTAATCTGAGGAACAGTGTGGCAGTATCAGAAAACAGATATACTCTCAGACACAAAATTAAAGGAAAAGGGTTCAGTAATTTCTGAAAAGGTAGCTGGCAACCCTAGTTGTGTCTTTGAATCAAAGTAAAAATCTCTTTTAAAATCAATAAATATTTTCAAAAAGTACTCTCAAATATATACCGGTATATATATTTGTAAGTGAATACTTACATTTGGTCAACTTCATTCTCAACTAAAGATTTCCAAAAGTTAACAACTTCAAGAGCTTTTCTTCCCACAATGCCTTCAGATCTCCTGTAAGAATTCACAATTTTGCCCACCCCAGTTTCCTGGAATTTGTAAACAGTCATTTGCAAAAATTATGTTATTATATCATAAGATAAATCTAAACTTAAACTAAATTTTACAAATAACCTGACTAGCAAAATAATAATCAAATATTACCTGAAGTGATACTATGGAGACTTGCAGGCGCTTAAGCTTGCCTAGAATTTCTAGCAACTATTGATAAAGAAACACAAATAATTAGTAAAAAAGTATCAACTAGAGTCACCCAACACCTAAAAACAAATTCTTTCATAAAAATCCAAATGTTTTGCTATTTGCCACTCAATAAGAAAAAAAAAAACTCCAAAAAGCTAAGTTAATCAATAAATGAGTTTTAAAAAGAGAGAAATCATGTAGCTATATAAAGCTCAGTGGGGGTATGATAGTGACAATAGTTTTGTACGCGAATGTCTATTGTGCTTGAGTACAAATGGTTCTTTACGGTTGGCCTACCTACAATGCCGAGCGTTATTAACAGACCCAAATTTTCCAAAAAATTGTGAGAGTTAGGCTATACTTATGACTCATATTTTATATTAACTTTTAGGCCTATAGGCTATTATTTAGGATCATATTCCTAGCCCTAACCGGGCCTAACCAAGACCAGCGTAAATACCTATGGTGGTCTTGGCCTAACCCTAACAATAGCTATATCAGTATAGGCTATAACTCTAAAACTAACATCAATTTCTAATTGTAATTAAGACCTAAGAGTTTAAAGTCAGGCTAAATAACCTTTTTGTTTGAATTAATTTTAAGATAAGATTACTTATTTATTGATCCAAACAAATGGAAATTTGACTTCATTACGGTATATAAATTTCATCTTTCAATATAGTTTGAATATAGCCTACAATATAAAGAACCATTTGTACTTAAGCAAAATAGACATGCGCACACAACACTATTGTCACAATCATACCATTTATTTTTATACAAGAAAAAGTATCATTTAGGAGTCAGCTATTGTATTTTCTGGCTGACAATGACAAATGGTATTTCGTTTTACTAAAATTAAATTTTTTTTTAAAGGATGATGCTGAGGTAGAACATGCGCGACCCTGGTTGCTAGAACGCAGTAGGCCTACTAACCACTGGACCAGGAAATCTTGTTCAAAATGGATTAAAAATAGTAATTAAAGAAATAGGGAAAGATAAACTATTATGCGCATGCGCCGGTAGACGTGTGGATAATGCTGAGCGTTATCCTCATGGCCAAAACCGTGCGGATAACCACTCCAAACTTAAAAATGGGAGGTGAAAAAGCCTCATTATAAGTGGAATAGCCTAGGGCTAGGGCCTCTTTTCATCTAAGTCCAGCCCCTGTATATACACTATAATATAGTCACTAGGCCTATATCAATATCAAATATTATATTGTCTATATTCTATATTACTAATACTAGCCTAGGCCAATATTGCCTATATGAATGTTAAATTCATACATAAATATATTATTAGGCCTATAGGCCTATAGGCCTATAATAATATTGTATGTAGCCTATAGGCCATAGGCCTAGGTCATATCATGGGTCATTATGGTGGCATTGGTAGATTCAAAGATTATAATTATCATTTATATTTAGGCCTACTCCTAATTAAGCCTAAGCCCTAACTCTAAGGCTAAGCCTTAGCCTAGTCCCTGCCTAGTAGGCTAAGTCTAACTTCTAAGTCTTAGTCTAAGTCCTAACCTAAAGCCTAAGTCTAAGTAGCGTAGGACTAAGACCCTAAGTCCTAAAGTTAAACTAAGACTAAGACTCGTAAGACTAAGACCCTAAGTTAAGTCCTAAAGTTAAACTAAGACTAAGTACTAAGTTTTAACGCTAACGCCTAACTAAAGTCACTGAAGTCTAAGACTAAAGGTAAAGGAGTAAAGGCTAAGATAGCCTAACCTAAGGCCCTAAGGCCTAAGTCTAAGGCAAAGAAGGCTAATATTAATAATGAGCCTAAAATAATGATGATAGATACGATACTGATATAGCTAGATAGAAAACTAGGCTAGATATTATAGGCCTAATCATATATATATATAGTCAATATAGACTATTCCATCACGCACAGACGGATATGCCTACTGTTAAACTATTTACTTGCAATACAAATGATTAAGCGATCTGAATGATTAATGAATTACCTTTTCTTCATCCGGACCCTCTTCTAAGTCAGATTTATATCTCCACAGCCTTCTTATAGTGTCTGCGTCAGCCATTTTTATTTATCGCTAATGGCCGTAATGGTACTTTCGCTGAAGTGGGAAAGTCGGAAATTCCGAGTAGGAATAAGTAAAAATAGTGATCCGTATTCTGACACTGTGCATTTTAAAACTGTTGGTTTTATCGATGCGTCATTAGCAACCTTGAAAATTTTTTTTTTTTTAAAGATTTGTTAAAATTATAAATAAAGAAAAATATTATGTAAATTGCTCTTTTAAATTAAAAAAAATCATTTTAAATAAAATTATGTTTCAAAATAGAGTAAAAAATATGTTTGCATTATAAGCACTGATCTATATATTATTGTGAAATATAAGTTCTTATAACGTTTAAATGATTACTTTTCCACAATTTTTTTAATGTTGTATTTTATGAAATATCAATACAAAATTCTTAGAATGTCCATTATTTTATTAAAGTAATGGGCAGAGCTCATCTTATTTTTTTTCCACATGGACAATAAACAATTCAGATCATGTCTTATCAAATTTTCACCATATTATGTGATTACATATTTATAGGTTATAATAATCCTTATTTCTTAGTCATTTTTGTCACAGGGACCATGTGATTTAATTTTTTTGACTATCTTGAAAAAAAAAAACATAGTGACACAGGTCTTTTTTAACTTTTTATATTAAAATTGTTTTTTCCATTCCCTTTTCATTTCTATATGTTCAACTTGAATGCTAGATCCATATGAAGAGCTGAAAAAGGAAAGAAATTATTTTTTTTATTGCATTTTAAATATTTTTTTAAAATATCTGTAAGTAATTGTTAATAATTTATAATATGATATGGGCATATGGCCCTTGCAATAATATTTTTGCATTCCTGTGTAAACAAAATCTGAAAATAGTAATTAATTACATTTTCACTATAGTATACTATAAGACCATTTACTTTATTACGAAAATAATGGGCGATATTGCTGCTGAGAGTTAACACCCTTGCCCCTTTTACAACTACGTCTGAGAATAATAAAATGAATGGTTTATATAACAACTTTAGCATCGATGCATTTAATTGAGCGACGATAAAAATGTTAGTTAAAATATGCCAATAATAGTACAAGAACAGTAGATTGAATTCCAATAATCGTTTTGCTTAAAAATTCTATATTAAATTACAAAAAAAAAAATTATTAAATCGGCTCCGCTGATGCGCACTTACCTATATATACTAACAATAAAAAGTCTATTATTAAACTTTTAAGTCTAAATTCATTAGAGAGTTATTAACAACACATAGAAACAAAAATGGAAACTTTTCAGAGATTAACTTAATTCAGCTTCAAGAAGAATGTAGGAAAAGGCGAGCTAAAATAAGTGGAAGAAAAGGAGATCTTGTTGAGTGTTAATTTTAGTTTTTTAATTATTTAAACTGATAGTGAAGAAAACTATTTAGATATTTTAATGTTTTGTCCAACTTACTAATAATTTGGCATAGGTTTAACTACTAGCGGCTAGCCGGCTAGCCTAATCCTAATCACTAAGTAAAAGTAAGTAATAAGCCTGATTCTTAAGTAGTTGAAAATTATGCCTATTATTTGTTATTGTTAGTAAGACATTAAGTTTTAGGTCTTATTTAAACTTATTAGGTATAGGCCTATTATTGAAAATAAATCACTTGGACTAGTGACAGGAGGTCAACTGAGCCACTGAGGAGGAATAGGCTACAATGAAAAAATTAATAACTTTGACTTTGGCCTACTTTGTTAACATGTTCAAAAGACTTTTAGAACAATCAAACCTCTTTAGTTAATAAGGGCATGATGTTACAGCTCAGTTTATTAACTGCAACATGATTTTTATTAGTGATTGAAGTTTAATTGTGTTACCAGTATTAGTAGGATATATACTATTACACGCCTCTGAATTAAGATTGATAAGAAGAACTAATACGGTAGCACTCGGTGTCATGGTAAAAAAATAACACCCAAATTCTTGGAAATGGATTATTCATTAACAAAGAAAGACAAAAACATATGAATTAAAATATTAAATGTTTATTATGTATATAGCATATATTTCACTGCATTTTTTATCTTTCAAAAATTTTGATTTAGGATACATAAATGGGGAGGCCTACCATAAAAGTGTGCAGTAGAAAACTAACTAAATATAGTTAATTTAAATTGTAACTTTTAAACACATTAATAAAACAATATTAGAAATAATTTAAAAAACAACTACAAATAGACATTAAATAAAATTACAGCTATTGGTCATGTTCAAAATTAAATATTCAATTTTTCTCCATTAAAGCAATTTAACATGAATTAGTGAAAATGTATAATGACAAATGACCCTTATCTGTATTTAACAGGTTGGAGTCGTATGAAAGAAACAACAATTTTGGGATGGAAGACAAATTACCAAATGAATATTGCATGGTGATGCCAGAAACTGTTTATAGAGATCTAAATAATGACTCCTCATTACCAGATGTGTGTGAATCATTGGTTAAGGCCTATTTAGAGCCTGTACAGAGCATACTAAGCCATACTGCAAAGTCCTTATACTATGAAAGGTAAAAAAATTTAAGTTGATGATATTTTTTAGTGTTACTAAATTAATCAAGCAATATAATTACTGTGAGTTTGTTTACAGTTCAGTTTTGTTCACTGAAAATTATTTTAAATGAGTGAGTGAAATTTTTCCCTAAATAACTAAACAGTAGTGAAGTGTGCAAAATAAGTAAGCAATAACAGCATGATTTGTATGAGTGATCAAGAGTTGAAAAGGGAGATAATATGAGGGTGAAAGATCAGTACATGTTGGATCCTTGAGATAGAAGGTTGATTTTTATAAGTTCTGTTGAACTAATTGTGTTCAAACTTAAGTTGATTATAGTCCAAAGTGTGACTTTGAATAGTTTTGAAATAATGAATAAATAAATTATATTATAAAGATCTCTATTCAGTGCTCAGTGAGAAGTAATAAAAACAATAGGGTAACAATAATCACTAGTAATAATAATACAATTTAAACTTAATGTACTTTTAAGCATTTTTTTTTTTCAAAATTATTTATAAGTCATTCTTTACATTATCCCCATACAGATACATCAACTTTACAAGGTATGCAGTTGTCGATTATATCATCTACTTAAAAGCATAAGTAAAATCACAGATGAAAAAGATGAAGTATGCTGTGAATATTATGCTGGACACAGATGGCATTATATTGGAATGCGAATGTGAATGTGCATCTGGTATGGGTCCTCATGCACATTGTAAACATGTGCAGACTGTATTATTTGGCCTAACAGTATATAGAAAGGAAAATGGGTATAAGTGTTCACTAACTTGTACTCAAAAGTTACAGAAATTTCAAGTTGCCCCACAATATTCTGGTTCCCCTATTCTAGCCCAATCACTGAAGCTCCCTGTTGGCCAAAATTTAATATACAACCCTATTTCTAGTACCGGCTTTGATGATGCCGAATCCTACCAATCCCATTTTATAAATATTTGGAAAGCAGTCCCAGATGCCCCTCAAAGACCTATTTTCCAAATATTTGAACCTGTAAATATGGCTGGTTATATCAATGACCATAATTATGGTAAAGTTTCTCTTATAGATATATTTCTTTAAAATATTGGCTTAATGAACATTTCAGAACAAAAAATAATAGAAATTGAAAAACTTACAAGAGGCCAAAGTATAAACAAAAAATGATTTGAGGAAAGACTCAAACGCATTTCTTCCTCAAACTTTGGGCGCATATGTAAGGCTACAGAAAGAACTAACTTCAATTTAGCCAAAATGCTGCTCAATCCTAAAACTTTAAATTCTCCTGCAATTAGACATGGCAAAAAGTATGAAATAGTGTCATAAAATTTTTTGAAAAAGAAACTAGCCTCGTAGTAACAAAGTGTGGCCTATTTGTTTCTAATACATATCCTTTTATGGCTTCTTCCCCTGATGGTATAATTAGAAATCACAACAATGTATTAAATGTTGTAGAAGTGAAATGCCCATTATGTAGCTAGATATAAAAAAATAGATTCTTGCACTGTGCCTTTCATATGTGCAACAAGTGAAGGATTAATACTTAAAGAATCACATGATTATTTCTATCAAATTCAAGGACAAATGTTTTGTAGTGGAGCAGCTAAAGCATATTTAATTATTTACACTTTTGAAGACATCAAAATTATTACTGTTTGTAGAGATGATATTTTTATAAACAATATGTTAATAAAACTAAACAATTTCTATGAAAATTATTTTTAAAAAATCAATAAAACAGTCTCAGTTTTTCAAGTATGATTTAGAATGAAAATCAATGATGAACAAAAAAATAAACATTAACTTAATGTCATTTTTCAAACTCATACTGAAATGTACAAGTACAAGTACTTTTTTGTACCGGTATATTTTTATATGTACAGTTTATTGTAATGTTAAAATGCATTTCTTTTCATTTATTATAACTAAAATGAAATATTCTTATATGTTATGGCACAATGCATTAAGACAAAATAAATAATTCATAAAATACTTTTTGCAAACAAGTATTTAGTATGGCAACATTTTTCTTTCTTCTTTTAAATTTAAAATGTAAATATTTATGTATTATTTGATAACTGTTTAATTTTTCATTTGTATCTGACTGTTTTATTAAGCTAAATGTTATAGTTATATTAATTTCATTTGCTGGTGATTTCATGACAATATTTAATTTATTATACAAATAATAATTACTACTCGTACCGGTACAAAATTCTAAGTAGACAGTTTGGTATAACATAACAAAACTTCATGTAACCATGTTTGTTGGTATGAACTACTAATAGTTGATCAATCACTAAGTTTTTTGTTGATTCAAATACAAATTGAAAAAGATAAAGTTTAATGTATAAAATAATTTCCAATTTAATTAACAATTCCAAATAAATGTATTAAAATGCATTACTTTATTTTCTTGTGTTAATGATTTCTCAGTTTTCAATTTGTGTTTTTGTGGTTTTTTTAACAAACCATTTAATATGGTCCTTTTATTACTGAGTGGCAGTTATATTATTTTTTTTCTACATATTACAAATCATTGCTAAATGTAGATTAAAGTAGATTACATGGAAAAAACTTCACATGTCATGTAATGTAAACAAATATCTTTAACAAAAAACAAAACAATCAGCAAATTTCCAACAAATATGTCAATATTGGTATCTAGATATTAATAATTATGAACAGCAATATTGATACAAGAAACAGAAAAAAAAAGACACTTAACATCACTAGGCCTACTTAATGTTTGGAAGATTTTATGAATATGAAGGAACAATATTTTTCCTAAAAATGCATAGATCAAAAACAAACTTTAAGTATTTGTGAAGCAAGTCGAGTTTCAGTTGAGTTAAGTGGCTGTTTACATATTTTATAAATTTTGGCCATACCAATAACTCTATCCACATGTACTCTTTTACTTGACATCAATCTATCTTTCATTACAGTTAATGGTTGAAGTCTGTTTTTTATTTAAAAATGTTGGAATATTTTAAGTTATATTTTTTTTAGCAAAACTGTCCTGTACATTGAACCCTTTGTCTGCCATTATGGAATCTCCAGATTGACATAAATGAAAGATGCTACTTCTTTCTACGAATTGTCTATCAGATGCTGAGCCACCATATGCATCTGAAATGTATGAAACAAGCCCTCCAGGAGTACACCCAACAAGAACTTTTACTGTATTCCTGTGTTTATAAGTTGAAAATGTTGCTCTCTGAGTCCGAGGATTGGAAGGAATTTGAATGGGCATTTCAGTGGCATCTATAATAACTCTTGTTGTTGGAAATTTTCTTTTAAAGTCTGAAGGACAATATAATTGTACTAAATTTTTATCAGGCCAGATATTTATTTTTCCCCACTGAATTGCACAAAAATGTATCCAAGTTATAAATATATTTTGCACAGTAAATAATGAAATATAAAACATCCTAGCTATTTCAATGATTGGATAATGATGTCTAAGTCTAACTAACATAAGCAAAAATTGATCTAAAACATCTAAGCAACCACATGATTGTGTGTATATATAATTTAAATGATTAACATTTGGCCCCAGTGACCAAAAAGCTGTAAGAAAGATGGATTTGCTGTCTAGGCCAGTGTAATGATTAACTACTAGCTTATCACTATTGCAAATACTCTCAAAAGAGAGGTAAGGTTTTCTCAGTGGATTTGGTTCTTCAGGTATAGTAATTGACGGTTGTTCAGGACCTGTAAAATCATTAACATTAGATTCAATATTATCTGAAATGACACAATCATTATCAATATTTGTGGAAGAATCAATAATTTCTTCAGCGCCAACATTCAAATCACAGTTTAAAAAAATATCCTCCTCACAGGCTTGTTGATGACCAGATATAGGCCTATTTGATGAGGGTTTTTTCACATTTCTTAGTGCGGTTCTATGATGTGGTCGCTTTCTTTTTGATGTCTCATCTTGTGTTAATTGATTCCAAGGAAATACAGAGGGAATAGCTGAAGGTATTGACTATAGTTTCTATCTTTTAATTTTGTTTGGCCTAAATATGGTAAATAATTCATCTCAAAGTTAAATTGTGTTAGCTTTACAAAATATTTTCAGTTGAACTTAATTACCCATGACTTTTTTTTTAATTTTTGTATATTGTGCTTCTTATAATTTCCAGGTCAGTTATTTAAAAAAATAAATCATTTTGTAACTTGCTGATCATAATTTCTATTCTTAGCACTGAATCAACACCTGTGCAGAGAAAAAGAAAGAAATCATCATCATATGCTTTCTCTACTGCCGAAAGTCCAAGAAGAACAAGAGATCCATTAACATCTGGTCCAAATAGAGATCTCCCACCTATTAAAGATGACTTTGTAGGTGATGAGGATGTTGATCAAGAAAAAAATTTTGGAGATGATATTGAACAGTAAGCTACTGCTAATTAAAAACATTGTCTTTAATCATTGACTGTTTTTTAAATTTTAGTATATTGTGCTTCTTATAATTTCCAGGTCAGTGTTTTTAAACAAAAAATTCATTTTGTAACTTGCTGATCATAATTTCTATTCTTAGCACTGAATCAACACCTGTGCAGAGAAAAAGAAAGAAATCATCATCATATGCTTTCTCTACTGCCGAAAGTCCAAGAAGAACAAGAGATCCATTAACATCTGGTCCAAATAGAGATCTCCCACCTATTAAAGATGACTTTGTAGGTGATGAGGATGTTGATCAAGAAAAAAATTTTGGAGATGATATTGAACAGTAAGCTACTGCTAATTAAAAACATTGTCTTTAATCATTGACTGTTTTTTAAATTTTAGTATATTGTGCTTCTTATAATTTCCAGGTCAGTGTTTTTAAACAAAAAATTCATTTTGTAACTTGCTGATCATAATTTCTATTCTTAGCACTGAATCAACACCTGTGCAGAGAAAAAGAAAGAAATTGTCATCATATGCTTTCTCTACTGCCAAAAGTCCAAGAAGAACAAGATATCCATTAACATCTGGTCCAAATAGAGATCTCCCACCTATTAAAAATGACTCTGTAGGTGATGACGATGTTGATCAAGAAAAACCTTTTGGACGGTAAGCTACTGCTAATTAAAAACCTTGTCTTAAATCATTAAATCATCATTGTTGTCAAGACTTCGTCCATTAATTAGGCTAAGAATTCAGATAATACACATGCATTAGTAGGCCTAATAGGTTAGGCATTAGGCCTACATTATTTCAATCCTACATGCTAAAGTCGGATGAGCGTAGGATGCAATAATCTTCTTTATAGAAGGAGCGTCTGGCATAAGATTGTAATACAAAGTCAAAGTTGACAATTTTCTATAGATTAGCTAAAATCAATACACTAGAAGTAGCTGTGATTAGAGGGACTTGGGGCCACAATCATTATATTATATAACTCTATTCTGTCTTAAATTATTAGTGTTCTTTAGCAAAACTTGACAAAAATTTATTTTCTGTTTGTAATAAAAAATATTGTTAAAGTCAGACATTAAGACTAATTAAAGTAGCCTATTTAAAAACTACATTTATGAGCTAAATTTGATAAATGCTGGTATTTTACACATTGGTTATATTATTTCCAGAGATTATCAAGTTATGCCTTCATTGGATACTTATGTAGATGTTGGAATTGATTGTCATTAGTTTTGTAAATTTAACCAGTCAAAATTTGATAGTTTAAACAAATGTATACAGCTTTTAAACATCATTCTTAACAACAAGTTTTTTTTTTTTTTTTTTTTTATTGTTCTTCTTTCTAGTGAAAAACACACACAGTGGAAAACAAACCCAAAAGAAACCAAAGTAAAAAGACCTAAGCCGACCTAAGGTGCCATTGCGTCCGAATGTACCAAGCAAAAAATGTGAAACTAATTTTAGAAAAAAAAAACATCTGTGAGTAGTACTTCTAATATTTCATGGCATAATTCTTCTATAGCAGGGGTCGAGAACCTTTTTGTCTGAAAGAGCCATGGACACTACATATTTTGAAAAAGTAATTCTGTGAGAGCCTTACATTATGTTAAAATATAAAAAATTCAAGTAAATGTGTGCATTTTGCATAATTTCATCTCTAAAAGTGCAATAATTATGTCCCCCTTGACAATCAACACATGTTGCTGTGCAGAATCAGACAAGGATAATTATTCCCAGCCTTATCAAGCAGTGTTTTAAACTGGTGATTATTTAATCATCGGGCTACAATAAAGTTGACTACCCAAACCACCAGCGACATCACTTCACCATTTAATTAATTTTTTCCTCTTTTGAAAACCCCTTAAACATGCCCACATTGGCCCCATTCGGAGTCAATTAGAGTTTTCCCCCCTTGCCCTAATCCGTACCTATTAGGTTGCCAGCAGTTGACCGCATGGCGCCCCAATGAAAAGCAATATCGCTGTGCTAGGAGGCCTTTCTAGGCCAAAATGGCCGCTATTATGGCGTCTGTACCCACGCCGATATCTGGGTCGATTATGGACCAATGCGGGCATTAGACATGAGGGCGCAATTAGGGTTTGCCTGCATTGGGGCTTAATGGATATTTTCTTTCCTCACCGGCTTTTCATTTCATTTCCGTTTCAGGCCCATGGCGGTAGTTTATTACCAGCGTTATGCGCAGGGCTATGGAGTCGAGGAGTCGGAGGAAATTTGGGTACCTGGAGTCAGAGTCGGAGTCGGCAAATAATACTCCGACTCCTACAAAATTTAGATTGGAAAAAGACATGGCTTCACTTATTTAAAATAACCGATCAATAGACCTACAGAAATTAGTGATATGAGAAAGTAAAATATCTGTTTCTTCCTCTAAGTCCCCATCCCTACTCAAGATCCTATCCCTATTGTCATACTATAGCGGGTTGACACACAAAAAAAGTCTTTGTAACTAATTTAAACGTCATATAGACTGCTTGGCGCCGGTATTGATGACGCTATACAAGTTCCCCAATTACTAATTACCATTCACATTGCTTGTAAATTCTAGGACAGTTGTAGGACATGGCTCGCGCGGTTTTCTTGGAATGCTATACACTGCCTTAGTAGGCTATAGGCCTAGGCCATAGGTCCTAAAAAAAACGCATCTTAATTAAGCTACTATTGTACAAGCATACCTTTATTAGAGGCCTAGAGAGGCTTTTACATATATTTACGATTCTTTCAAAAATGTAATTTGCGTTCAATAGGCCTACAAAAAAATGGTGCCTTTACGACTTATAAATGCACTACCCACGCAACGCACAATTAGGAGCTGCAATCAGTGGCATATTTAAGCATGTTCCACATGTTCCATTGGAACAGGGGCCCTCACACAAAAGGGGTCCCAACTCATCTCAAAAAGAAAGGTTTGAGTGACATCCCCATATTTCGTTGAAAATGTAAAATAAAATTCATTTATTCCCATACAATTTAAAGCGCTCCAGTTCAAACAAGCTACGTGCAACATAAAATGTATGATTGTACAGAATGTAATATGAATTAACGGCCCTTTTCTCAGGTATGCCCTATGTGGAAGGCAGGGCGAGATCACGAGGAGCCTTACATACATTTGGGAACAGGGCCCCCACAAAAATTTGGGAACAGGGCCCCTACAATCCTAAATACGGCCCTGGTGGCAATATTTATACTTTTCATAGTGTTGTGTTCCGCTTAAAGTTGTTAAATGAAAACCGTAATACCGGATTCCGGTTTTGAAACCAAAAACCGGTTTTGATTTTCAAAACACCGCGTCTGTGCTTTATCGGCACTATTGTTATAATGCAAGCTCATGTAAGTCAATTGTAATATTAAGACAAGCAAGAGTTATCTAAGTTTGTACACACTCTTGTACACAATCTTGTACATAAGACTAGTATAATTCTAAGTCGCAGTAGTTCGGTGAAACTACGTTCTAGCTTGATAAAGACATGACTCGCATAAATCTTGAATAAAAAATATAGAATAGTCAGGTGGCCAGACACAGTGATAATTTTACCCCTTAAACATGTCCATTTGAAAGTCAAATACCGTCTATGGGGGCTAGCGCAGGCCCCATTAGTCATTAGGTTTTACCCGCATAGTACCGATTAGGGATTTTCCTATTCCCGTCCTAATGAAATTGCCACAATGACTGCCGTATCGTTTTCTTTTAGGATTTTCTTATTACGGCAGACTTCTGAAATGGCCGAATAGAAACCTAATACCCTAAACCTCATTAGAATGGGTGAATTTAAACGTTAAGTGGCTATGTGTTTTTGAGTTGCGCGTATTGAAATTGAAGTGCTAATAGAGACCAGTTTTATGGCGACTTTGGTTAGAAGATCTAAAAGAATTTTTTCCTTTCTTTTTGTGATGTTACCCATATCATTGAATAGCCCCAGGTCATCCCGTGAAAAAGTGGTAAGAGAAAAAAAAAGTTTTATGGCCGACTCAGTGGGAGTCTAAGAGTGCGAGGTTTCTTTCATGTTTCTTTCTTGTTTCATGATACCCTGTCAATAGTTTATAATAGCTCTAGGCTATATTTGCCGTCTTCATGTTTTTCATTAGATTTAGATCTAGTTATTTGTGTTGTTAGTTTTGAAATACATTAGACTAGTATTGCAACCTAAATAATATAGTAATAAACGATATTGTTGTATTATTAAATGTTTGATGAAATAAACGTATTTAATTATTTTAATTAGTTAAATTGTGTTTTTAAAGTTGTGATAGAAATGTAAAGATAATTATTTTATTTTTTTTATAATTTAAATATAGACTCTAGATCTAGACATTTATAAAAAATTTATTTAGGTAAAAAATTAAATTAATTTCTTTATTAAATTATGAATACCGAGTAAAATGAATAGATCTAGGCCTACATAGATTTTTTTTACTTTCATTACAAAACACGGTATCTTGATTTAAATTTAAACATCTGACAGTCTTCAATTTTTAATTATTTATTTTACTTTTTTAAAAGATTTTATTATATAAGTCATATTATATTGTATAAAATATATTTAAAAAAATGTTCGCGAAGTGTATAGACTAGCCCGGGTATCGAACCCGGAGTCCTTTAAATCGTAGTCCTGATCTCGCCAACATGCATTGGTATAACAAGTTATAATTTAAGCTATAGATATAATTTTTGACTTAATAAAACTTGCGTTTATTAGAATGATATTAAATATATGTTTTATTGTTTTTTTCTATTTAATTTTAAATAATTTGATTTTTTTTATTAAGAAAGCATTTTATATGATTTTATATCGAATTTGATGGACTAACTCTGACTAACGCGATTGTACAAATCTCGCTTGACCAATCATTATTCCGGAAGTCGGAATTTTTAAATACCGGTCCAACCGACACAATTTAATCGCATGGACTTCATGGAGTATCATTATGATGGAGATTTAATTCTAGGCTATAAAGTACGATATATAGTATATAGAAGGTGAGTAAATGAAGCCTAATATTAAATATATTATAGGAATTATAGGCCTCTACTACTTCTACGTGTATAATTATTAAAACCGCTAATATTTTAATATATATTTAACCAGTCACACGTGTTAAATAATAAAGTTAAAGTTAATGAATAATTAATCATTTAAATCATTATATGTCATGTAGGTGTAGGCCTACTTGTTAAATTAAAGATTTAAAAACAACTTTGACTTTTGACTTAAAAATGTTACGTTATTAAAATAAAGGCTAAAAAAATCTTTTTTTTTGTTTTGTATATAATTGCTTAAAGCTTAGTCTAGGACTTAGACACTTAGTTGTTCTATTAAACTCGAATCATTTCAGGAAAATCATTAATTAATAATAATATCATTAAATAATTATTATTATAATAGCCTCAGTAGCCTACTGACTAGACCTAGATAGATCTAGATTAGGCTAGGTAATAATAGTAGGTAACCGTAAAGTCAGTAAAGACAAGCCATTTTATAATAATATATTCTAATTAAATTTATAAAAAAGCATCTTTTTTAACAAATTTTTCAGTCTTACGCTCGGTTGGAATATGCTAATATGGTATGGACCAGTATAATGTGAAGTTTCAAGACAACAGACGACCACAAGAAGTCCAGTAAGTCACATTAGCCAACTACTAGACCTACAGTACTACTAGTCTAGGCGTTTATTTTTTAATTTATAGTGAAGCCGGCTGGTCCAGCGGTTAGTTCACCGGACTGTCGACCAAAAACCAACTGACAGGTCGCGGGTTCTATCCCTGTCGCCCTGCAGGAGTTTTGGGCCTAGTGTACGTAATAATCTTCTACCTAGAAGGAACGTCTGTAAACTTATAAGATAAGATAAGGATTATAGGAATTATAGGCCTAAATATATAATTTACTATTAATATAGGCTAAATGATATTCATTTATTAATCAATACTATGAATAGCCTATGCAATAATTGAAATTGTCAATTTGATAATTATATTTTATATATATATTATATGCAAACCGTTGCCCTATAGTCTATAGGACATATAACTTATAGTATTATAGGCTATTATTAATTATAAATATTACATATCCATAATATTGAACTATGCTATTTGAAATTTGTTGTTAGTTATAATAAATATAGGCCTATACGGTATACGGTTAGACCCTATACTGGCTATTGTTTTATCAAATCGAATTTTATCAAATGTAGTTATCGAGTATAAACCTTTTTCTACAAAGCATGTCCATTTCTTTTTATAATAACAATAGAGATGATATAAATATAGGCTTTTTTTTGTATTTCTATTTTAAATATTTATAAGGAATTCTTTTTTTTTCAGTCTGATGTTATAGAGGGAAGACGAGAGTCAAGATTGTAGTGCTATATTTAATGTATTAGTATTATAATCTTCTATTACACCCTGTTGGCCTATTATAACTACTAGACAACAGTCAGCTGATAGAGATGGCAGATGATGATTTAATTAGTGGGTGAGTAAGTATAACATAAAGTTGATATAGGCCTAGGGCATTATAGGCCTATTTGTTAGTTTTAAAGTCTGAACAATAACCTTTTTTACTTGTATATTTATATAGGCATAGGCGCCGCATAGGCCTATATTATTATATAATCATTATTATTAATATATATATATATGTAGCCTATAGTGGCCTACTTAAATTACATTAAATAAAACTTCCTGGACTTAAGCATAGACTTAGGGGTCAGGGTAATCAGAATAAGCTTATTTCTAAGCTTAATTTCATGACATTCAATACCGGTAGTTTAAATAGCATTTATAGGAATATAGATATAGGTTTTACTATATATAGGTTATATTATTTAACTTGTTAATGCAAGGTTAAGGAATTCAATTTTATTTTTACTTTTTATTTCTTCTAGAGTCGGATGTTGGAAACTGGTGTACTATTAGTCTATGCTGATATTAAAGGATATAAAATGACATAGCCTAATTAATGGGTGAGTAAATACAATGTAAACTAAATAGGTCTATTTGTTAAGTCTAAAGTCTAAATCATAGTTTTGTATCATAACTTAACTATTGTAAAGAATTTAATAACACATAAGGCCAAGTAAGGGTAAAAAGATAATTTTTTGTCAATAACTATGTTGCAAAACACACTAAAATTCATATATAATGTGATGCTATCGCTCAAACCAGTTCAGAGGTTGGTAAAACCAATTTTTCAATAAAAAGCAGACTAATGTGAATGGTCCTAGGTCATTTTTTAGTTTCCTATTGCTTTGTAATGTTATAGCTGTCAAATTTTAAAGCTAATATTATTTTTAGAAATTAATTACTTAAAATGTGTTTTTATGCAGCTTTAGAATAAAATCAAACAAAAGATATAGTTTTAAAGTATTAAAGTCAACTTGTCTAAATATTATTTCAATTTTAAACTTCCACCAGCTTGTTTATTGGCTCATTAAAATGCTTTTTCTAAATTTAACGGCAATCGTTTAATATTTATTCATCTTGGAAATATTTAACTACCTGTTACAATGCAAAAAAATCCAAATCGGTACTGTTTTATTATCATTTGTCTCCAAAAGAACTTACTGTTATCTTAATTTTGAATTACTTTTGAAGTAATCAATCGATTTAGAAATGTTTTCACCACTGTATCGATAAATGAATTGGCTTTTTGTTTAATTAAAAACCTGATCCTTAATATCTTATTTAGCCTACTGGTACTTGGGTACCAATTCTGTGGGGTTGCAGGACAGACTGTGAGCATTGGTCTTTAAAAACTGCCTATTTTCGATATCAAAATCTTTTATTCATATAAACTGGAGAAAAATGTAATTATCATGTCACAGTCTATGAAAGCCAAAATTGTTCTGTTTATTCTGCAATGGTGAAAACCAGTATTTAAAAGAAATTGCTTGCCAGCAGTTGTTAATTGGATTTCTGTTTATCCTTGCTAACCTTGTAGTGTTTTTTTTTAAACTTGAAAAACGTTATAATTCAAATTTCATTTTAATTTTCAGATTTTGAAGATGATGTAGGGTGTACTGCAGTGATGGATGGAGATTGATTGTGGGCTATGATTAGTATGAAGTTGGTTAAGGCCTATGCAATTTACTGAACATCCAGGCGATTAGTTATTTGATGAGCCAGTGCTAGGTGTGAAGATTTATGGAAAGCAGTAGACATCGATTAAACAAGATGCATTTACAATAGCCCAAATATCATGTCCACAACAGGCCGGCATCTGACATTTTTATGTATCTTAAGATTTTATGAAATGTGGACTATTGTACAAATGCTTTAACCAAGACCACTTATAGTTGTGATTTTGACTTATACAATTCACAAATAATGCATTTGCTAAGTTGCCTGACAAGACAGGTCCTTCCACAACCATAGTGTACTTTTTTTCACAAATCAGTTGAGCGTGGACAATTCTATGTCTGTATTTAATGGAAGGCTGTGTGCATTGGACAGTATATACACCTAACAAAAATTCTCTACTTGGATATTAAGATGTGGTATCCACCAGATAGTGCTAATAAAGGATTTCCACAGGATTACATATTGGCTGATGAATAGACCATGATACACTGAAAAAACTTTCACTCGTGTGCTTGCCATAGACTTATTTATAGCCGATCTGTTTAATTTTTTCTGTGGGAGTAGTGTTGGATTAATATTCATGTGTAACCACATTTATTCTTTGTATGCAAATGTACCCAGTACCGGTATTCTAAATGATAAATGGCTCATATTTATTAATTATTAAAGTTGTTTTTGAAAATAGTAAATCTATTGATTAAACTTAGTACTCATTGTCAATTGTGGCATTGGGTGGTGAGTGTTATTTTTCTAAAATATTTTCACTTTGAAAAATAAAAGTTATCTTTATAATTTAAAGTGAAATATATCATGTACTATACATTTTTCTGAAAAGTTTTTTTTTTTTTGACTTACCTGATCTGATTATAATATAATTGAATTTTAAGTATATAGCATTATAATGAATGTGTTTTTTTTTTTTGGTAAACATTCAATTTAATTGTGTGTAGAGCTTACTTCTTTCATATTGGTTAACTTCAAGCAATTTATAATCATGAATATTTTTTTTTTTATAAATGTCTTATATTCCTTAACCATTCCTGTAGGCCTATTATTTTTTTACACAATATCACAATAGTTGTGTCAAAGTTGAATTAATTTTGTTTAATAATAGTAATAGTTTTAACGGTAATCATTACATAATATTTTAATGAATGTAGACCCTCTTTTTTTGGTTAACCGTAAGTGTCTGGATTGTCTATAATATTCAAATGTATTCAACTGTATATTTTTTTAAAAGAAATATCTTATGTTCCATTTCCATTACTGTGCTTTTTACAATATCACAATTGGTTCAAAATGTTATTTATTATTATTATGATATGCCTATAGGAGAAGTATAATTAAAGATGATATTTTATTGCATTATTTAATGTTTTGTGAAAAAGACTTGAGTTAGCATACTAAAATAATATAAATGTGTGTGTATAGTATAAAAAAAAAATTACAGCCCTAAAATATCTTGTGTTCCATTTGAATCCATTGCTGTGCATGTTAATGTTTTTTTTCCTCAATATATTACATGTTTTTGTGTTAAAGATATTTTGAGTCCTATTTTTAAATAAATAAATAAAGCAATTTTAGTTGTAGGCCTATTGTGTAAAATTTATCTTCATTGTTGTAGGCCTAGCAAGAGTGTTAAATTAATTAATTATTGGAATACATTATTGGTCTGCCCATTATTCAGGGTTAAATAATATTGTCCCATTAATCTTCCATTTTGCACTAATGCTATTTTATTGTTAGACAATAACATTTTTTTCTCCACAAAATTTGTAAAAACTGGTATTTTGAATGTATACCTATATTTTAAAAAAGCTTAACCTACTTGGCTTGCAAAGGCCTACATATTGTTTTTTATTTTCATTGCACAATGTTTACTTATAATGTCTGTTTACATAGTGCTATATTTTATCAATATATATTTCTATGTAGGCTTGTAGTAATGATGTAGGCCTATATATATTTTCCCATAAATATATTTTTTTTCCCATTACTCTGCTGCATGGCTATTGTTAAATTAATAAATTAAGTTGTATATCAATTAAAAATAAAATATTTTATCTATATTATATCATATTTATTGTTTAGGCATATCTATATATTATGACCAACTATTTTGTACTATTACACTAACTTTTATTTTATGTAGTTCTGTAAAAAAAAATGTTATTAACTTCAATACTCTACCATTTCCATGTTTTTGCACTTTATTTAATGTCGCCGTTTTGCTTTATTGATTGAATATATACTTTTTATTGTATGTTGAACAAAAAATATTTTGAATACAAATATAATAAAATATAAACGAAATCACTTTCTTTGTTTTGTTTTACTTGTTTTTACTATATGCGTTTATATAATAATTGTTTTTGTATATTGTATTATAATTACGAAAAAGTGGGTAAATAAAGGTAAAATCCGAATCCACCCAATGTTGGTTTGATAAGGACTAAATATACGGGTCAATGAAGGCAAAAACCGCATTGCGCTGGTAATAAACTACCGTCATTGGCCCGATATGGAAACGAAATGAAAAGCCGGAGAAGGGAGGGGGATATCCATTAGGCCCCAATGCCGGCAAACCCTAATCGCGCCCGCATGTCTAATGCCCGCATTGGCCCATAATAGACCCAGGTATCAGCGCGGGTATCGACGCCAAAATGGCGGCCATTTTGGCCTACTAAGGCCTCCTAGCATAGCGATATCGCTTTTCATTGGGGCGCCATGCGGGCAACTGCTGGCAACCTAATAGGTACGTATTAGGGCAAGGGGGGAAAACTCTAATTGATTCCGAATGGGGCCAATGCCGGCATGTTTAAGGGGTAGTCTCCTGTTTTGCTGTGGTCGAAGTAAGATATGAAAGAAAGAAATATAAACTGGACTTAGAATTGTAAGACTTGTTAAAGTGTTATAAGTTTGAACGTTATGAAATGTTTTTCGTAAACCTGGAACTAATGATTTTATTCTTTATTCATGGATGTGATAATGTAGGTACTCAAAACTGGCTTCCGTTTTTTGCGCGATTTTAAGTTTTCGACCCTTCTTGTACTAAATTGTCTAGGCAAAAAGTGCCATTCATGATAGAAAGATAATTTTTTCACTCCATTGTACATGAATAAATGGCCTTTATCACCATATGTATTTAAAATTGATTGTTTATGTTAAACATTTTTAATATTTAAATTATCTAAGAAAAATAGTTTATTTTTTAAGAAAAAATCATTTTAAAGATTTTTTATAAACATCATCAAAAAGCTGGTCCATTTTCCTGTAAAAATCTGAAAGAATTATTAGTCTATATATTATGGCACATTTTGCTCAACGCGCAAGATAAACCCTATGAAATAGTATTTTACTGCCGTAAAAACATGTCTGCCGCGATCTCCGCTATTTGAAGGGTCGTTACCAATAAAGGCGTCGTATCGGATTTTATCACTTTAGTAGTTAAATAAAACTATTCAATATCATAGATTAATAATATAAAATTAATTTTATGTTAAAAAATGTATGTATATATTATTATATTTATTTAATTTTAATAAAATTGTTTTAGATTTACCACCTAAAATCACTTGTTCTCGAGTCTCCAAACCCTTATTAAGTTTAAGGATAAAGCTAATTTTTTTCTTGTAATAAAATAAACTAAAATTACATTTATTTTAAAGTAGATATGCTAAAGATATTGAATTGATACTTTTTTATTTCCAGGAAATAATATTATAATATGTAATTTGACATGCAAAAGGTATCTTCAATCTGTTGTCAATGTAAACAATAGTAAATTTCACCTTTGGTGGACTAGCTAAGCTATGGAAAATATTATGAGTTAAACGAATTAAGTATAAAATTAAGTAGTTTTACACACTTATAATAACATTTAAATAGAACCAGACAGTATTTTATTTAGTTTTTGTGGAAGCGAAGCTATTTTCAGCACATAAATGTACAAAAATATTGTCTAGTCTACACTCATAAGGCCTACAAAATGCAATAGCTATGAGGCCTACTCCGACAAGTCTAATGTGG
Organism: Anisus vortex; assembly: GCA_949126835.1. Lineage (NCBI taxonomy): Eukaryota > Metazoa > Mollusca > Gastropoda > Planorbidae > Anisus > Anisus vortex. The sequence continues at coordinate 33,265,914 of OX421505.1, read as the reverse complement.
GTAATAAAAGACATATTTTACTCTTTAGAATAATACAATACTATTATTATATCTGCACTTGAAGAATATTTCTTCCATGGCATATGTTTAATAATTCATCGGTAGGGCTAAGTCATTTTTCAAACATTTACTGAATAATGGTTTGTCATGCGTAGGCCTAATAATAATAATTCTAATAAGATTATCAGATCTAGCCTGAACTTAAAAGTTTATTGTATACCCCCGATTTGTTATACGTTTATTGACGGTTATTATATATATTTATTATGTTTGTGAATTTCTATGTATTGCCTAGGAAAAAGTCTAATTACAATCAGTCATAATCAAATATCCTACATAGGGGGTCATATATTAATTATGTCAACAAAATACAGAAAACTGGGTTATTGAAAAAATTTACAGCTTTTGAAATGTGGGAGGGAAGGGGGTCAATAAATTGACATCATATAGGCTAATACATTTTATTTATAAATTTTCATGCGTTTATACTAATTCATTCATCAACAGCCTGCCAATAAAATCATAGATTTTACTGCATTGCCAACTTCGTGGCCTACATGCATATACCCTCTGTATTCTGATCTGGACCAAATAAAAACAAAATAGGAGGGTTTTGGAGGGGAACATAGGGTAGAATCATACCACTTTATATGTGTGTGTGTGGGGGGGGGGGGGGGGGGTAAGGGCGAAACGTGCACGGCAAGAGGTCGAAAAGACGTTTGTTCTGATATTAAAACAAATATATTTTTGTGAACTACTAATAGATGAAAGTTAAAATTAGGTCGATATAAGATATGTTTCATAATTGTTAATGTATAATTAAAATAAAAGTGTATGAGCTAAAAATGTATTATTACTTGTAGCGTAGTGGGGTAGGCAAATAGTGAAAAGTAGGAAAGATTGGAGGACAGCGAACACAACGAGTATAAAGTGCAGGGGTGGGTGAAGTGCAATAATGAACGAACGGGGCTAAGTCTCAAATAATGCACAATATCCCCATAAACTACTGAACAATTAATCTGTTATCGAAATATCAATAGTGAAACTAAAAATGTGATTCTTTAAATATTTATCTATACAAAAAACTATAGCATAGAATATAATGCTTGTGATAGGCGTTCTTGGTTAGTGTTAAGGACCATTAGATATTGGTCTTTATACTTTATACTTTATACCAATGAAAAAAAATAGAGAAACCAAATCAAATCATATGTAGCCTACAAATAATATATTGAACAGTTTTAAGTTTATATTGTAATAATATATTTTGTTTTTAGTTATGGGATATAACTGATTATTATTATTATTGTTACTACTATCAATAGGTAATAGTCAATGGTTGTTATTTTAAACCTTTAATTAACATTTGAAAACTTTCTCTTTAAAATAAAACACGTATAACTGTTACCTTAAAATGTGTATTATTAAATAATGTACTAATTTGCCTTATTTAATGTTTAATGCTCGAGTCTTACACTATATAAAAACTGCTTTTGTTTGTTTTACTTTCAAGTACATGATTAACAATCTTTGTCCGTATAACTACTTATACAGTACATTTTAGAACATTTTTTACTATAAAAGTTGTGTACTTTAACTGAACTTCAAATTGATGTAATATTTGTACATTTACAAAGATTCGTTAAATTTTCGCGAATATTTATAAATGGCTAAAAAACGAAAATTTTTGCTAGAACACTTTGTTTCAATAAAAATAATTAAATTTTGATAATTTGAAACAGTGCCAATTTATTAGGTCTCTATATAGCATTGAATTACCTTCAATTTGATATATAACATAAGCTTCTACTAAAATTAGGTAATTTTTAGTGATTTTTTAAAAATAGGTCAGATTTGCGTTTTTTGTCTCCCTTGAAAAAAACTGTAAAAAGTATGAAAAATGATTTTTACATCGATATTTGTATATTTTTTAAATGCCCAACATTCACGAAAAAAATTGGGTCTCTTCTCTACAAACTTTTATGTTAGTAAACAAAGTAACTTAGCTATAGCCAATATACTTTTTGAGATAATGACTTCTAAAAATAGGACTTTGTGAGGTGGCTATAGGTAACCCACTTGTAAAATTTCAAAATTTCATAACTTTCTTAAAAATTAACATACAGTAATAAAATTGGTATCAAAGTTCTTAGAATCATTTTGTCTTTCTATTAAACATAAAAAAAATCTCAATAGCTTGAAAAATTAAAATCAGTTTTGAGTAGGCCTACCTAGATAATGTGAATTAAAAGTTATTTGTGCTGCAATAACGTTGTTATTGAATATATATATAGAGAGTGAACTACAAGTAAGTAGCTACCACACTTACACTATGAAACGAAGAGACTGGTGATAGACAATATTATGTTGATTAATGGTTAGGGCCTACAGAAAAATAAACCATTAACAATAATTGGTGGCAAGCGTGTGTGAAGATAGGCAGAACCATTGCCGTTATTAAATAATTTTTTTATCAAGAAGAAATAGACGTTCAGAAATAGACGTTCCGACCAGAGCAGCATGCTCCGAACAATTTTCGAGCAATATCAACTAAACTCTAAGTCCATAAGTAACATGTTGCCTAAAGCAATTCGAGTATAAATAAACAATAAACGTGCACGGCAAGAGGTCGAAAAGACGTTTGTTCTGATATTAAAACAAATATATTTTTGTGAACTACTAATAGATGAAAGTTAAAATTAGGTCGATATAAGATATGTTTCATAATTGTTAATGTATAATTAAAATAAAAGTGTATGAGCTAAAAATGTATTATTACTTGTAGCGTAGTGGGGTAGGCAAATAGTGAAAAGTAGGAAAGATTGGAGGACAGCGAACACAACGAGTATAAAGTGCAGGGGTGGGTGAAGTGCAATAATGAACGAACGGGGCTAAGTCTCAAATAATGCACAATATCCCCATAAACTACTGAACAATTAATCTGTTATCGAAATATCAATAGTGAAACTAAAAATGTGATTCTTTAAATATTTATCTATACAAAAAACTATAGCATAGAATATAATGCTTGTGATAGGCGTTCTTGGTTAGTGTTAAGGACCATTAGATATTGGTCTTTATACTTTATACTTTATACCAATGAAAAAAAATAGAGAAACCAAATCAAATCATATGTAGCCTACAAATAATATATTGAACAGTTTTAAGTTTATATTGTAATAATATATTTTGTTTTTAGTTATGGGATATAACTGATTATTATTATTATTGTTACTACTATCAATAGGTAATAGTCAATGGTTGTTATTTTAAACCTTTAATTAACATTTGAAAACTTTCTCTTTAAAATAAAACACGTATAACTGTTACCTTAAAATGTGTATTATTAAATAATGTACTAATTTGCCTTATTTAATGTTTAATGCTCGAGTCTTACACTATATAAAAACTGCTTTTGTTTGTTTTACTTTCAAGTACATGATTAACAATCTTTGTCCGTATAACTACTTATACAGTACATTTTAGAACATTTTTTACTATAAAAGTTGTGTACTTTAACTGAACTTCAAATTGATGTAATATTTGTACATTTACAAAGATTCGTTAAATTTTCGCGAATATTTATAAATGGCTAAAAAACGAAAATTTTTGCTAGAACACTTTGTTTCAATAAAAATAATTAAATTTTGATAATTTGAAACAGTGCCAATTTATTAGGTCTCTATATAGCATTGAATTACCTTCAATTTGATATATAACATAAGCTTCTACTAAAATTAGGTAATTTTTAGTGATTTTTTAAAAATAGGTCAGATTTGCGTTTTTTGTCTCCCTTGAAAAAAACTGTAAAAAGTATGAAAAATGATTTTTACATCGATATTTGTATATTTTTTAAATGCCCAACATTCACGAAAAAAATTGGGTCTCTTCTCTACAAACTTTTATGTTAGTAAACAAAGTAACTTAGCTATAGCCAATATACTTTTTGAGATAATGACTTCTAAAAATAGGACTTTGTGAGGTGGCTATAGGTAACCCACTTGTAAAATTTCAAAATTTCATAACTTTCTTAAAAATTAACATACAGTAATAAAATTGGTATCAAAGTTCTTAGAATCATTTTGTCTTTCTATTAAACATAAAAAAAATCTCAATAGCTTGAAAAATTAAAATCAGTTTTGAGTAGGCCTACCTAGATAATGTGAATTAAAAGTTATTTGTGCTGCAATAACGTTGTTATTGAATATATATATAGAGAGTGAACTACAAGTAAGTAGCTACCACACTTACACTATGAAACGAAGAGACTGGTGATAGACAATATTATGTTGATTAATGGTTAGGGCCTACAGAAAAATAAACCATTAACAATAATTGGTGGCAAGCGTGTGTGAAGATAGGCAGAACCATTGCCGTTATTAAATAATTTTTTTATCAAGAAGAAATAGACGTTCAGAAATAGACGTTCCGACCAGAGCAGCATGCTCCGAACAATTTTCGAGCAATATCAACTAAACTCTAAGTCCATAAGTAACATGTTGCCTAAAGCAATTCGAGTATAAATAAACTTGTGATACTATTGGAAATAGCTGATCTTAAGCTCTCCAATAATGTACATTTTATCAGTGGATGGCAACAATTTTCAACGACATATAAAGATGTAAATAAGTCATGATGAACATAGTTATGAAACAGATTCTGTAACAACAGGAAACAAGGTCATTGCAGCAAGAAAGTCATAGGCGGCGCATCCGGTAACCTGAAGGTGGGCGCACAGGTGCTCGACGGCTCCTCCCACAGGGTTCCCGCGGCCTCCTGAAATTTCAGGATGTCCTGAAATCCTCCTGAAATTGCAAAAAAGTGCAAAAACTCCTGAAAACCTCCTGAAATTTAAATAATCTCCTGAAATGTCCTGAAAAATTGAGCTGACCCCTACTTTTTTCCTTCTCCAACACGTGTCCCTATTTCAACAGCCCCACCTCCCGCTTGTTCGCTTATAATGCTTGCTACGCCAAGCCTATCCCTTCTCGCATTACAAACAATGTTAATGGTAATTAGGGCACTTGTATAGCGCGTCATCAAAACCGTCATCAAAACCGCGTCATCAAAACCGGCGCCGTTCTGTCTAGAAAGCATAGTCAGGCCTACTTCAAAAGACTTTTTTTTTGTGTCTACCCACTATAGTGTTAGCCTACTATAGGGATAGGAACGTGAGTATGGACAGTGACTTAGATGTAGAAACAAGATACATTACTTTGCCTTATGACTAAAGCTGTATTGATCGGTTGTTTTAAATAAGTGAAGCGCTGTGTTTGCCTTTCATGCATGATTGAAACCATTCTTTTAAAGGAAAGTTTCCGAATTAGGGTGAATATTTAGTAACTTTTATGTTTAAATGGTATGAACTTTTGAGAAGTTAAAAGGCAGTATAACCCCCCCCCCCTTCCCCCTAAGTCAGGATGCAACTTATCCACAGGTGTTGTGGTTTTTTTAATACGTTAGTTTAGGGAGATATTATATGCACCAGTTCAGAATCAGCTACTCCCCCCCCCCCTTACTGTTGACTATTTCCCCCTTGCACTATTTGCCCAAGACCACCGTAAGTATTTTCCCCTCCTTACCTAACTACACATGGCTGCTGTAAGGTTTTATTTTTGTAGCAGGATTTTAATAGGCTTAATGATCCTAATGATTGGAAAGTAATCAAATTGTATTATCTACATGTCCTTTACAATAGCAGTTTTTGTCTTGTCATAGTGATATTTTTTTAACTTGTAAATCTGTAAGCTTTTCAATGTAGGCCCATATAAATATTTTCTCTATACTTCTTAATGTCACACACTATATTTCTATTCTCTACCTCCCCCCCCCCCCCCCCCCCCCGCCTTTTATTGTCATAAACCAAATTTCTTTTATTTGTACTTTTAAAAAAAAATAAGAAGATTTCTAAAGACAGTTAAAGGACTCTATATAATGAACATAGCTAAGTTAATGGTACATATTTAGCTTCCACATTGTAATGCCCTTAAAAATATTTTATTTAATTTTATTTGTATCTGAGTCATTGTTTAGTGATGTAGTGAATTCGGTTTTGCCGCGCCTCCTGATATTTTAGATTTTCTTCTGAAATTTTGATTTGAGATTGGTGCAGGAACCCTGCTCCCACATTAGGATTACATTAAAGTTCCGACACTAAAATAGACTTCAGTTTTTCAACATCGTACTTCAAATACGTGCCTTCTTCAAAGCTATGATATGAACTATACTATAAACAATTGTCAATAATGAAATAGTGAATGATAATTCAAAGAACATTTTTACAAAAATATACATGAATCCGAACTTTGTCAAGCTTTTTACAAAACGTTATGAATCAGTATAGCGGTGACGACAACAAGATGGCGGACAACTAGAGGTCAACACTCAAGATGGCTGACCATGTCAATGAGTCAACATGGCAACCTGTATGCTGAACCTGATCTCAAACTTACAAATTTGTACCTGGATTATAGACTACCTACTGGATTACTACTAGAATTATTGGGTTTTGTTCGCCAATAGCATCGTAAACTAGGACGCTGTCTGTTGCTATAGGGCAGGGTTGCCAGGTAATTTAAAAGTTGAGGCTAAAATAATTTATATAATTTATATAGTTCAGTGTAGTTATAAGTTAAGTACCCGTCTGACTAAATTGATCCATAGATTCGGTGAAGCAGCGTTCACCAGTTTCTGTGGCCATGGCATACTAGGTGATTGTGTGGCCAGTATTATGCACAGCTACCTTTACTTTTCCCCAACTAAGGTCAGGTACCCATCAGAGCTGGTTAAACTCACGGACACCCTCCAGACCTTATTGACGATTAGGGCTTTTATGATGTGATTTGAATAAACTTGTGTGCCTTTTAAATAAATTGTTTGTTGATTTAGTAGTTTCATTATTGTGGTTGTGGTTCAATGGTCAGTATTTTTTGTTTTCGTCGTGCTGTAAGATCACGTGCTACCTGTAGCCCCCTGTGTAACTTGTCCCAATAAAAGTTAGTTATTTTTCAACAACTTAACTAGACTTGTGTTTACTATCAAGACATTACACTGCAGATGTTATTTTGTAAATAGGCTATGTAGTGGATTGGATATGCCGGCTCAAGCTACCAGTAAAACGTGATGCTTCAAGGGGCGCTGTGAGGTTAGGAGCGACATTAAAGATCTGCCAGTTAATATTAATTAAATATTAACCGATTATAGGCCTATCTAATAGACTTTTAAGGGGGACAGAGCGAAAAAATGTTGATGCCACGAAATAATTCAATAATGTTGGATCGCAATCATCGCATAGATTGCCATCCTAGTGGTCATCTTAGTAGCCTAGTGTTTGATGACCGCTCATTTTCAAAGGTAGCGCTGAAGAACATTTTTGCCATAAGAAAATGGGCACCCTGAAATAATTTATTATCATCTACTTCTAGGCCTACTATTTTAATTTTAAATGCACATAGATAGGTCTACTGGTGTTTTCTTCTTATTATTTTTAAATAATTTAATTTCTCCATTTAAAAACTTTAAGCGAGAAAAATTGGGATTTTAGAATAAAACGTGTTCACGCGTTGTGAGCTCTGGGTATATTATAGGCCTAGGCTACATCCACACACTGAGTGGAGTGGTCCGAAATATAAACAAAAAATGTTGCGTTGTTCGTCCCTCGAATCGTTTCCGATGATGACCACGTTTCCCAATAGCCCAATTCATTTTTCCCAATTCTGTTTAGGCTCCAAAAATTTTTAACAAAAATATTATTAACAACCATCCTTATATAAAGTCTATTAAAAAAGAAAACGGCAATATTTTTCATGTTAAAACTACCCTTGGCAAACGTTTCTTTAAAATTTGGCTAAAGCATAATTTCTTTGGCCTACATTTGATTTTGGCCAAAGTGGTATGTTGTCATCTAGAGGGAGGAGGAGCTCTTTTAATTCGCTATTGGCGAAAACAATCGAATTATTGTGTATATTTCTCTAATTGGGATTATCGACTTGAAACAGAATTGCAATTACTATTTGTGGAACATTGAAGTATCAACTGTATTTAATGAATTTTTGCCTATGAAGTTTTGACTTATTCGGTTCTTCAATTCGTCGTGGACTTCGGATTTTTTAAAAATAATTTTTTGTTTTTGATTTTTTTTATCTGTGGTTGCTGTGTGTTTCTTTATAGGTTATAGATATATTATAGGGTAAATTTCTGTTAGATGTGTTGGTTCTGTTTGTTGATGTTTTATTGAAGTAAAATTATTATTGTGGTGTCACTGTTCCTAAATATTGTGAATCTCTTGTTCAAATTTCTTACTATCATTGTAGGCCCTATGTCCATGCAGCTTTTATGTACATAATTGATATTGTGTTGTGTTTGATTTAATTTTTTATTGTGTTGTAATTATTAATTTAATTAATTTTTTTTATTAGTTTTTTTAATGTAATTTATATAGTTAGTTCTAAGGTAAATAATAACATTTTATAGATTTACTAAAGTAATATATATCATTACATGATAAGCTTTTATATAATAGTGAAATAATTACGCAGAAGACTCAAATAGAAATGAGCAGTAGTAAAATACATTAAGCTTATTGAAATAAATATTCATTCATGAAACAAGTCATGATGAAAAAGCTTGTATAAATAATAACAACACAGTACTTTAATATTGTACTGTATTGTCTTGCTGTAGCATAGTATTGCAACAGTGTATTTTAGTATTTTACTGCAACATTGCTTTATAACATATTGAATTGATGAATTGAAGGAATTGGCTGAAAACATGGAAGTTGTTGCAATCTTTCTAGCCAAGCGTCAAAGGAAAAGGTAGTAGGCCCTATGATAAATCTGTGGAAAACTTCACACCTGGAAATGCTGGAGATGACTACAGGATAAATTGCTTCAACAGAATTTTGGACACTGCAATTCTGTCCTTGAAGCCGAGATTTGTTTTCTATTTCATTAAAATACCAGATGCTTCAAAAATAAACAATATAGACCGTACAATTTCAAAATGTTCTCACTGAGCCCCCAGACCCTGTCGAGAAGGGGCGCATCCTTTGTGGGTAGAATCTGAACTTCTATATGTTAGCAGATTTCAAATAGCAGAGTTTTCAATAACACCTTTTGTTAGCCAGATGAAAATTTGAGCCAAAATTAAATTCTTTTTAATGCCAAATCTTTTATTGTTGAATCTCTTTTTTAAAGTTTAATTATTTTTTTCTTGTTGCCTCCATATTTAATTTGCACATTGCAATCGTTTTTAAAATCTAATATTGTGATTCATTTAATTTTGTTTTTTTATACAAAAAAATATATTTGTAAGCAGACTGTTTTTGTATAATACTTTAGGACAATAGCTATCGATATCTATCTCTATATCTTTCTATCTATCTATATATCTATCTATTTTGCTTGTTTATATATTTATATATTAATATTATATACAACTTGTATTATAATTTATTAATTTTAAATGGCTGATCGTGATGCAGCTCCAGAATTAATAGTTAATAACTTTGTCGATACTGATTTGAATATAAATGAAAGATATAGCAATCAGGATTTCGCTATTATGTACCATACTGATAAATTTTTGTTTTAGAATGGCTCGCTCAAAGAAGGCTAATACGGAATAGCTGCCTCTGTCCTACCTGTGCCATTCCTTGTAGACTATGGCGTTATAACCAAGTCAGGGATGGCTACAGGTGGGCATGCAGAAATTGTACATTTGTAAAGTCTATCCGTATTGGATCCTTCTTCAAGAAGAGCCATTCCAGTTTATTATCAGTTATTACAGTAATGTATTTCTGGGCATTGGATTGTCCCCAAATTGTAATGACTAATGAAGGAAGGGTGAATAAAGATACTGCTTCTACATTATGTAATTTGTTTAGGCAAGCGGCAAGAATGTCAAAACTACCTCCAAAGGCATAATCTTACGGAAATTGGCGGTCTTGATGATAACTGTGTGCCTTTGGAGGTAGAAATCGACAAATCGTTTTTTTTCACAGGAAAAATCATATCATATCAATAATCAAATCATCATTGCTTTTAGAGGGGGGCGCTGGGTATTTGGGGGGATCGAAAGGGGTTCAAGAAAGTGTTTTATGGTAGAAGTTGCAAATAGAAGGGAAAGGACATTGATGCCATTGATAGAGCAACACATTCGACCAGGAACACATATCATTTCTGATGGTTGGTCTGCATATGCCAATATTTCCACTGTTGGAAATGGCATTTACTCCCATTCAGTGGTTAACCATAGTGTAAATTTTGTCCACCCCCTAGACCCCAATATCCACACACAAACAATTGAAAATGTCTGGATGAGGGTAAAAAGGAAACTGAAGAGGCAGTCAGGAACTAGTAGAGTTAGATTTCCCAGTTACATCCCTGAATTCCTTTTTAGAAATTTTTTTAGAAGTAGGCAAATTTTTGGGCATGTTTTAGTAGCAATAAAAGAGCATTATGTAGTGTAGAAGGGTTTCATTTTTATTTTTTACTTTTTATTTACATAGAAGTAGTTAGGTGTAGGATTATGTTTAGCTTATTTGAATATTTTTTTTAGGCTGCCTCTTAAGTTTTCTTTATGCAGCACAACCTTTAGATCTGAAATGTTGTCCTGACAATATGTGTTGTTCATTCCTGTGGAAAAAAAATAATTTAACAACTTATTTTTTTTTTACCAAGTTATATATTTTTTATTCTTTTTACTATACTGTATATAATTGTAATTTTCACTAGCACTTTAAAACAAAACATGTACAGTACTTCATATTGTTTTCATTTCCCTCCTTAGAAGATTTAGCACAGTTTTATTTGTAATACTATAAGCACTCACCCTTCCTTCATTTGTTATATTTGTATGAATATTTTATTTCTTTTTATTTACACATTTAAAAAATGAAATTTTATGTCATTGTTACATGACGAAAGCATTTTTTTTTTCCTTTTTTCTTTTACTTGTATAGTTACCTTTTTCATTTTGACTTTTTTATTTTATTATCTTTATTTAATAACCTTTTATTAAATAACCTACAATGTCAGTTAACCAATAGCTGCATTATTGATTGTTCTTTTAAATGTTTCATTGTCATTGTTTCAAATTATTATAACATAACCATATTGATGTTTTAAATTATGTTTGTTAGAACTATATTTTGCTTTCTTTAGTTATATATTCTCCTTTGGAACAGCTACATGAAATGGACTTTCTATGAAAATACCCAACCGTGTACCTTTGTGTGCTTTGAATCTTCTCACCACTGGAAACCTTGCTATAACTATAAGGGAGAACTGGCCACACATTGCAAACCCAGCTCAGTTCATTGACAATTTTTACTAATGTTTTCCATTCTATACCACACAAAGACAAGCACATATAAGACATTGTCCACAGCCACCTTTACATTGTTCCAGCCAATGCCAGGCACCCATCATAGCTGAGTAGACCTGGGGAAAAAAAATGCAGTCTGTGACAGAATCGGAGGCCCGGACCACAATAAAATAAATGTAATTATCATATTTGTAAAATATATCTTACAGTCAGTTATATTATGTAAGCTTATATATTATCTTAATTAATAATGTTCACAATTCTTATTCCTTTCTTACTATCAATGCTCATTTAGGCCTATGTAAAAAAATATATTTGCTCAAAGTAAGTTTTAATGTTCCATGTTTATTTTTCAGTGTAGCCTGAAGAACTCAAAAGTGTTTGATATCTTATGTCTTTGGCATTGAAAGAACTTAGACTTATAGTAGAACTCACTTGAAGTAAGTAGAAAAACTAATATTTTCACACATCTTTAAACCTTATAGTATTTTACAGTCATTTATATTAGGCCTACTTATTTATTATCTTAATTGATAATGTTCACAATTCTTATTCCTTTCTTACTATCAATGCTCATTTAGGCCTATGTAAAAAAATATATTTGCTCAAAGTAAGTTTTAATGTTCCATGTTTATTTTTCAGTGTAGCCTGAAGAACTCAAAGGTGTTTGATATCTTATGTCTTTGGCATTGAAAGAACTTAGACTTATAGTAGAACTCACTCACTTGAAGTAAGTAGAAAAACTAATATTTTCACACATCTTTCAACCTTATAGTATTTTACAGTCATTTACATTTATATTACTTATTTATTATCTTAATTGATAATGTTCACAATTCTTATTCCTTTCTTACTATCAATGCTCATTTAGGCCTATGTAAAAAAATATATTTGCTCAAAGTAAGTTTTAATGTTCCATGTTTATTTTTCAGTGTAGCCCGAAGAACTCAAAAGTGTTTGATATCTTATGTCTTTGGCATTGAAAGAACTTAGACTTATAGTAGAACTCACTCACTTGAAGTAAGTAGAAAAAGTAATATTTTCACACATCTTTAAACCTTATAGTATATCCTCAGGTGCCCCTTTAATAAAAAAGATTTTTTTGTAATATGTAAGTAAAGTACCCATTTGGACCCAATTGATCTTAGGACTGACAAAGCAGCTTTTACTAGTCTCTGTGGTGACAGAATACTAATGTATGTGTGCATAATGTCCCATAGTTGTCTTGTATGCCCATAGTTGCCTTTGTTTAAATAAATATATGGTAGCCTTCACAGCTTTGCAGACTCAGGGACACCCTCCATTCCCCTGAAAAATTAATACCCTTCACAATAGTATATATATAAAATATTTATAGTATATACTTGACTCACTAAAATTAATCACATTTAATATTAATATTTTTTAATCATCATTATCTTCAGATCATAGCATAGAAAAGTGAATAGATAATAACTATTGTCAATGAACTGATAACAGCCATGAATGAATCAGAATAATAGAAGGGCCAAGGTGCGACCAGAGTTTGTGGACTTCTTATAGGTTTACAGACGTTCCTTCTTGATAGAAGATTATTACGTCCACTAGGCCCAAAACTCCTGCAGGGCGGCATGAGTTGGTCAGCGGAAGGGATAGTATTAATATTTTCAGTGATATGTATACATTTCATTGGTCTTTAAAAAAATCCATATGGTTTATGAATTATTTTATTTTAGAGGTCTGATGTATAATGTATCTTCTGATGAGGATTTTATCTTGTCATGCTTATTTAATTAATGTATATGCTCTTGTATTTTTATAATCATGATGTTTAATGTTTCTTATTTCATTTTTTTACGTTGCAGTTGGACTGTGTCATTTATTTTTTTGTATTTGTGGGTGGGGTGGGGGGTGATAAGTCTTGATAAAATAGTTTACTTGTCTAGTTTTCTGGGTTTGAGTTTATGATTTTTATTTCCCTTAAAGGGAAGATATAGTATTCAGGGTTTAAATGACTTGTGTAAATAATATAATTATAATATATTTATTTCATTCTTTTTAAACTCATTGTCTTGATAGTTTCATAGTTTTTTTAGCATGATTTTATTATGTTATCTCCGTGAGAGAGTGTAATCTTGAGATGTCTTTTTTTAAAGCTGTGTGTAAAGTTATTTGCTAAGTGCTAAATAATGTCTTGACACCTGAGGATTGGAGTAATAGATCATTTTTATTTCCATGTAGACGGGTGGTTTATGATGTGTTTAATGTTTTATTTACCATATCTTCTTTTTATGCGATAATTTACTTTTTTAATTTAGATAAAGATGTTTTGTTAGGGAATGTAATTAATATTAGTAGTTAGGAAATGTATTATATTTTATAAATATATACAGTTTAGTATAGTTATAGTGTGTAGTTATTTAGAAATCTTTGTTTTAATAAAGGTCAATTTGACCATTCAAATGTAATATATTCATGTGTCCAGTCAGATCATTAGAATGAATCTCATTGGTTATTGATTTTATTTAGGTCATTGATAGTTATCCAAGTAGTCCTATTGAGGAATTTAATTGCTTCGGCTAAGTGTTAAAATCCTTCATCATGGTGTTTAAATGCTAGCATTCCTTAAAGTCTCCCTTAAGTTGGGATTATACTATATTTATCATTCCAGTTGGTTTATTTTTGCATTGATGTAAATAATGTTATTGTTATCTTTAACTTAATGTTTGCTTTTTCTTATTTTTATTCATATATACATCACATCAGATAGAAGCCACCTATTGTTGGCCATATGTAGCTTTTAGATTTATTGTGTATTAGATTAGATAGTTGAGTGCTGTTGAGTTGATGTGAGGTTTATAGTTCAAGTTTACTGTTTTTGGTGGATGTAATTGAAGGCGACTAGTGTTGTGGTGGAGTGTAGAGTTATTAGTAGTTATTATGAGTTTAGTTAATAATGTATTGATGGTTAGGGCTTTTTATATGAAAAATAAAATTGTTTTATGTGCCTTATAACAATATATTTCTTGAGTTCATAGTTAGTTTAATTCTTATGGTTTGTTTATGTTTGTTTATTTGTTATTTGTTGTGACTTATTTTAGCTTCTTTAGGATATAATTATAGTATTTATCTACAGCTGTTTATAGTATTGGTCCATTTAGGTAGCTAATAACCACTGTATCCCAACGGATATACACAAATCACCCATCACCTACCGCTTATAAATAAGAATGTATATAATTTAATGTAAGATAATATGTGTTATATAATATAACCAGGGCCGGATTAAGCCATCTTGGTGCCCTAGGCACAAGCCCACATGAGTGCCCCCTTCTGCTCCGGTCCCTCGATCCTCCACTGACCGCTGGTATGCTCAATATTATGCAAACATCGAACAAAGAGAAACAGTTGTTAACACATATGTTTGTACTACTATATATGGCATCCTTCCATCCTCAAGGGACGATGGCGCAGTCTCCTTTTTCTCTGCCTTTCTCCTGGCTCGAACGCACCTCCTGACGGTCCAAGGTGCGCGAGGGCACTCAAGCTGCAGATGTCACCCTCACAGAAAGAAGTGAAGAGAAACGAGTATCCTTCGCAGGCATCGCAGGTAAAAGCTATTGAGCTGCTTTATTAGCTTAGCGTATGTAGCCCAGGTCTCGCTTCCATAGAGGAGTTTGCTTAGCACACAGGCCTGGTAGACAGAGATTTTTGTCCTATCAGTGAGTTGGGCATTATCCCATACTCTTTGGTTTAGCCTTGCCATTAAAGATACTGCCTTGCCTATTCTGGTTTGTATTTCTTTTTCCAGGGACAGTGAGCTTGAGATGTTGCTGCCAAGGTAAATGTAGTCCTCAACAACATCCAAAGTGTTTCCCTCAATGGAGATTGCATTCTGTACATTGCCTCATAATATTGGTCTTTTTGAGGCTTATCTTGGTATCCCGCATGTCTTGTGGGATGTGGCCACGTTCCCAACAAACACAAATGATATCGTGCAGAGGCTTTAGTAATGCTGGCTTACCGCACTTGAGGACTTCTGCAGGGATCCCATCGTTTCCTTGAGCCTTTCCGCTACTAAGGTGATCAATGGCCTTGCCTGAGCTTCTCTATCGAGGGCATGGCATCGAGTTGATCCAGCACTGGTAGCGCTGGAACTCTATTTCGGGCAGAGACAACGTTCTGTGTTGCGTAGAGTTCCAGGTAGTGCTCGGTCCAGCGCTGCATCTGCTTGTCTTGTTCAGTGATCACCTCTCCTGTTTTCGACTTGAGTGGAGCTGACTTTGAAATTAGGGGTCTAGTGGCCTTTTTTATGCCTTCATACATTTTTTTGGCATCTCCTTGATCGGCAGCATATTGGATACATATGCACAGTTCAACCCAGTATTTGTTGGCGCAGAAGCTTGCGGTCTTCCGGGCTATGTTCCTAGCATTTCTGAGTTTTTGCAACGCATCAGTTCTTGGGGCAACTTTGTAGGCCATCGGGGCTTTTCTCTTTGCCTCTGTCACGGGCTCCATTATCTCCCAGTTGGCCTCAAACCAGTCTGCACTTTTCCTTTCCTTCTTCCCAAGGACGGTGATGGAGGTGTTGTAAATGGTCTCGCGTAGGTGAAGCCATGTGACATCGATATGTTCTGGCAAATTCTTTCCTGCATCATGGGGCTTGGGGACGTCTTTCTGCAAGGTAAGATCTGTGATATTTGACACTTCGGAATCCAGAGCCTCCTAAAAATTGTTTTTTGTTTCTGCTTCAGAGCAGAGAGTTTGGACGTATAGGCTGAGGATATGCGCTGCACCCATGGATGTTAGTAGTTTGATGCCGAGTATCCTTTCAGTGCCATGTGCCATTTGCTTAATGTATGTCGTTAGTGAGTTTTTAATGGCAAAGCCAACACCATGTTGCCTTGGTCTGTCTGAGGGCAGTCCCTGCCAGAGGAAGTTATAGTTTGCCTCACTTATTCTGCCATTGTCAGACAGCCGTGAAGGACTTCACCTACCTTGGGTCCACTATCTCGTGTTCGCAGTCCATCGACTCGGAGATGAATAGCAGGATCGCCAAGGCAGCCAAGTCATAGCCCAACTGAAACAGCGAGTGTGGGACAACTCCAGCCTCACCGAGAAGACTACACTGTGCGTCTACCACGCCTGTGTACTCAGCACTCTTCTATATGACTGAGAGACAGAGTGAGAGAGAGAGAGCCAGACAGAGAGAAAGAGAGAGACATAGAGAGAGACAGATATACATAAATCATAGAGAGACAGTATGAAGATAGAGACAGCATGAAGAGAGAGACAGACAGAGTGAGAGAGAGAGAGTGAGAGAGCGCCAGAAAGAGACAGAGAGAGAGACAGTATGAAAGAGAGAGAGAGAGATAGAGACACAGATAGAGAGAGTCAGAGAGAGAGAGTTATAAGGTCTAAAAAACACGGACGAGCAAGAATGGTTCTTTTGTGCAGGGCGTACCGGTAACGATAGGTTTGAACCATAGCAAGGACTTCAAGGACAGGGGCAACAGTGCAATGTTAAGGTAGGTAGGCCTATGTATAACGACGATAACTCGTCTACAGACTTTTCGTCTACGACACTTCGTCTACAGAAAGTAGGTCTACCTACAATACTTCTACCGCGACAACTCGTCTAACAACACTTCGTCTACCGCAATAACTCGTCTAACGACACTTAATCTACCAACAATTGGTCTAACGCGACCATTCGTCTACCGACGTTTCGTTTACCGCGACAATTCGTTTACCACAACCGTAGACCACCTTTCTGTAGACTAAGTGTCGTATACTAAAAGTCTGCAGACGAGATGTCGTGACACCATATTATGGCAAGAAGGGGCGTCCCTTCATTACAGTCTTGGCTATACCACGGATTCAAGTTACCGGCTCTCGTGAAAGACAATATATTAGTAGCACACCAACATGAAATGACTAAAAAAAACACTATCCGAAGGCTATTATCTCCAGAGTGTAACGTGGAAGGGCTTGTTGGCCCTGGGGTGGGTAGGGGTACACACCAAGACCCTGTCAGAGTCATGCAGCCTATGGCATGGTTTTGGGTAGAGCCAAAATTGTGCAAACCCAGGACCCCTTAAATAATAGGACCCCGACCAACATATGGAAGCTACGTCATCCATTACTAAGAGCAAACGAATTGGTCCAAAAACGCTCATTCAAGATTCACGACTAATTCTTAAACGTACAGGTCAATCCCCTAATGGCGAAAAAAAAAAGTAGATGCAAGCACCGTTTTTTACTATATAACCTATATTAAGAACACACGGCGCTTTGTTTTCAGTTTTTAAACTTTTACAGATTCAAGAACCATAGAGATAAAGACTCTAAACTCTAGGCATATGAAGATTGCCCACTCACACATGAGTCCAAATGCCCAATTCAATTTTGCCAAAGCTAGATACGCTACAAAAATTATTAGCACCAAGCACCGTTTTTTACTATATAATTGGATTGGTCATTTTTTCAACCCGTGCACAGTCCAGACCGAAATAGACACACAGTCGAAACTCTAGGCACATGACCACTGTCCACCTATATATGTGTTCAAATGCCCATATGATTATTGACACAGCTAGCTGGGGAGAAAAAAAAAAGTAGATGCAAGCACCGTTTTTCTTATATGAACCCTAAAACTAGTTTTATTAAACTTCATATATATATATATAGTTTAGGGCTGTCTATTATTAATTAAAGTTAATATATATAGGTTAGGGCTGTCTTTTATTATTATTATAATTCCCCATGCCAAACTAGCAACTAAATGTTGTTTTTGCCAACTCTTATATAGTGAAATCTGTCACATATAGAAGTTCGGATTTAACCTAAATTTTGAAAATTTCGTTCAGCATTTGCTACGAAAAGTGGAAACGTAAGCAAAATACGAAGTGCTACACAAATGTGGCAATGCCAGGGCGGGAGTGGGAGATAAGCACCCACTCCTCTAGAAATGCTCTAAAAGGCCCGCGTCTCATAATGCCTCTGTCAACTAAAGTCCAACTCCTGGCCTTCACGTGTGGCTTAATTCTCTAAGCCCGGCGGACCATGTTGCTACTAACAGGAGAAGGGGCGAAGGCGGTCCACTGGCGCCTTAAAACCAGTCGCTTTGGGTAGATGAGGCTCGTTAACCTTTGTTGGTAGTTCATCTAGGAGAAGGCAACTCTGACTCCAAACCTCCGCTGCCTTGCGGCTATACCTGTTACCCGGGAAAGGCTAAGGGAGTAAACCCCGACAGAAAATCAGGAAACGGAGTACCTACAGGCGGTCTGTATATAAAAGCTATCTACATTCCGGCTTCTCCTGCGACGTCATTGGCGCCAAGCTGCATCGACGCAAGTCGCTCCCTTGGTTACACCAGTAACGTGGAGAGGGGGGATCTGCTGTTTGGGCTACAGCTAATTCTCCATACATCACCCGCCCAGGCTTGCATCACCTCTGGAGAGGACACTCCAGCGTCGCCGCAAGGTGTCGGCAAAACACGGGAAGCAGCAGTCTACCGGTTCTAAGCCAAAGCTCAATTGACGTAGAGCTGGGCGCCAGGGGTTGCTTCCGACGGTGGGAGAGACTAACAAGTTTCACTGGACAGCTACCGCCCGCCTTAAACTGGGCAGCCCCCAGTCAAATAGGTGCTATCCCGTCATGGCCTGCCTTCTCCACTGGGTGCGTGGAGATTAGAGCACCAGCTCAACAAGTGGGCCAAAAAGCCCTGCACCAGGAAATACGAAAAATAAAAAGAAGACTCCAGCTCTTCGAATTGCAAGCTGGAACGTTAGGACTATGTGTCCCGGCATCATAACTGACCTGCAATCCATCAACGATATGCGGAAGACAGGCATCATCGACAGAGAACTTGACAGGCTAAAAATTGACATCGCCTGCCTCCAGGAGACTAGGCTACCAGACAGCGGCTCACTGAAAGAAACAAACTACACATTCTTCTGGCAAGGCAGACCCACAGGTGCACCAAAACAGCATGGCGTGGGTTTCGCAGTGAAGAATACCCTCCTACCCTCCATTGAACCCCCATCATCAGGCACGGAGAGGATCATCGCACTACGACTCAGAACATCTGATGGCCCGGCCAACATATTTAGTGTGTACGCCCCAACTCTCTGCTCTACCTCAGAAGAGAAGGACCAGTTCTACGACGCCTTAGAACAAGCAATAGCCGGCATCCACAAAAATGAGGCAATCTATCTCTTAGGAGACTTCAACGCTAGAGTGGGGGGAGACCACGTGGCTTGGCCCACGTGCCTTGGTCTTTTTGGAAGGGGCAAAATAAATGAGAACGGACAGAGATTGCTGGAACTGTGTTGTTCACGGGGCTTGTGTGTGACTAACACTTTCTTTAAATGCAAAGATATACACCAAGTGTCCTGGAGACACCCTCGATCGCGCCAATGGCACCAGTTGGACCTCATCATCACCAGGCGTTCACAACTTGCTAGTGTTCTTCTCACCCGTAGTTACCATAGTGCCGACTGCGACACTGATCACTCTCTAGTGGCCAGCAAGGTACGAATAATGCGAAGGAACTCGTATCACACCAAAGAAAAGAGACGTCAACGCATAAACACCTATTGCATGAAGGACCCAGTAAAAACACAGCTTTACATTGGCAAAATACAAGAAGCCCTCCCAAAATCAACCCAAAATGTCACTATTGACTCCAAATGGTCGGATCTCCGCGATTCGATATACGACTCAGCAATACATGCCTTTGGCAAAAAAAAAACGCGAAAACACGGACTGGTTCGACGCCAACTGGGACGAAATGAAACCTGTCACCGAAGCTAAAAGGAAAGCTCTCCTGGCATACAAGGAGAAGCCTACTCCCGACACACTGCACGCCCTCAAAACAGCTAAGACGCATGCTCAGAGGGTTGCCCGTCAATGTGCCAATACCTACTGGCTTAACCTCTGCTCAAGCATACAATCAGCTGCTGATATGGGAAACGCCAAAGCCATGTACGAAAACATTAAAAAAGCAATCGGCCCTACGACGTCAAAGGTTGCACCCCTAAAATCCAAAACTGGAGAAATCATCAAGGACGAAGCGGAACAGCTCAAACGCTGGATTGAACATTACCTGGAACTGTATGCAACAGTTAACACAGTCTCCAGCACCGCCCTAGATGACATCCCCGACATGCCGCTCATGGAAGAACTAGATGCCATTCCCACACAGGAAGAGCTAAGCAAAGCCATCGACCGCCTAGCCTGTGGAAAAGCCCCTGGGAGTGATGGAATACCTCCAGAAGCTCTGAAGAACGGTAAGACAGTGCTGCTCCAGCCCTTACACGAGCTGCTAGTCCTCTGCTGGGAACAGGGATACATCCCCCAGGACATGAAGGACGCAAACATAGTGACGCTATATAAGAATAAGGGCGATAGAAGCGACTGCAATAACTACCGCGGTATCTCGCTTCTGAGCATCGTAGGAAAGGCTTTTGCCCGCGTCACTCTTACTCGCTTGCAGAGTTTAGCCTCCCGAGTTTATCCAGAGTCACAATGTGGTTTTCGGGCGGGTCGGTCTACCATAGACATGGTGTTCTCCATACGGCAGATGCAGGAAAAATGTAGAGAGCAGCAGATGCCACTATACATCGCCTTCATAGACCTGACAAAAGCCTTTGATTTAGTTAGTCGCAGTGGGCTGTTCCAAATTCTGGAAAAAATTGGCTGTCCCCCACATTTACTCGCCATCATCAGACAGTTCCATGATAACATGCAGGGCACAGTGCACTTCAACGGAGCCACCTCTGAAGCCTTCCCAGTCAGTAGCGGTGTAAAGCAAGGCTGTGTACTCGCACCAACACTGTTCGCAATATTCTTCTCTATACTGCTCCGATACGCCTTCAAGGATAGTAGTGATGGAATCTGGTTACACACCAGAGCTGATGGAGGACTTTTCAACACTGCCCGTCTCCGAGCCAAAACCAAAACGAAAGAGGTCCTAATTCGCGAGCTACTTTTTGCTGACGATGCGGCCCTGATATCACACACAGAAACAGGCCTACAACAGCTTGTGTCAAGCTTCGCCAACGCCTGCAAAGAATTCGGCCTGCAGGTGAGCATAAAGAAGACAAATATCATGGCCCAAGACACATGCTCCGTTCCTATCATTACTATAGAAAACGAAAACCTGGAAGTTGTGGACTGTTTCACCTACTTGGGGTCCAAGATTTCCAGCTCATTGTCCATAGAGGATGAACTAAATAGCAGAATCGGCAAGGCAGCTGCCACAATGGCTATACTTGGTAAACGGGTTTGGGAAAACACCAGGCTGACAGAAAGGACCAAACTATGTGTCTACCAGGCCTGCGTCATCAGCACGCTGCTTTATGGTAGCGAATCATGGACAACCTATGCGTCCCATGAGCGCAAGCTCAATAGCTTCCACCTGAGGTGTCTGCGTCGCGTCCTTGGCATTAAATGGCAGGACAAAGTCCCTAACAGTGAGGTACTGACGCGCGCCAGCGCCCAAAGCATGTTCGCAGTCCTCAGTGAAAGGCGCCTAAGATGGCTAGGACATGTAAGAAGAATGAGTCCAGGCAGAATCCCAAAGGACCTCCTATATGGAGAATTGGCATCTGGGAAGAGAAAGACAGGTCGCCCACGCCTCCGCTATAAAGATGTCTGTATGAGAGACATGAGAGCAGCCAGAATAAGTACAAGTGACTGGGAGGAGAAGGCAGAGGATCGGTCCACCTGGCGCACTGCTGTCAGGAAAGGGGTTAAAACGGCAGAGGAAAATAGAATGGAGGAGAGCATAAATAAAAGGGCTAAAAGAAAAGCGGAAAAAATAGGACCCACAGAACACGTGTGCAAAGGCTGTAAAAAGACTGTCATTCAAGGATAGGCCTGCTGAGCCACACGAGGAAGTGCAACCTCGAATCACGGTGATGCACCATCGTCTCGCGAGACGGAAGGATGCCATTGACACAAATGTTAAGAAATCCATTTTCAAGATTCAGCCGCGTAGTTCGCCTATATCATAGGTTCTCAACCTTTTTCGGCTCACCGCCCCCTTTTAATTTTTTTTTCCACTCACCGCCCCCAACTTAATTTTAGCGGAAACATTTGTTAATTAAAGGGAGATAATTAACCCTTTTCATTTGAAGTAATATTTGAATTTGTTTTTCTTTTATAAAAAAACTGAATGGCTTGCATTTATAATCTTGAAATGATATGATAGAACTGTAAAAATTATTTGAAAATTGTATAAATATTATATGACTAAAGAATTATATGAATATTTTCAAGCATTTCAAAAACTACCCAGTTTGTATAATCACTACGTATCTATACCGCTCAGTTATTGTGGTTACCTCTTTACAAAGAATTCAAACGCATTAAAGGACATCTCGGTAAACCGAGTAATATTAGTAGCCTAATATTAACCGATCTTAAGGCGACAGTCCGGTGAACCAACCATAAGACAAGACGGCCGCATAACATATTTGCCAAGTAGGCCTACTAACCCCTACTTCATCGAAAAGTCATTGCGATTCTTATTTGTTCAATAATATGTATGCCTACTGTTGGGGGATATCAGATATTTAGTAGCACTTGGGTATACATCATATTTCATCCCAAAACTAATCGATTCAAATAGCTGAGGTGTTGAAATTATAGCAGGTACGTATGTACCGCCCACTTGCCCTTCATCGCCCCCGGGAATGTTATCGCCCCCCTAAAGCTTCTCGTCGCCCCCTGGGGGGCGATATCGCCCCCGTTGAGAACCTATGGCCTATATGGACGAGCCGGCCCTGCGGTCCCGATATATCGGGACGGATGGCAACCCTAACAGTGACCATAATAATAATGTACTTTTTTTTCTTCTGAGCTATATATATATATAGGTATAGAGCGTTCGCAATGGGCGGAGCTTAAGTTGTTTTTGTAAATTGAGGAACACATATATTATGGCACATGGACATGGTGAAGTTTCTTATCATGCCAAATTCACATATGAATATTGGCTATCATACTAAAAAATAAGGAGGTAAATAGTAGTACTGTAGATTAATTGATTAATGTGATTAGGCTAGGGCCGGCTAGACCTATTTACAATTTCAATTTCACTTTATGGGCCTACACTTTTAATGTTTCGTAGACTCGGTTTCGTAGGCTAATGGCTAAGTATTGCAGCTACGATTTCAAGTGATAGTGTTGGTGAATAGGCTATCTAGTCAAGTCACTAATAGGCTCACATCGTCTATGATCTATGTCTATGATAATAATAAAATAGCCTATTTTATTTAACAGACATAATACAGCTTAAATCTTAATAAGACTTAAAACACAACACATCATTAGGGGACGTCCATTAATTACGTCAACAAAATAGGGGGGAGGGGGGGTCTGAAAAAGTTTGACAATTGTTGACATGGGGAGGGGGGGAGGTCAAGAAAAGTTGACGTCAACAATATTACTTTTTATGAAGTAAAGAATGATACAAATGTATCAAATTCTACATTTGTCCTGTTAAACTTACATAGATAACATTAACAATATAGATTATAGAGCTTTACGTTAATACGAATATATCAATTATGGAAACTACATTTGATATGTCCTTTTTACGTCCACCTTGCTAGTTTGTAGGTCTAATATATATGGGTGAAAACTATTGCAATTGTTGGCAAGGCGAAGTGACCGACCAATTGTAAAAAACCTCACCTTCGCTGTCCAGCGCAGGGTTGCCAGACACATGGGTGTCAAAAGGAGGACACCAACAGACAAAAAAGGAGGACATTGTGTTTCAATTGCATAGTTTCGCATTTAGCCCGCAATTTTTTTAATACATTATAATTTGATTACAAGAGCTGCCTCTAAGTTTAAATGTGTATTGGTAAACTGAGCAAGAAACAGTTTTGTTAAAAATAGCATATAAATGCAATGTAGGTTGTAATTCTAAGGCAACTTGCATTTGGTTGGGCAGCTTTAAAGCTCATGCACGAGTCTTCTAAAAAAGCGGATAATTATTTTCTTGTACAAATGATCACCTGTTTATTAATTATATTCTTAATAACATGTTAATACTAATTTTATAATGTATTTGTCCTCATGCCTACAAAACATAAAATATTACAAAAGCTGGATATTTTAAAGGTTTGCCTGCTTTGCCTGCCGGACGGAGGACAAGAGTCTAAATAGGAGGACATGTCCTCCTTTTGCCGGACGTCTGGCAACCCTAGTATAGCGAGACATGGTGGCTGATGGCTGTAATAACAAAGGAACACAAACACACCAACAAACTGTCTGCAGAGAACGTTCAGAAAACCAGTTTTTTTTACCGCTCATTACATCTAAATAATTAGGCTAGGTGCAGAGTCTGGCGTTCGTTATATAAGCCATGTAAGCGATGGCTGGGATTGATAATAGATCTAAAAACAAAAATAGGCCCTCGCCGAGACTATAACTAATGTTTGCAAAGCATTGAATGAAGTTAATTTTGTGAATCCAACATGGTTATTTTAAAAATATGTCCTTCAGAAAAATAATTCTTGGCCCACCCCATGAAATACGAAATACTTAGCCTACCTTATTTCATTTCAACATCCCTAATTCTGATATATAAACTAATATATTTTTGCTCAATGCGTTATAGTAGGTGAAACATTAAAATTAGGTCAATTAAGCTACATATTTAGTAATTTTTACGTTTTCATTTCTAATTTTCTAGAAAAATGTAATGAGATAAAAATGTATTAGTAGGCCTATCAGTGGCGTCACCAGCATTGCAAGGAGTGGGTAGCAAATAGTGCAAGGTAGGGGAACAGGGAAGGCAACTACTGTGTGTATATAATGTGTGTGTGTGGACAATAATGTAAGAAGGAATAGTGAACATGTGGTTAAAATTAGGTATGTTAAAACCGGTTCTTCTTCAAAACTGGTTTTCGGTTCTATAAAACCGGATTAGTGTTCCCTTCCTCTGCCCCACTTCCCTTCCCGCGCAATGTCACAAGTTACAGGCCGGAAAAGTCAAATGTGGGTAGTTTTGTATAGGTAGGCCTATATTGGAAAAATGGTTCAAATTTAATTAGTGTTTGCAGGGCATTCAAGAGGTTGATTTCTTTGAATACAATATGATTTTGTACACTTTACCATAAAATTATTTAGAACTAAAAAAAATCTGGGCTAATTGATTAAAACCGATAATATAAGCTTAGACCTAAGCTTTCAATAGTGATAATCAAATTTGCGATTATCGTTGACCATGATATTAAAAAGCATATGAAGAGGATGACGATGTTAATTTAGGATGCTTAGTACGCAGATTCAGTGGTACTGCCACCGTTCCTGCTTATCTGTTGGGAACATAGTTTACAACGAGCCATCGTTAAAGACGTTTTTTCAAAATTTTCTGACACAAAGGATTGTAACTGTGAATTAACATTTGGTTTGATGTTGTTTTTATTGCAAGCCATATTTGGTATTTTGTTAAAAAAAGAAACATAATATATCTAAGACTAAATAGTGTTAGCATTTTAAGACATTTAAAGAATTGTTTTGTGTGAATCCAAAATTATTTTTTAAAAATATTTCCATCAAAACCAAAAAAAAAAAAAGGTTGTGCTACTTGAAATAATGATTAGGATTAGGCCTACCTCCCAACCAAGAAACCGGTTTTGAAGATCAAAACATCCCTAGTTAAAATAGAAGGCTAATTTACAACGGGTGCACAATTTCTCATTAAACTATTTGACAATTAACATTGTAACAAGAGCTATTTTAGTGAAACATGATTAAATATGTATATGAAAAGAACAATAGTAAACATATGAGAATTATAGTCAATTAAGAAATCTTTTTAACAAGCAATAAAATGTATTACAATTAATTATAGTATAGACCTTTCAGTTTTAAATCTATTTTAAACATAAAACTAATAAAAGCAAGCGTCTAAAATTGTGTTACTTGTTTTGAGGGGGGGGGTAACCAATTGTTGACGTAATTATATAGGGGGGGTCTCTGAAAGTTTGACAGTTGTTGACAAGGGGGAGGGGGGGAGGTAAAAATCGCCTAAAAATTGTTGACGTAATTAATGGACGTCCCCTTAAAAAAAATGCTCGAGCCTTTATGAAACTTTATTAATACAGCGGCCATTGTAACTTGTACACCGTTACTCAAAGTAAACAAAAATCACGTGCTTTTTGTCACGTGATTGCAAACGCCCTATAGACCTTTTCATTTTATTAATTATTCCAAAAAAGAGGTCAATGTCTAGGCATGCGCAGTAGCTAGGGGGCAGAAGTTGTCAATAAAACCTTCTTCGCCTTTGTTATTTTACTGGGGGCCTAGTGGTTTTTGGGCGTAATTATATTAGCTTTTCATTTTACAAAAAAACTAATTCATAAAAACTTTATACCCAGAAGCTAGGGAGCGAACTGTACTTTTCTTTTACCTTTTGAACCAGTTTTTAACCCAAAAAACATTAATTATACATTCTAGGCCTAATGCGTCTATACTATGGTTACCATCAACCATGTCCATGTTAATACAGATTGGCGTCGAGCGATCAGTAAATCGTCTTTAAGCATACAAATAAAATTTAACATAGTTATATATTTATAAAGCTTTGTTTGTGTTGAAGTATCAACGCGTAGGCTATATTGTATTAAGTTATTATTTGTAGCAATAGAAATCGTAACTTTTAATTATTTTAATTTTTTTTATCGTTCGATTTCGATGTCACAAAAGAACCTTGAAAAGCCAAAGTAAGCTCATCATAGTTTGATTCTGAAAAGGCCTAGGTCTATGTCCCATAGGCCTATGCTATTGTTTGACTTGTTCTGGGGTTTTATCGTTAAAATATTGTATGTAGAAGTAGTTAGGCGGGATTATAACATATTAGTAGGCCTAGACCTAAAAGCTATAGGACTATAGCCGCCTATAGTCTATAGGCTATAGTAGGCCTATAGGGGCTATAGGCTATATAGTATTATAGGCCTGAATAGGCTAAGCTAAAGTAGCCTAAAGGCCTATATAAATTATAAATATAGGCTTATAGGCTTATAGGATAGGCCTTTTAATAGCTATTATTTAATATAATATAGCATATCGAATCGGCCTATCACATATAGTTTACTATAATAGGCCTAATTATTAGCCTGCCTATAGGCCTAGGCCTATTACTATTAGCCTATTAGTACTAGCCTATTATAGTAGCCTAAAGGTTATAAGCTCAAACAGTTTAAACTATTAAACAATTGAAAATATTTACTATTTACTATAGAAAAGTGTTGATTAACCGATTGCGATTGCATGAAATAATTAAGCGAATATGAAGGTAGGCTATGCTATATATTTGATATTTGCAAACTGGTGCGTGTTTTCTTCATGAATTTTTAGTTATAGGCCTGTTATTGAATAATATTTCATGCATAGGACTAATGAAAGGACAATAAGTCACAATTCAATATGAATAGGCCTATAGGCCTATCAGCCTATCTCTATATCATCTATATCTATATCTAGGCTATAATATATCATATTCAATATGGAAAACATAGGCCTACGCCGACATACGGTCATAGGTCCGACTATACGACATAGGCCTATATATATATATATATATATATATATATATATATATATTAGCCTCTTCCTACGAACAATATATATTTTTTTAAAGTTTAACATAATATTTGCTATGGCCTATGGCTATGGTTTTTATAGGCCTATTCGTGAAGATGCATCGGCTCTTATGCGTCTGTCTCTATCAAACATTCAACATGAAATATATCTAGAATTATATTTGCCTTTTTTATTAATCAAAACGAGCGATCTAGGTCTAGGGCTAAGTTAAGCAATAGCTTGAATAGCCTACAGTAATAAAAGCATTATAGGCCTAATTTTTTTTTTTTCGATACAAAACTAGTTCTAAACGTAATTTTTTTTTTTACATTGATTCTCATTGAAGAAACTCAACAAAAAAGTAATGACACAGTGATCACGATAGAATCGACCATAATATTAAGGTCCAAAGCATAGAGTCCAGGTCAAAAAAAAATTTTCTTTAAAAAATAAAGAAGCTCTAAACGTTATTTTTTAACAATTCCCTTCCTAGGTTCTTAGTTTAAGATCTCCATGTGTTTTTATGGCTTAAAGTTCAAAAACAACTATAATAACATTAAAAACCCCCAACACCTTTAGTAAAATACTATATGGAAAGAAGGAACAAAAATCTTTGTGCCCCCAAAAGAAATATATGTCAGTGAGTCTCAAGGCCACGCCCCTTTTCCGGGGTCAACTTATTTTGTTTTGAAAGAGCTCTTGTTTGTAAAAATGTGAAACTGAATCATAACAGCTCTTTTGTGTTTAAATATGGCCGCCAAATTCAAATGAAACTGCGCATGAAATAAGATAGAATTTGTAATTCTTAAGGTAGGCCTTATTATTTTTAAATTCTTTAAAATAGTCAAATAGTATATTTTTGAAAACTAAAAAAATTGCATTATTTTGCACAATTTAAAGTTTAAATGAGGAATAATCAAAATCCGAATGTTATTTAAATCTAGTAAGAGGCATAGGGCATAGGCCTACCTAGAGCCTAGAGTCTAGACGACCTAGAGCTAGACCTAGTCCTAGTACTAGGCCTACCTAGAATTATCTAGATTGCTCGTTTTGATTAATAAAAAGTAAAAAAGGCAAATATCATTCGAGATATATTATATTTTATGTTTGATAGAGAGAGGCAAGAGCCGATGCATCTTCACGAATATAAATGCCATAGCAAACATTATGTTAAACTTTAAAAAAATATTGTTCGTATGAAGAGGCTAATAGTAATAACTACTAATACTATTATATATATAAGCCTAGGCTATGTCGTATAGTCGATAGGACGATAGGACTATCCTCCATTAAATAATAGGGCCTATAATCCTATATATTTATAATTTATATTGGCCTATATTGGCTATATACTATATAGCTATGTTTATACTGCTTTGGCTCTATAGTATTCTATAGTCTATAGGACTATTGGTACTAGGCCTATATTATAGGATAAGCTACTAGTCTAATTCTAGCCTATTAATAATTAGGCTAGGTCGCTAGGTTAAGACTTAAATTAGGTTAAGAAAAAGTAAAATTAGGCCTACAACTACAACGATTTATGTTGCAAAATATAAGTATAAAAGAAAGTAATGCAAAATAAGTGTTGAGACTTCTACAAAAACAAAGCTTTGTAACTATCTAAAATACTATTTAGTGTAGCCTATGTTTTTTAAGATGAGTTACTGACACATCGATTGCTCGGTACATTAACTGGGTCTGGGTAACCATGGCATAGTCGCCATAGACGCTTTGTAAGCCTAGAATGTATAATAAATGTTTTTTTTTTTGTTAAAAACTGGTTCAAAATGTAAAAAAAACTTACAGTTCGATCCCTGGCATCTCCGTATAAAGTTTTTATGAAGTCATTATTTTTTTTAATGAACAACTAATATAATTAATCCTAAAAACCACTAGGCCCCCAGTTAAATAACAAAGACAAAGAACAAACAGCTGTTTCTTTCTGCCCCCGACCGAGTGCGCAGACGCAGACCTTGACCTTTTTTTTAGAATAATTAACAAAATGAAAAGGTCTATTAGGACCCGATAGACTTATATAAATTAGTGATAAATAGTTAGTATCGGTTAGTTTATAGAGGTTAGGGATGGCTTTGTAGTATTTTTGGTAATAGTTAGTAGGCCTATCGGTTAGGTTATAAAGGATAGGGATAGATTTGGTATTTTCTGTGCTAATTCTTATAATATAGGCCTATATGGTGAAACAACTATATTGTGTTTGTTTCCCTCTTTTATTATGGTTTCTATGAGTTTTAAGGAATTCTGACTGAAGCCAGGTCCGAATAGCCATTTCAATGCTAAAGGTAAAGGGACCCGGGTCCGAATAGCGGCAGCCTAAACGTATTTAATAGAATTAAATTAACATTTGCTCATTTGCATCTAAACCAAGGACTACTGAAGTCTAAACTTAATCTAAAGCAAGAAATTAAAATTATTGGCTTCTATTGAAATTGAACCATTTGCATCAATACATAAATAAATAGTCCTAGCCTGCTAGGTCTAGGTAGCATAGGCCTAATTAAACACAACTAGGCCTAATTGAACAAGACTCGGCCCTAACTCACTACTCACTCTAACAAAAAACTAAATTATAATTTTAACTGATTAACTACCGAATTAGAAGCAGAAAAAAATCAAGCTGTGGCCGGATTAAATTTTTGTCCTGTTTTTTTTTTTTGCATGTGGGTGTGTGTACATATGTATGTATGTGTTGTTCTCTTAGCCATTGATATATTTTTAAAACAAATTATACCATTTGTAGGGAAATAAATTGTTTTTAAGATAAATATTTTATAAACAAAGCTAGTTAAATTGTTAGTTTAGACCATAGGTTCTCAACGGGGGCATTATCACCCCCCCCCCCCCCCAAAGGGACGGTGAGGCGGTCTTGGGGGGCGCTGACGATCCCGGGGGCGATAGGGGGGTGGTGGAGGCCAAATGGGTGGTACAAATCTTCTTGAAAAAATGATTCACTGAAAACAGATTCACTCTTAAATTAAAAAATTTTATGCATATAATAATTATAACAGTAATATTTAGCTTGGTGAGTCAATAGCAGAACAGTCGATTAACTTTAGTTGTGTAATTGTGACGTAGACAGCTCAGAACAGAAGCAGTTGGAGAAGTACCTAACACACCGGTACTAATGCACTCAGAGGGCAAATTCGCCTTATCGTGAAGGCTGAAAGAGCAGTGAAGAATAAAAACAAGAGGCTGCCCATCCCCAACTCCAACGGTCCCGCTTTCAAGTGTCAGAGATGCGACAGTTTGTCTCTCAAGGATAACACAAATTACGGTATGGAAAAACTTCTTTTTGTTACAGATAAATAATGTCTGCACCAAAGAAGAAATGTCACCAATATAATGTTGAATATTTGAAATATGGCTATATTCAATCACCTACAAATAACAAATAACACATTACCAATGTGCCTCATATGTCAAAAGGTTTTGTCCAATGATGCTATGAAACCTTCCAGGTTAGAAGATCACTTGAAATAGATTTATGCCGATAAAAAAGACAAGGGTTTTTCATATTTTTAATCACTGAAACATAATTTCTTGAAACAGCCTAAGTTGGCTGGTATGTTTTCATCTGGATCCAAAGAAGAC
Source organism: Anisus vortex (assembly GCA_949126835.1). Classification (NCBI taxonomy): domain Eukaryota; kingdom Metazoa; phylum Mollusca; class Gastropoda; family Planorbidae; genus Anisus; species Anisus vortex. Next base: position 33,234,390 of record OX421505.1, on the reverse strand, counting down.
ATCGATGGGTTACGTGCTTCTTATAACATTTCTTTGTTGATCGCTAAACGTATAACCACACACTTTTGGTGAAAAGCTCATTCTACCTGCTGTTAGTGAAGTCTTGCATACAGTACTGCACATGCCAGCATCTGATATCATCAAGAAAATACCAATAATAGTACAATGCAGAGAAGAATTGATGAAATGGCATGTGATGTAGAGAATACATTGTGTGATTATCTCAAAACATCTCAATTTTCATTACAACTGGATGAGTCCACACTACCAGACTTTATTGTTAGCTTATGTTCCAGCCCGACTAGTCCTCAAGAAGAAGTCAAATGATATCACTCCTCTGCTCCGTTCTCTGCACTGGCTTCCCATCAACAACCGGATCTCGTATAAGCTGGCTTCTCTCTGCTATAAGTGTCTAAATAACTCTGCCCCGGATTACCTTTGCTCCTGTCTTGAGCTCTACACCCAATCTCGCTCACCCCGCTCAGCTTCTGATGCGCTTACTCTGCGGATCCCTTGTGTGAGACTAGTGACTGCTGGCGAACGTGCTTTCTCCTACGCGGTACCGTCCGCTTGGAATCACCTCCCACTACAGCTTCGCCAGAGCCCTAGCTTCGACACCTTCAGAAGCACAGAAACTAAGAATGTTTACGCTTTGAAATGGAAAATAGGTTTGTAAATATACTTCCTGTTGGTAACTCCAAATTTCAGAATGAAATTTAAAGAAATATGGCAAATCTTTAGCTTTAAAAAACTCTGCGCAATAATCTTGGCGCTGTTCGCGGCTTGCGGGTGAATTATTGAATAAATCGCTTTAACACTCCCAGCGGCTCACGGTAGTTAATCAGTTAATATATTTATATTTATTTGTTTTTGTTTTTTTACATTTTCCCTGCTAAAAAAAATATTTAATACTATTATAGGCCTACTTAAAATAAAAGCTAATTTAATGTTAACTTAATTACTAATGCATACTATTAACATTTAATTAAGCCTTTATAAAACTTATTATAGGCTAAATAACCTTTTTGTTTGAATTAATTATAAAATAAGATAACTTTAAAATTTATTGATCCAAATAAATGGAAATTTGACTTGATTGCATTCCGTCTTTGAGCATACTTAAAACATAATTAAAGAACCATTTAATTTTGTACTCAAGCACAATAGACATTCAAGCATACTATATATGTCACTATCATCATCATCTGTCCTTTGGGTTCCTTGTGGAATATAGAGCCTCTGTCAAAGCATGCCACTCTCCACGGTCTCTTGCCAGTCCCTTCAATTCTTCCAAGCTCTTTCCAGTTCTTCCAGCCTCATCCAATATGCTTCGTCTCCATGTTCGCTTGGGTCTTCCTCTATGTCATTTGCCCTGGGGATTCCACTCAAAGGCCTGTCTAGCTCTGTTGTTGTTATCTTTCCTGAGGGTGTGTCCAATCCATCTCCACTTCCTTTCCATGATTTGTTGTTCTACTGTTCTTTGTCCACACCTCTCCCACAGCTTGGAGTTTTCTACCTTGTCGAACCATTTTATTTTCAGTATATTTCTTAGGCATTTGTTAACAAAGGTCTGGAGTCTATTTTTCGTTATCTCTGTCAATCGTCATGTTTCGGACGCATAAAGCAGGACCGTTTTAACGTTTGTGTTAATGATCCTTACTTTAGTTTTGACAGAGATGTATCTGGATCTCCAAACCGGTTTCAGATTGGCAAAGGCCTGTCGTGCCAAATTTATTTGACGGTCGATGTCCATGTCTGCTCCTCCTGATATGTCACTATCATACTTTATCAAACAAGAAAAAGTTTTTTTTTCTGGCTGACAATGATAAATGGTTACTTACCCAAAAAAATTCACGTATTTAACTAAAAATATATTGTTTGACTATAATTGAATATAAAAAAAAAGTGGTGATGGCTGGGGTAGAACCTGCATCACCCCGGTTGCCAGCACACAGTACTAACCATTGGGCCACGAGACCTTGTTAAAATTTTACAACAAATAGTGTTTAAGCAAATAGTGAAAGATAAACGATTATGCGCATGTGCCAGTAGCCGTGTGTATAATGTCGAGCGTTATCCCCACTGCCAGTGATGTCACATTCAAAATATTTGATGTTTGGTCCCATGCTACCAAAGCTTTTCTTTTTTATTGTTTCTTTAAATTTTTTGTCTTAGTGTCTTTTCTCTTTGGATTGTTTTAACAAAACATATAGTAATAGTAGTCATTCGTTTCTCTTTCATTTGGACCAGCATATATATTAATATATAAATATATGGCCTAAATTCTAAAGGATTTGAAAATATTGAGAATGTGCATTAATTGCGTTCAAAAGGGATTTGCCAATATGCCCCATAAACTGTAAAGGTAAAAAAAAAAGTTAAGAAATGAGTTTGGTATTGGGATGTGGCTTAAATTTTTATAGTGTTGCAGATGGCATCACATCTATGTGCTTAATTTCAGATGGATAAGATAAATGGAAGTTGGCCTTTCAAAGGTCTGGTTGGTGAATTGCCATCCAGCCAGAAAGTTTTGTGAAGATAACATAAAGGATGTTATAATAAATATAGGTCAAAATCTGAAAGAAACATAAACTATAAAGATATCAAATTCAATCCATTAACTGTTAATTTAAATAATAAGAAAATTAAATTTAAACAAAAAAAATTAAATTGAATACTTTATCATATTATTATAAATTATTTTTTTTATAGAAATTTAAGCCAGTTTTTTTATTTTAAGATGATTAACTTATCATAATCTAAAGAAAACTTACAAAAGAGAGATAAATATCAATGTCAGTTTTCAAAGTTTAATTTAAATAATAAAATCTGATTTAAAAAAAATATATTTTATTGTGATTTTTATCAAGCCCTTACATATGTTTTTTTTTAAATAAATAAAGGCACTCCAAAAACATTGACAAAATTTGTAAAATTTGGTCTACCTATTTACATGCTCGGTAGGCATTACAAAATATCAAACATGCTAGTAAAAATGTGTGAATTTGGTTGCAAAGTTTTGTATTAGTATTGTCTTTGAGCTAAGTAAAAGAGATTTAACCTTTAGCATGTCATGTTATATATCCGTATCAACTTGTAGTCTCATAATTGAAATAGTATAATTTTGTTTTTTATGTTATATTGAGTTTACAACATAAGTTATTATAATGTACTAGCAGATATGTGCCAGATTCTCCGAACGGGCTTTGTATGACACATTATAGTTTTGTATTTTTTTTTTTTTTTTTTTTTTTGTGGTCAGTATTTATTTATTTATTGTTGTTTCGCAGACTTTAATATACACCAGTTCAATTTACAACTAAAAAGGAAAAAAAAGAATCAATTTTTTTTATTTCTTGGTCAAAGTATTACCACTGTGATCTAATGGTGTGAGTTTATTGGTTAATTAAACTATTTCTGTAAAACAGAACTCACATGTCATTTTGACAGTACTTTTAATTTAAAAATTATTTTTTGATATATTTTTTTGCGACAACATTAAGTCATTGACCTAAGTTGTTTTTTTTTGTTGTTTTTATTTGCTATTTATTTATTTATTGTTGCTTTGGAAGCAAACTTAGAATAAAAATTTTAAATTCAACAGGAGAAACAATAACAAATAAAACCCATATGAAACAAAGTTTATAAAACGTATACGACACGAATAACATTTTTTTAAAAATTGGTCCCGGCAATTTAAATATTACCCGGCAATTTAAACATTGCCAGTTACCAAGGTTATAAGCCTAAAGGTGCCCTGTTCTCTGAACTGGCTAAAATAATTTTCAAATACACTGTAGCTACCCGTGGAGCTATAAACAATAGTCTTAAGCAGTGATAAAGCATTTTCCAGTAATTTAAACCATTTAAATATTGCCCGGTACAAATTTCGACGCAAATTAAAACGAAAGTTTGTTCCCTTCTTGAACATTTCCCGCTACAAAAATAATTTAAGTTATTTACGACACGTAGGCAATTTAAATATGAATGAAATGTGTTCCCGTCATTGAGAAAAAATCCGTGCGCATAGTTAGATAGTTTGATGACGACAATTTAATAATGAATCAAAATGTTCCCTTCATTGAAAAAACTCAATGCACAAACTTTGATGACGTCATCCTGAAAATAATCTCAACGCCATCCTTTTTTTTTATTTTGTGAGCACAAATTATATAAATTTGATACTGGCAATTTCAATATGAATCAAAAGTTGTGCTTGAATTCGAGTTTTTTTACCAAACTGACCACTGCGGTCATTAAAAAAATCTAAAACCTTGACTGTATTGACCGCATTAAGACAAAGAATATTTGTAGCAAATTTCATCTCCTTCTGTCCAGTATTAAAAAAGAATATGCAGTATGTACACACATATCCACATACTCACATACATATCCACATACACCTTTTGAGATTTATATATATATATATATATATATATAATGTTTAAATGTATGAATTTTTTAAAATACATAATTATTTATACTTAGGAATGTTTTTTATTTAATTTATTGTATTGTTGCTTGCTGGCTAGTAACTAATAGTATATGAACAATCTTTAAAAAATCTTTAAGCTTTTCTTCTTTTGTCACAGATATGATGGACTACATAGAAACAAAATCTCGTCTTCAATATGTCAGTGAGCTACTGGAAGATCTTCGTCACTTCCATTACAGCAATACTCATGCTTGTAAATGTAATGTTTGCATTAATAAAACTTTACTTCTTAAAAGCAGCATAGCAAAAGCTGCAGAAGAAGTTTGTCTAGTAATGCTTAGCCTTGATACTGGGAACATCAAAGATTCAAGCAATGAAATAATTTCATCAAGTTTGAATGGTTCACCTCAGAGAGTGCTGACTTCGCCAGCTGAGGCTGAAAGCATGACTATTGAGCCAAAAAAAGAAGATGATTCACTTACCCAGAAAAAAGAGTTGTCTGGCTCCAACGGGCCTGGGTTTGCTGACCAGTCAACTTTATTGCTCTCGAGCACGCAGAGAGATTCGGGACTCCATACCATGCTGAACTCTCAGTCGATTTCGCCAATATTGACTAGTGGAGATGCTACAGCAGAATTGAACACTAGCCCACCTTTAAAGGTCTACCAGAAAGCCCTTCATACCACCAAACTCAGTGAGCAACAGGAAGTTTTAAAGATGAAACTGGCACAAATGAACTCAACTGATCAGATTTCTGTAAGCATGAATAACTTGTCAGCTGTCTCCACACCAAATCATGCAGATATGCAGTCAATTATGTCTACACTCCATCCAAATCCTTTCTTTCCTGCCAATTCTATATATCATCCCCAGCTCACACCAGCTTCACCATTCTCTTATGCTTGGCCCAGCCCTGGTGTGAGTGCTCAATTAACTCCACAACACTCATGGGCTCCAAACACGTTCATGCCTTTCCCATTCATGCCATATATGCCATCGCCTGGATTATTTCAAGAGACCTGCCGCAGATTTTCTGAAAATTTCTGCAACTCTAACTTTGCTTTAAACGGTGAATGTTTAGATGATAAAAGAAATCAATCTTTCTCTTATTTCCCATACACCCCACCATTTTCTCATAGTAAAGAGTCTGCTGCCTTACCTGGAATGTACGCAGGGCAGGTAGTCCCACAGGCTACACCAGGTGCTGGTTCAACAAATCCTACACCATTACCTGATCAAGATAAAGTCTTCATACCTAGACAGAAAGCTACATCTAAAAAATCACCAGTGCTGCTGTTTAAGAGACGAGTACAAGAAAGCATTTCTTCAGCTGAGCTACCTCAAGTTGTTAAATCAACATTGGAGGATGAAAAGATTGCAGGTGATCTACAGGAAATGAAGGATAGTTTGGTTGGATTGAAACTAGCTCAAGCAGATGAACATAATATATTTGTAGAGACTACATTGAACGCTAGTCAAATTGAAGCTATGGAACAAACTGTTGATATGCAAACAGCTTCAACTGCATCAGATAAAATTATAGAAGAAGGCCTCTCTGATAGAAAACAGAGGCACAGTACCAGTAATGAGCTTAAGGAGTTAGTTATGGTAGATATCGATGACTCAATGTGGCGTCCTTGGGAGACTAAATTTAACATTATCCAGCTATTAGCAACAGACCCTGATGAATCCATTGATAACAGATGTCCTGTAGATGAAGAAATTAAATTCAATGAAGATGGTTTCATATCTATTATGCAACAGGCTGACACAGGCAGAATAAAAAATGATTCTATTGACAATATACCTAAACATCTAATAAATCAGAAAGGTTTGGAAAGTATAACTGAAGGGGTGAAAAGTAATATCTGTATGTTGAAAGATGCTGACAATCCTGTTATAGGAACTCATCAGGGAAAGACCAAGAGCTCTAGCATGCCTGGCACAAATAGCTATTTGGCAGAAAAGACTGAACTGAAGGCCATACAAGAAGAAGAAAGAAATACAAAATCTAAAACTGCCTTTAAGTATATGCCGTTATCTGACAAATCTGGCATTGCTAATATCAGTAATCCATTACAAGAAAGTTTATTATTTTCTTGTATTGATAGCATGAACATAAAAGAAATAACCCTTGAGGTAAGCAATAAAGAAAATGAATTTGTCAAATCTCTCAGTCCCCAGAAATCCAAAAGTCCTCCAAACAAAAACAACAATACAATATCCTCCACACTGCACTCTAAATCCCCTGGCAGAGCCTCATCCTTGAGACCAGTGGCTGAAAATCTACACAAGGCCATTGATATCACACAGGTGAAGATTTCAAATAAAACCCTCAATGTTTGTAGAGACTCTCCCCCTGTGTCTTTTAAGAAGGTGCAATGGGGAGCCCCTGCCATTCTGACCCAGGACATATGCAATGCCACAGACACCAAAAGAGAGCAATGCTCTAAGCCACTGACAAAGCCACAGCAACACTCAGAAAGCAGGAGTAACAAAAAGAATGCATTCAAAAACATTGATAGTGCTAAGCAGCAGCCTAATAAAGATATTGCTAATGAAAATGATGCATTTAAAAACATTGAGAGTGCTAAGCAGCCTACTAATAGAGAAACTGCTTTACTTAGAGCAGCTCAGCAACACACAGATGAACCATGCAAGAAAAATGACTGTAAACTAAATCAGTCATTACCCTCCATATGTTATTGTTTGGACTTCAAAAAGGAGTTACTGGCTCCTCCTACAATAAATGAATCATATGAAGCGAATCAGTCTTTTCCAAAAATAAAGAAAACAACAGTTTCTTGTGCTTCAAATTCAAAAGGAGAGCAGGGAATTTTCAAAAGTAAGAAGTAGGCTTACCTTAAATCTTAACAAAATATGTACCCAAGTAGTCAAAAAGTATTTTAATGTATGCTGTTTTGATTCTTAAAATCTTATTTAATTAAAAGTAAAAATTATTTATGATTTTCCAAGATTTGCATAAGATTTGCTCCCCAACTGAAACAAAGCCACGCAACCGAAGGTCCATCTTTGGCATGTCGCCCCCTGACTCAACCCAAGACCATGACACGAGCGATAAAAGCTGCCTCGAAAGTGAAGGCGACAGTTCCCTGACCTGCCTGAAGTCTGCTACAGGTGAGAGCGGATTTTCGAAAAGGATATGGAAATACCTGGATGCCACTGATGAAATAGGCTTTTTGCCATCCATTCAAGAGGTTCTATTCAACTGTGTTACTAGTTCCATATGCGTCGTCAATTCTGCTAAGGGAGGAAAGGTTAGATCACTTTTTTTTTTCATGTTTGGAAGATGAAGGTTTTCTTTTCTTTTTCTTAGACATGTTTTCAAGTAAATTAAAAATAAAGAGAATGAGATAAGGTTCAGGTTTGATTTCTGGTGAAGGCTAGTATTTGTTCCTAGGTTCTGAGGGTTTCCTGAGATAAGAAAGGAGGCCAGGCATTGTGCTGGCTAAACAACCCCCTTGTATGCTATAGACACAGAAACTTGCAAATTCTGCTTCACTTGCCCTTTAGATCAACTTGGTTTAAAATTTAAACTTTACTTAAATGTAAAACTCTTCTAAGGCCATGCACGATCTATGTACAAAATAAGACAATGTCCATTTAGCTTGATCTTTTTTTTTTATTCTCACTGTCTTTAGAAAAATATGTTTTTCAAATTTGTAAATTTTTACAAAATGTTTAATTTTTCAAATACAGTTAGCTAAATTATAAAATTGAACTATGACCTTTTATATTTTCTTTCTCTAGATTGTTTCACTGAATGAATCTTTTCAATTCCTGATTGGTGTCCATGAAAAGGTCATAGGTCAAAGATTGTTTAGGTTCATTAAGGTGAAAGATCCATTAGACAAGCTGGGGGAATCTGTGTCACAGTCGTTTGTGCTATGTGATGGCAACCTTACCCAAGTGTCTGGAAAACTGGTTTGTGGATCACTTAACTTATCAGTAACTCTGTAAATCCAAATCATAATGAAGTGACTCAGTTAATCCAAATAATAATTAAACACTGTCTATAACCTCTTTGCACAGTCTATACCTTCTCTAGGTAGTCTTAGGTAGGGATGTTAATACAGTTTTGTTTTTTCAAAACCGGTTCTATAAATCCGGTCTTAAACCAGATTTTGTTTCCACACCCCCCACCCACCCCTTCACGCTGTCACAGGCTGGAAAAGCCGAATGTGCGTAGTTTTATAGGTCTTTTTGAAAAATAGTTTAAACTTAATTAGTGTTTGCAGGGCATTCAAGGGTTGATTTGTGGAATACATTATGATATTTTACACTTTACCATACAATTCCTTAGAACTAACAAATCGTGGGCTAATTGATTACCTTGCAATAAAAGCTGATAAAAGCTTTCAATAGGGTTGAATAGTGATAATTGTTTTATCAATTATTGTATATCATAATATTAAGAAGCATAATCATGCCAACTTTAAATTGTTTATATTCTACTAAACTATTCGAATAAACTTCAGTCTAATATGAATGACATATTGTATTAACACACTGCGGACCTAGACTTGTACAATATTGTATTGATAATTCAGAAAATGTTTTGCGCAGCACAAGTAAAAAGAATATATATTGGATAGTACTGTTAATAATTATAGGCCTAAAGCACAGACACTGTTTCTAGATGAATTGGTCAAGGTCACAGGAAAAACCTAGTTTTGCGTCTCCATTGATGTAATGTGATAGGAGATTGCGTGGCCAGCAGAGTGCGAAGTCTCCGGCTAGTTGTGTTTTACCCGTCGTTCGTTATTTCTTATTGGTCTTTGGAGTAGGATAGCTGATTCTTAACTATTGTATTACTTGTATGATATTTATATTTTGTGGAACACAAGCTACGGTACTTTATATTACACTTAAAACCCACATATACGTAAATCCGAGTAAATAATCCGCACGGTAAGCTGGTTTACACATGAGCCATCCGTTTATTGATAGGACGAAATTTTTTCACCGCGCCCTGATACTGACGCTTCTACAATGTCTGATAAATTTAGATTAAAAAAATTCCTATGACAGTGTTCTACTGAATATAAATCACAACAATAAACTGCAACTGGCATAATACACAGAAATCTGGTTAGGTCAACAAAGGTAGATCATTGCCCCCTTTCAACGTCAACATTCCTATAATCCCTCATCAATATTTTCAAGCTCTTGTAATATTTACCAGTGGACTATCAATGTTTACACAAGACATGAAGAAGGCCGTGGGCGCTCCCTGCCTGACCACCTGTGCTACTTAAAATCTGATCCTCAGCTTGCATTTATGACTGGGTCAATCTATGACTCAAACGGTGTTTCCATTCAGATGGCTAGTTTACCTGATAGTATACTAATTAACTTCTTTGATAATTAGAAAACACTTTGTCACAATTGCGTATATCAAAAGGGAGCGCACATCAAAAGGATGAGCCAAAGATTCCTGTTAATTGTAACTTTACATTTGTTTTGATGTTGTTCTTACCATATCACAAGCCATAGTTAGGATTTGTATCAAAATAACACTAATTAATGTGAGCAAGGCTTTTCAAGAATTGTTTTGTGCAAATCCAGCATTATTGTTTTAAAATATTTCCATCATAAACATAAAAGTGTGTACTAAATGATTACCTTTCAACTGACAAAACAAAAATCAGTTTTGAAGATCAAAACCTGAATTCCGTTTTTTTTGTTTAACATCCCTAGTCTTAAGATCACCTCCTGACCTTGGGAAAAAGCCCTGGCATTTTATTAGCAAATTGATAAGCTGTCTTTTATTTATACAATATTATTAATTGAAAATGCAAGCACACATTTTGTTTTAGTTCAAAATATGTTGTTTTTTTCAAATTATAAATGTGTAATCTTGTTTGACAGCTTCTCTGCATTGACACTCGGGGTGTTGAAATACCTGTGACTGTATGGACAGTGCCATTCAGCCCTCAGCCCCACTTGACTGTCTGTGTTGTGGAGACAACAGTGTTAGTGACTGCTGATGTTCTTCTGAGCTGTTCTAGCAGCACAATGTTGAACTGCTCAATCCAGGATTTCCTTGGCTATGACAGCAGTGAAAACACCATCCATCAGATGATAAACACCTCAACTCTGGACTTTTCCAAGGTACAATCAGCTTTTCTTTGTATTTATGATATTTTTTTATTTTCTTTTTCTTTGTTCTCCTGTTTCACCTATATTTTATTATTTGTTTTCCTGTTACCTATTTTGTATTCTTTGTTTTCCTGTTTCACCTATATTTTTTTATTACTTTGTTTAATGTATATTTTTCTGTTTATATATTTCATTATTGTCTTTGTGTTTCATTTACCCTGTGATGAATTTTATCTTTAATATAATTTTTTTCATTGTGACCTAAAAAGTCAATTTCTGTAGAATTGTTTCTCTTGACCTTTTGCTGAATTCACTTGTCAACATTTAAACATTTAAAACTATTCAGTATTATTTACTAATGTGTTCACTCATTTAGTATGAAAATGAAAAGAAGACATAGTATACTTATTGTAAGAGTACTTGTTTGTTGAGTAATTTATATATATATTTCATAAATAGATCAACAAACGACAACACACTAGAGTGTTAGCTGTTGATGGTGAAACACTTCCAGCCACTGTTGTTTTAACAGATTGCATTGGTACGTAGTATCTCCATATACTCATCTTACAATAGAATACACCTGTGAACAAATAAATTCATTTCACATTAGATTAGAACACACATTTAGTGAATGAACCAATAAAGTTCACTTAATGTTAGAAAAAAATAAAATAAACATCTTCTTTTTTAAACTTGTTAGATGGACATCCTATACGAAAACCAGAAATAGATGAGATGATGTATCTTGCACAACTGACAATCTCCCTATTCAAAGCTGGACTCATGATTGTTGATGCGAATGGGTTTGTGCAGTCCCTGGACAAAACATTTTTTCAAATCAATCTTGGATTCACCAAGTCATATAGCATGGTAAGAAATGATGAAGTCCACAGAATAGAAGTAATGGCTACATAAGTTGGAATTAAAATTTTTAGTATTTTGTTTTGGGAATTCTTTGTCTTGCACAATGGCCAACTGCCAGTACTTGTAGGTAACTGGTTTCTAGTGTTCATTGAAGCCGTGGAGTCTTTCAAGCTTGAGGATTTTGAGCATGAGACCTTCAGAAAAAGCAAATTATATTTATTCCCCTGACAATAGTCTCTTGCATGATATGGGATCATGAACATGTCCATTCTCATAGGCTTACAGGAGACATTTTAACCGTTGGACCCTTGGAGTTGCAGCGTGTCACGCCTACTGATAGACACTTGGAGTCGTCTATTGTCGCCGGTTATGGGTTGTTTCGCATTTGATCCCGATGCGAGTTTTTAACCCTTTCCGTACCGACCTACTTCTATCTATGCTGCCTTCTGTTCCGCTATATACGCGCCCGGGACTGTAAGGGTTAAATGCCTAATATACGCTTTTTAAACTCTGACCAAAGAGAGCGATAGTGACTCTATTTTTACAGGTTTGTTTGGTATTTATAACGCGATCAATCAAATTAAAGTGAATTATTGAAAATAAGGTATTTTTAGCGCTAATTCTACAAAAATTGATGGCATTTCGGAAATATTTAGAGAAGCATTATGCTAGGCTGATAAGGTATAGGCTTTATTATTTTGATAATGCCATGATAATAGAGTTATTTTAAGCGTTGTAGAAGTTAAATAGGCTTTGAATAGGCGGATTTAGTCCGGAGCTATCGACGTAGGCGCAGCTATTTATTTTATTTTCCCTTTGATCTATTACTTTATTTTCATCTCTACTGGTTTGAATTCAACTTTATACTTTGATATTTTCAGCATGAAGAATTTGATTCAGTTGCTTCGATAGTTTTTTTATAGAAAATGTTTGTATAATATTTTTGTCTGATTTTTTTTCAATATACGGAGTTATGTGACTTGACTAGGGAGTTATGTGACTTGACTCAAGGTTTGAAGGGTAAAAAATTTGAAACTGAGTAAGGGCCAAAGGGTTAAAGAATTTACTCCTGCTTGTTCAGTTAGAAAGTCATGAAGGTGAACTTGATGTTTATTGTATTTTAAAAATCTAGATGCAACACAACCTCTCTAAGTTCCTGTCTGACGTCATCAAGATTGGTGACAGCAACCATCCTGCCCGTAACGAAAGTCCGGAGCAGGAGGGCAATATGAATGGAGTTTCCTTGGGAGATATCAGTAGGCTTCAGTGTACTGACACAGATGATGACATCGCTGGTTAGTTCATTAATTCCCCTGTAAAAAATGTGCATTTTCCTTGTACTGGAAGAAAAAACAAGTGTTAATTGTAACAGTTTTTTACATTTCCTTTTTTTTTTCTTCATTTAATCTAATGCTTAGAGAGTTTTGTGCATATAAATTTCCTTGACTTCGTAACCCTGAGCGCTAGAAAATTTAGAAAAAAGGAAACTAATTTGTCATTTGTTTAGTTTAAATTATTTGAATAAACTTTTTTGGGGCACACAGGCTACACAAGCATCAAAGAGACTAAATGAAAATGTACAAACAAATTTAGGTATATTTTTTGTAAAGAATTTTTAGACAAATTATTTTTTACCAGAAATATCCCTTGCAAATGCACTTACTGTATCACTTACTATTACTACTATTACTTACTATATCAGGTAGTCTTCAAAGCTTAGACTGTCCTTTTTTTTCCATATGATTTAAACCTGGGACAATGACAATTGACTCCTACTCAACTTGATTTCAAACAAAATAATACCATATATCATTTTTGTTTAAAAATAGTATTTTTCATATACAAAGAATTGGGTAAAAGATGTTTAAATATGGTTTGTTCCACAGATCAATATCTTTGTCTTCCAAGCTGCTGTTTTTTGAGCCAAGAGGATGAAGATGTTGATGAAGAGGATGCATCCATCAATGATGAACACATCCAAGACAGAGATGCCATTGAGGAAAGATACTTGTCTTTGCCTTCCATCCCTCCATGTCAGACTTCCACACCTTGTAAACCTCTGTGCACTTCCAAGTATGTTCATAAAACTGTAACTTCTTGTGGGAGCATGTAATGAAAATGCACCAAGCCACCTGACTCTTGAATATATATACGGTATATGTATACAAGGCATATGCCAGTCATGGTTGTGATGAATTCCTTTGAGTCATAGCGTAAGAACTGGTCTTGCAATCTAACGGGTTGTAGTCAAAGCTATTTATGTGAAAAAGTGAAAAAAATTATTTTCTAGCTAAGTAAATTATTTTCTAGCTAAGTAAAATATAACAGATTTAAATTTGCTCACAATTTTCATATAGAAGCATTTACAGGGCTGCCTACTTTTATGGTTTTGGTTGTAAGGGTTGTAAATTGTCTTTACGGTTTGATGCGGTAGTTAGTATAATACTATTACCGTATATTTTCTACTTTCTTTTAGTGTCAAATATATTGTATATACTCGCGTATAAGTCGCACCGGTGGATAAGACGCACTTCTAGTTTAAGATTTTTTTTCTTATATGTTGTCGTTGACCCGCGCATAAGTCGCACCTCGACTTCCAGGGGTTACACTGCCTTTTAACTTTTCAAAAATGCATTCCTTTTAAACATAAAAGTTACTAAATATTCACCCTAATTTGGAAACTTTCCTTAAAAAATGGTTTCAACGTGCATAAGGCAAACATAATCAAATAAAGGCAGGGCTTCATTTATTTGAAAAAAAACTATCAATAGGTCTACAGACATTAGTGATATGGGAAAGGTATCTGTTTCTCCATCTAAGTCCCTGTCCCTACTTAAGTTCTATCCCTATTGTCATACTATAGTGGGTCAACACACAAACAAATTCTTTTGAAGTGCGTCAGCCTAGACTGTGTGGCGCCGGTTTTGTTGCTATACAAGTGACTAGTGACCCAATTACCATTAACATTGTTTGTAATGATTTTAAGCGCGATTGCGTCGTGACCGACAATAAGCTGTGTTTTTTTTTATCGACCCTTACATGCATCTATTGAAAAATAAAGCACACTATTTACATTTCACGCGCCATTTCATCGGCACATTGTAGTTTTGGAAACATTGCTTAGAAATGCCGTGGTTATATCAGAATGCTAAACACTGCCTTATTAGTAAGCTATAGCTTTTTAACCTAGGCCTTAGGTCCTAAATAAAACGCATCTTAAGCTAGTCTACAAGCTTATAGGCCTACCTACATTTAAGGCCAAGACAGGCTTTCACACATTTACGATTCTTTACATACTGTAATTTGCGTTCAATAATAAGCCTATAAAAAAATGCCGCCTTTAAACTTACGCTACAATTCGGCAATATTAAATCGGCCCAAAAGTTCAAAAGAAATGGGGGGCCGGTGTCTGAAAAACCTAAAATATTTGTCCAATTCAATTACATAAAGATAGTAATATTTAATTTACACCTACGAAAGTTTTCTTAATGTAAAATGTAGGCCTACGCATATCCTAGTCATTCTACATCACTACAATCAACTATAGGGGTTATGCCGGAAACTTTATGACAGAGTAGTGATCTTTTTCGAACTTTTCAAAAACAGTTTTGTGTGTAGGGCCTATAAGTTGCACCCCTACTTTCTGTTGAAATTTTCGGTTAAAAAAAGTGTGACTTATACGCGAGTATATACAGTATTCCCTTTTCCTTTATAAGCTTATAAGGCCCAACGTTGACTCTACTAGAGAAGCAAAAACCTGGGTTTGTCTCACTGGCGCTGAACGTTCCGATGAGACAAACAGTCTGATTAGACGTAACTATTAGATCTATATACATTTTCTATTAATTTGTGCAGCATGAAACTTCCACTAATCTATAGCCTTTATTATTATATCTCTAAATTCATGATAGTTGAGTTTTTGAGTCCTCAATTAAATTTCAGGGCTCATTCGCACACTGGTAATACTTAATTAATTAAATTTGTTCTAAGAATGTGTCATTTATTTTTATGGAGAAATCAAATATGACTTTCTGTAGCGCATGTTTTTATGATTCCGTCACAATGGCTCGATAAGCGGCATAGGCGCAGTTTTTTTATTACTCAGGCTGTCACTATTCGCTAACGAATAATTGCATTATTTTCTACCTATAGGTGCACAGACATGCCTACCGTTCCGCATATTTGTTCCGCTTTTTTATTTAAAAACACACTTTGTTACGCTGTTCCGCTTTTTACTAGTTTTGTTACCCCAAATTGGAAAGTTTGGGTTTTTCATGTGTTGAAATATAGTCAGTGTCTAGGTTGATAAACCAAAGGGATAAATAAGGTCACAATGATATAATTATTAGTACTTGGGTTTTCTGTTTTTTTTAAAAGACATATTCTAGTCTTTTCTAATGTTTTTTTTAGCGGTATTACACGTGTTTGGCAATGAATCTTATTTTCCTTTACTGTATTGCTAAGATTGTGAAAATGTCTAAACGTCCTGGCTCAGAAAGTTTAAATCTGATTTGTTCAAACTGTAAAAAAACAGACAGTTTTATAGGAAGGAATATTCGGAGGAGTTTATTCAGCAAAGAAAAACTTGGATTTAGGCCTAATGTTCTTAGGTCTTAGATCTAGACTAGATCGATTGCGAACTGTCTGTAAAACGTAGGCCTACCTACATTTTAAATACTAAAATAGTGAAATAGTAAATAGATGGGTATGTTCCTCTTTTTTTTTGCTATAAAAGATTGTTACATAAAGGGTGTTCCACTTTTTTGTTGAAAAATCCTCTTTTTCATCAAGATTGTTCCTCTTTTTAGTCCTTAGGGGTAGGCATGTCTGGGTGCATAATAGGGGCCTATATAGATACCTAAAATAATATGACCTAGATTTTTTTTCTTCTTCTTGTGTCACAGTTACTTTTATGGCTAATTTCAATTTGTGACCCAACATAGTGAAACTGCTATAGAATGCACCAAAAACAGTTTGTTATTCAAATCTTTGGAGCACATCAAATGGTTTATGATTTTTAAATATGGATAAGTTGTTTTTTTCAAATACACCCCACACCTCATGTATTTGGATGGAAAAACAGTTTTTTTTAGAATAAATATTAAGTGTTGTTTTTACTTATTTTGGAATTGTCTAATCTATACCAGTAGTTCCCAAAAATTTTCATTCATGGCTCCCTTTTGGGTGGTTTATCTGTTGGTCTGTTATCTAGTTCCAAAGTCAAATCTCTAGATTGGCATTTTATCACAATGAATTTAATCAATAACAAAACAAATTATAAAAGGCTTTGTAATATGCCACTATGTTATTGTATTCTCAGGGTGCAGCAATGCACACTTTGGAAACTACTGGCATTTAGTATTTTCTAAAACTTTTTTGTTTTCTACTTCAATGTTTTCCAGAGATGTTGAACATGTGAGAATGGACAACGGCATTTATTATGCACTGTTTCTTCATGCAAATCAAAATAAAGTCTGTAAGTTAAGAAATACTACAATAAGGGCAAATAGAAAATTAATGTCTCTTTAAGTTAGAATTAAATGAATGCATCAGTTTTTACTTTCAAACTGGTATTTTAAAATCTTGGATACATTGTCATTCTGAAAGTCTTAGGTCTGATTTTTACCCTGGGGACTGGAGGGTGCCCTTTTAGTCTACCCAGTGTGATGGGTACCTGGCATTAATTTGGGGAGTAAAGGCAGTCAGGTATTGTGCTGACTATGAAATGACAATGAAAAATATTACTTTGTCACCTTTATACTTATTTAAGAGAAACTGCTACTTCTTTATGAAATGTGTGTCATATATGTTATGTTCAAATATAAAAATTGAAAAAAAATTGTTTTAGAAAACACACTAGACAAACGCTACAGCTGTTTGAAAAAAAATATTGGCAGTAAAATGTTTTGCTCTTCGCCAGCTGTGACTTTTAAACTGAGTAAAATCAAGGCTTCAGGCAAGCCTTCCCTGTTCTGCCTGTGGTTTTGCCTTCAGTCCCCAAATGTGGGTCCTGAAAGCGATGAGTACACTGAAGATTATGAGGATAATGGCAGCAGCATGGATGCAGTGGAGGTCTTGGAGTATGACGAGGAGGAAACAGAGAGTATTTGTCAAGAGGAAAGCTTGAGGATGCAGTTGAAACACTTGCGCCTTGATGCTTCGGCTTGCTCAAATGTAATTGATGCAAGCTTAGGCCAGGTCTGTGGGTGATCCCAAACTTTGATTTTTTACTTGAAGATATTTACTGCTGTAATAAACATGCCATTTAATCTGTTTTGGATTCCAATAAATGAAATGTGAGAAACTGCACAACTCCTAATGAATACAATCATTTCAGGTATGGATAGTCTGAACCAGCATTTACCCAACCATTTCCTATTGACATGGATATTTTTATACCAATCTGAATTTTTACAATTTGTACTTATTTCAAACTAGTAAACTCTAATACTAGCTAAAAATTGTCTTCAAATATCAGTAAATGTCCTCCTGGGACAAAATATACTGTTGTAGTGCAAAATAATCTGACCTAGTTATTTTTCTTTTTGCATTCTTATTGTTTAGTTTTTTGTGGCTTAATACTGTAGTCTATAGGGTGTTTGCAATCACGTGACAAAAAGCACGTGATTTTCGTTAATTTTTATGTAGTGGTGTTATCCAATGGCCGCAATATCAATAAAGTGTCCTATAGGCCCTAGCTTGTTTTTACTTATGTTTTGTGAAAGTGTAAATAGGTCTAACCGGCCCTAGCCTAATCACATTAATCAATTAATCTGCAGTATTTAACTTTTAAAATAGGGGAATACATATAATTAATGTTGTACCGAACGATTATTAGGCCTAATTATAATATCAATAAAATCAATTCAATTGCAACACTTACCGGTCGGATATGAAGATGATAAAATGGGCGTAAAATGTTGAAAATCGTTGAAAAAATACCATGTCAGGCTTTCTCTTGGACTAGGAAGACGATATACGACTATTTACCTCCTAATTTGTGAGTAGGATAGCCAATATTCAGATGTGAATTTAACATGATGAAGAACAACTTCACCACGTTACGTTTGTACCTCAAGTGGGTTCTATATTTACACAAATACGTCACTAAATTTACACTAAAAAACTTAAGCTCCGCCCATAGAGAACGCTCTATAGGGCTAACATTGTTCAAGACAGTCTTCTCAAAAATCTTTTACATATTTTAAGAAGGCTTCTAAAATAAATCTGTGGTTGAAAATTTTTTATTTAGGATATTGTTGATATATAAAACTCAGCACACAGAATCAAAGATCAGAGTATAGGCTACAGATGAATAAGTGCATTTTTAGTACACAGTTATAATGCTGCTTTATCTACTTTTTTTTCTATTTCTCCTTGCAGATGATTGCAGAGCAGGCTGTCTTGAACCAGTCCTGCAATGCATCCATAAACCATTCCCACAACGCTGCCACAGATGAAGACAGACTTGACCTTGAGTCTGCCATTGCAGGGAAATTTGCTAGCAAGTTCATGGTAGGTGAAGCCCTGGGCCAGGGGAGCTTTGGTTTTGTCAGAAGAGCTCGGAGGATACATTCTGACTGCACTGTGAGTATTTCAACAATATTTTTCAATCCATTATTAACAATGATAAAAAAGCTCATGGATTACATTAAATCTATTTGTTGATGTCCTTATTATTGTTGGTACATCAATTTATATTATTAGTCTCTCCAGAGTGTTTCTGTTACAGTTGCTGAATTATTTGCTTCCAGTTATCAGACATTAAAACAGTCGACTTCACCACAATATATATATTTGAACTTGTAATTAAATAAAAGAACGCCTTGTTGCAGCACATATCATTTAATAACAGTTCATTAACAGTTCACACTTTCACATTTATGAAATAAATATAGATTATAGTAGCGATATAATATACATTACACTAATGGTTTCTGAGTCTACATAATACGTGCGATGATTACAAGAACGAGAAAGAGACTGAAGAAAGCATGGCCAGTCATGTGACTATCCACTTCCTATATAGGTTTTCTTAATATCCAAAAATGGGTTTTATTTCGAGTTTTTTAAATTCTTACTTCATATTATAATTGTTTTACATGAGTCATTTCCCTTTTATTAATACTTGCTCCATAGCACTATTGTTTGCTTGAAAACTGTCATTACAACAACAAAAATGGGATCATGTTCATTTCAGTGCGTTGTGAAATTCATCAAAAAGAATAAAATGTTTGAGGATTCCTGGACCAACCACAAAGCAGTAGGGAAAAAGGTCCCTCTGGAAGTGGACATTTTGTCACGTGCATCATGTGATTATATAATTAAGGTAATTTCTGAACTCTTGTGTTCTTAGCTTTTTGATTTACCTGCCCACTGTCCAGACCTGGGCATAAACTCTGATGTAGCTCCAAGTGCATCAAAATCTCTGTAGATCAATGAAAACTGGGCTCCTCTGACTCATTCTGACTAGAACTGGGGGAGCCAGGTGTCAATCATCTAGGATCTTCTCCACTGGATCCTCTTCCTCCCTGCAGTGAATCAAAATTAGTGTCCTCTGTCCTGCTAAATGAATAGTCAAGCTAAGATATATAAAACAAAACTAATAATTTAAAAAGACTAGACATAAACCATTTGTAATTGAATAAAGCAAATACCTTCTGAGCAGATATATAAGATATACCGTAATTGCATTTCAAAGCTAAATTTAAAAAATGTATTTACCTGTGAGGGCAGAAAATGACAGTTGTGGTTTTCAGCTGCCTCTTTTGCATTAACTGTAAAGGACTTATTGTTTGTTACCCAACCTGTTAAATTTATCTAATAATATTAAACGAGAAGAAATTGTAGGTATATTTGTTGTGGGTTTGTTTGTTTCTTTGTGTCTGCGTTCTCAAAAACGGTCCCAATGATTTTCGCGAAAATTTTCCTTTTGATGTATTCTGGTGAGAAAATGCGTTTTAGATCAATCTCATTTCTTATAAACCTCTGCGTGACCCTCAATTTTTGGAAAAACCACTGACTATTTCTAAAAATAGCTTTAAATTGGGTTAAAGGAAAAAAAAGCATGTCATTAGGTTTTCCGTCTAGCACGATTACGTTTAATAAAACTCTTTTGACGTCATAGTCAAGCCGACGTTTATTTAGTATAGGCGCTTCGGTAATTCCCGTTTTAAAGCATTTAAATCGTTACTATTTTCGCCGCGCAATTAAATAAAATCAACAAATAATTGTTATAACATTTACAACTTCAGGAAAATGCCTGGCGGACGAAAAAAGAATAATCATATTTTAAACTTGAAAAAGAGAAAGGCATGGACTGATGATAGTGATACTATTTTAAAAAGTATTTCTTGCATGACATCAGATATAAATGATTTAGTAGATACAACTATAAAGCCAGACAGAGCAGCCAAATTCATGATTCATGAATCATTTCATAATTTATTAACACAGAATTATCAGAAACATGCGATCAACAATTAAAGAATAAACAGATTTGTAGATTACAGCAACTAGAAAAGGAAACTATAGATGAGACAGAAATGAGATTGGATCATCAAAGAAAGTGTAGGACAAAACAACTAGATGAGGAAACTGCAAAAGAACGAGTAAGACAATTGGAAGAAAAACAAAGTGGAGGACTAAACAACTAGATGAGCAAACTGCAGATGAACAAAAAATACGATTGGATGAACAAAGAGAGCGTAGGAAAAAACAACTAGATAAGGAAACTGCAGATGTAAGAGAAAGACAATTAGACCATCAGAGTCGTCACAAGGCAGAACAATTAAAAATGAAACACTAGATAAACGAAAAGAAAGGTTGGAATTCAAGCGACAGAAAGCCAGTCAAAGACAATTGATAAAGACCATTGATCAACGTGAACAACGCTTGGAAGAGCAACGTCGCCCTAATGTAAAGCGACATTATTTATGAAACAAAAGATATTGCCAACCTACAAGTGTCAACCAATTCCGACGTTACCTACAAAAGTTTGGGATCTTTTAATATAGCATGTATTCACTGTCATGCTGTTCATGTTCCCGAAGAACGAGTGTCGAACATAATCAACCGCGACTCCTTTGGTGACTGTTATTTACATTGTCGAGTAAACATAGAGCCATCAGTGTTTCTAAATCAGTTGGCCTGCCTCTTTTTGAAACGTCATTTGCTCGCAGAAGAATTCCACAAGAGGATCAGGAACTTAAATTCATGTTTTGCACTGGCTTCGTTTAACGTAGATGACGATCCGACAATCGATAGTCACAGAATCAACAGTTTCATAGCAGCAGGACAAGTCTACCATAAATTGAATATGGCAGTACATCCAACACAAAATGTTTAGGGTGAATTTGAAAGTCCACAATACGGACAGATGTACATCTTAGATTCCGATGATGCCATCACCGAGCGACTTAAATATCCACTCTATCATGAAATCATGATTATTTCAAAGAGTACATACTTCTATTATAACATATTTATGATATTGACGTACATCAAACTACATATTCTGTATATGAGTTTAATGCTTTTTTCACTTTGTATTCACATTTCCCATAATGTTGAAGACTGTCTAAACAAATCTGAATTGATATGTAAATATGCAGCTTCTTATTTGTACCATTGTAGCTACCTCATTTAAATTTGACTTACTTTTTATTATTAATGTTTTTATAATTTGTCTAAACTTGACATTACAATGCATGTTTGTTTGTTAACAATCCCCATGATACATTAACCTACACTATATGATATAGTCGTTCAATTTACAGGTTACATTGATGACTGTTGATAAGTAGGCCTATGACCAGCATCTTGATTAGTCATAAAGAATCTCATTGGAGATGGAGTTGATCAATTAATAACAGCTTTTCAATCGGCCATTATTAAATGATATCACTAAGAAATTGTTATTTTGAATGCTCTTAAAGCAGATGACAATATATTGAAGCAAAAGATATTGTAATGGAAAAGAAGAGGTGACTACAAAATACATTTGTAGGCCTAAACCAAATTAAATATGCCCCCCCCCTGTAAATAATAAATGATATATATGTATCTTATTGTTTACAATTTCCCTATTGTTTTAAAGACCTTTGATGTTAAAGAATTGTATCATAATATATTCTAACAATATAAGTATGATAATGTATTACATTTACATTATTAATTACAGACTATAAAGATTGACCTCAGATCCGATATTTAAATATTATATTATCCAGATCTTATGCAGAAATTATGTCCTGCTGTCTATATCCTCAAATGTTGGCAGCTATGCAATTATTTTATTCAATTATTTTAAACTTCTCTTATAATCCCAATGATTGATGTCAGCTGGGCTCTTTTTTTTTCTTCATTTAATATTCTTTACTTTTCTGTGGTATATTTGTTCAATTCCATTTGGCTTTTTTGTTTCTCCTCCAGCTGTTGGGTGTTTATGAAAATGAACACTTTATTCAGATGGTGATGGAAGACTTTGGGGAGATTGACCTGTTTGATTTCATTGATCAGGTGCCCATAGATGAGCCCATGGCCTGCCATTTGTTTCAACAGGTACTGATGTATATATGATGTATTTACTGATGTTGATGTATTTTTTCTTAATGATCTTCATATAGTTAACTATACTACTATAGTAACGCAGAAGAAGTTGCTCCACTCAAAGAAGAAGGGCTGCCCACACATCAACACCAGCTGTGTCAGAAACCCCCAAAAAATCCAGCAGCTCATCAGCATACTCAATGGTGCCCTCAACGAGGTAACAGCAGATGACACCATCAACTCCAAGTGGCCACGCCTCCGCGACGCCATGTACAACGCAGCCATCACTGTTTACAGGAAGGAAGAGTGAAAGAATGCTGACTGGTACAAGGCCCATTGGGAGGAAATGGAACCCGTGATAGAGGCTAAGAGGAAAGCCCTTCTGGCCTACAAGGCTAAGCCTAGCCCCAGTACACTACAAGTTCTACGGACTGCCAAGAGCAAAGCCCAGCAGACTGCCTGTCATTGCGCCAACACCTACTGGCTCAATATCTGAATATAACAGCATTCAGACAGCTGCCTATACAGGCAACGCAAGAAGGATGTACGAGGGCATCAAGAAGGCAATAGGTCCCACCTCTCCAAGACGCAGAGGTGGGTGGAGCATTACCTCGAGCTGTACACAACACAGAACACTGTAACAGACTCCGCTCTCAGTGCGATACCAGACCTGCCAGTCATGAAAGAGCTTGACACCCCACCCACTGTGGATGAGCTCAGCAAAGCCATCGACCGTCTTGCCTGTGGGAAAGCACCCGGGAGCGATGGAATCCCACCAGAAGTCCTAAAGCAGGAAACTAGCCCTGCTACAGCCACTTCATGACTTCCTTTGCCTCTGTTGGGAACAGGGTTACAATCCTCAAGACATGAGAGATGCTAACATCGTCGCTTTGTACAAAAACAAAGGTGACAGGAGCGATTGCAACAACTATCGGGGCATCTCCCTCCTCAGCATCGTTGGTAAAGTAAGGCAGCCACAGTCATGGCCCAACTGAAACAGTGAGTGTGACAACTCCAGCCTCACTGAGAGGACCAGACTGCGGGTCTACCACGCCTGTGTACTCAGCACTCTCCTGTATGGCTGTGAGTCATGGACCACCTACGCGAGGCATGAAAGGAAGCTAAACAGCTTTCACATGAGGTGCCTACGGCGCATACTGCAGATCCAGTGGCAGGATAGGGTCTCCAATACAGAGGTGCTGGGGAGTGAGCCGACATGAGCAGCCTTCATGCTGTGCTCAGCGAGAAACGCCTCAGTTGGCTCAGCCATGTAAAAAGAATGAATGCAGACCGCATTCCCAAAGACCTACTCTATGGAGAGCTAGCCGAAGGTCATAGGAAGACAGGGCGCCCGAAACTGCGCTTCAAGGAACTATGCTAAAGGAACTTGATCCAGAGCTTTATTGACCTCGACACATGGGAATGCTGATTGACCAATTTGGAGGCTCGCAGTCAGGCGTGGCACATCCTGCGCAGAAACTGGGCATAATGTGACTGCCATTCAGAAAAGAGCGAGTCAGAAACACCTGCTACAACAGCCATCCGCCTTCAAATGCCTCAAGTGCTGTAGGGATTGCCACTCCCGAGTTGGTCTACACAGCCATTCTTGGCGGTGCAGTTGGATACCTCACCCATGAAGCTACACCATCGTCTCTCAAGACGGACGGATGCCGGCGATAGTAGGCCTATTATAGTCTATAGGCTATAATCAGTTTAAACTGAAACTAACTACTATAGAACAGTGTTGATTAACCTATTGCATGAAATAATTAAGTGAATATGAAGGTAGGCTATGCTATAGATTTGATATTTGCAAACTGATGCGAGTTTCCATGAGTTTTTAGTTATATTATTGAATAATATTTTATGCACAATGACAATATGAATATCTATAGGCCTATCATATTCAAGATGGAACATATACGCCGACATACGGCATACGGTCATAGGCCCGAATACACGACATAGGCCTAAATATAGCCTCTTCCTACAAACAATTATTTTTTTTAATCATGATATTTGCTATGGCTATGGTTTTTATATCCGTGAAGATGCCTCTTGCCTCTTTTTCGCTCCCTGGGTACTTAGTATAAAGTTTCCATGTCTTTTAATGGTCTCAAATTAAAAAACAACTATAATAACGTAGAAAAAACCACAATGTCTTTAATAAAATACTAAGCGTAAAGAACTTCTAAAAATATTTCTGCCCCTAAAGGTTAGTCAAAGAGAGTTGGAATCGACTGCGCAGGTCAGTAATGCCCCTTTCGCATGACAACCGCGGTCAAAGTAAAAATGTCTTTACAGGTATCTTGCTAACAAATACTCTTAGAAATTCATGAATATATAAGAGCACCAATGTAGCGGCCTAAAAAATGTTCTGGCACAAACGCGTAAATACCCCTGGCACAGCCTTTTTTTTTTTTCACGTTTGGCCTGAACTATTTGCCCATGAATTTTTTTTTTGACTGGGAAGTATTAGAAAATTTATTTTTTTCAAATATTTCAAAAAAATTACTGTTTGTATGTGTTATCAGTGTGTAGGGAATTGAAATTCCCATTTAGTGATATAAATATTTTGTTATTTTATATTTTGATATTTCTGTAGTTTTTATAAAAATCTGACTTTTATTTAAAGACACCAAAAACAACAAACAGATATATACAGAATAAAAACAATCTATTTTCTAAATAAAAAAAAACATGAATAACCTTTAAAATGTGTTTTCTTTATGTAATATTTCCTTTTAAAAATGGACGAAGGGTAAAAATAACATTTTACATTTGGGCTATCAGCTGATCGATCAGCTGACTTCGACGCAGTTGGTGGTTGTGTTGAGGATTGAGTAGGCAGTAGAGTCATTAGCTTCATCATTTTCACTGTTGGCTTCACTATAGTCATCTTCAGTTTCAGAACCACTACTTAAAATTATAATTGCTGTCACTATAGTCGAATTCATTGTATAAATCAGAAACTAAAAATGCCCTGTATGCTCCTTCGATGCATTGGTTCTCCTCAGCCTATCCATTTTAAAAGTGTTTAAGCTAAAAAAAAAATGGCTTTAACTAAATAAAATTAGAGGTACTTTGCTTTGTTTTTCATCTGGGAATGTGTATTAATGAACAAATCTGTATAAATTCTGTGTGTTCTGATGTTTTAGGTTCTAAGCGTATTAACACACAAGGAACAATTCACATGTTGTTTGTTGTTGTTTTTTTTTGCACAATCCGATCGACAATTGAATCATCATATGGGTTTTTAAGAGTTAAGAAAAAAAAGTCTTCTTTTTAGTACCTCAGACTCCTTTTTTTCACGGGCACATTATTAAATTCTTATTGAATATAATACTAAATAGCCTTTTTTTAAAATCTTATACAAAATTTACTATTTACAGTGTTTTCAGTTATTAATAGCTTTTGAAAAAAATAATTTCTCCCTGTATTTCTAATTTTGTCAGAACAACAAAGTATGACATCATGGACATAACAACATAGAAATCATCACGCAAAAATCTAAAGCTTTTCAACTTAATGAAAAATAGTATAGAGCAACATTTATTCTGTAATTCTTTGTTGAATTCTTAGCCACATTTATCTTAAATCAATAACAAAAGGAACTCTTAGGCGACTCCTATTAGTTCTAGGCCTAAGCCTAAAGCTTTGAACTTCAGCTTTCCGACTCACTAGAAGAGATGAACCATACCTAATACTATTATTAATTTAATGTGTAGTTGAAAAAATCATCTTCTGAATCACTTAAATCTTCACTTATAGATTTATAAAAGACTTATTACGTATGCCAGATGGTCCAGCTAGAGCTTCTTGCATTTCAATAAAATATGTACAATGAATTTGACAACCATAATTGTAAAAAAAAACGTCTTATAAAAATATCACAGAAGAGCGAAAAAGAAACGTTTATTTATTAGCAAAAGGAAGTAGCTATAGTTTTTCTAATATATTGGATTGGAAATTGCTATTTCATCATAATGTTTATCGGCTGACTCACACTACAGAACGATCTGATTGGGACCACAGTTTGTGGGCTAATGTCTATACAGTGGTACCTCGGCTACAAATACCTCAGGTCACGAACAATTTGGGCTAAAAACAACAATTTTGAAAAATGTTTGTCTCGGGGTAACGAATGGTGCCTTGGGGTTATGAACAAAGACGAGAGATAGCAAGGCTTAACCATTTCACTACTACAGTTGTAGCACTTTGCCTCTACTGGTAGACAACTATAGTTGCATTGCTGATTTGGAGTTTTTTGTTTCTGATACTGATAGCAATTCAAGTTTTTAAAAAGCCTATTTAAGCCTTTTAAAACTCTGACCAGAGTAATAGTAATACATTTGTTTCATATTTTTAGTGAATTGTTGAAAATAACCAATTTTTAGCGCTAATTCTACAAATATGCATGGTACTTTGAAAATATTTAGAGAAGCATTTCTTCAATAATAATGACACTGGCATATATATAGATTTATACTAGTAATAACTAGCAATTTAGCATATTGTTAATTTATTATTTATAAAAATTAATATATGCAACTGTGTAATGTGGACAAACTCATTTATGCAACAATGCTAATTTTTCTTTAGTGCTTTTCTGGCCACCAAGACTGTCTAGATGCAACAAAATGATATTTCTTATTATTATCTGGCATAATGTGGTAAGCTTTTCAAACCTGCCCTACAATATATTTATAGGTTGTCAAGGCCGTGGATTACCTTCACTCTCACGGCATGGTTCACCGTGACATCAAGGACGAGAATGTGGTTGTGAACAGTTCCTTCCATTGCAAGCTGATTGACTTTGGCTCTGCCAGCTACTTGCTGCCCCCTGGGGTGAAGTTCACAAAGTTTAGAGGTACCATCGAATACTGCAGCCCTGAGGTCCACAATGGGGACGGGTATGATACTTAGGTTTCAAACATTTCATGCTCACAGCTGTAACATTTCTATTCTAGAGAGATTCACAATATTCCATTGTTTTTTTTCCCCATCAATCTGTTTTTCATTTTGTCAAACCATTAAATAAATAAACAGGCTTTGTACAGGTTGAGAAACTTAACATTAGGACAATTTACATATACCAGTTTTAGTGTATCTTGGTTTGTAAATCAATTTTAATAGAAAGTGTGGGAAAGGTGTGGGTAACATTTGAGAATTAGGATAGGATTTTAAAGTTAGAACCTTAGTAAACTTTTTCCAGACTTGAACCAAATGCTTGATCATGCCCTGTGTACAACCATCCTTACATATCAAAACTTCTGGAGAAAGTTGTGTCAAATCAGCTTGTCCAGCATCTAATCAATAATAACCTACTAGATAAGTTGTAGTCAGCGTGTCGACTTGGGCACAGTTGTGAGACAGCACTACTTCGTTTCATGAATGATGTCTATTGTAGTGTGGACCGCGGTGATCTGACACTCATAGTCCTACTAGATCTTAGCGCTGCTTTTGATGTCATTGACCATGGAATACTCCTGTCAAGATTTCAGTACGAGGTTGGCATTACTGAGACTGAGCTTTGCTGTTTCAGTTCCTACCTGGCCTACAGGACTCAGCGAGTTATAGTCAATCGGGCCTCTTCACAAGAAACTCCCTTTATCTAAGGGTTCAGTTTTAGGGCCCATCCTATTCTCCGTGTATACAAGTCAGCTTGGCAAAATTATCGAGAGCCATTGTGTAATTGTAAATTTTTTGCAGATGACTCTGTGCTTTACAGGAGTTTTTGTTCTGATTCGTCTGCCTGCGCTGCTGCTGGTGGTGATGTTGAGGAGTGTTGTCAAACAGTAAAGGCATGGATGGCTGCAAACAGACTTAAATTAAATGACAAGACAAGATCTGTGGTTCTAATGTCAGTCTTCGGAAAATCGCTATTACTACGATCAAGGTTGGGGCTTCCGAGATAAGTTAGTCCAACACGGTTAGAGACCTTGACCTTTTTATTGATAATAAAATATCAATGGTTCCACATATCAGTGCTGTGGTTAAGGCTTGTTCGTCTCATCTACGCGCCCTGGGTCAGCTGCGACCTCAACTCAATAGGAGGACAGCCAATACCGTAGCAGTCTCTCTTATCCAGTTGGATTAATGCAATAGTTGCCTGTGGGGTTTGCCCAAGAACCAGCTGCAGAGATTACAGAGAATGCAGAGCACTGTGGTGCACATTGTTTTGGGGGTGAGGATTCACGATCATATCTCCCCAACACTAAGGGATCTCCACTGGCTCCCGGTGATAAAGCAAATAGAGCACAAAATTATGTCCATTACGTACGGATGCATGTTTTTTGCTCCTTCCTATCTTCGAGAGCTTATATCAAGGCATGAGCCATCTAGGGAACTACGCTCTTCTTCACTGTCACTCCTCAAAACTCCCAGTTTGGATGGACACAAAAAGAAGTAACTAGGAGTGCACTCATTTGAATCAGTGGCACCTTCTCTATAGAACAGTTTATCACAGACACAGAATCTGAAACGAGAGAATCTTTTAAAAAGAACTAATACCTTTCTCTACGGCTAATACTCTGCCACTGCAATTTACACCAAGAGCACACCCAGCATGCTAATTTAATAGCATGGATAGAAGTGCTATAACTATAAGAAATGCCCATTCTTAGCTTCTTATCATATGCAGGGTTTGTACAGCTCCTGGAAGCTCCTTAAAACTCCTGGGAAAAAAAAGTTGTGTTCCAGGGCTTTAAAACTCCTGAAAAACTGCATTTAGTCCTCGGAAGATATTAAAAACGCCTTATTTTTGGAGGGAGATTAATTTAATTATTAATATAAAAAAAATTGTAATCACTGCTCTTAGATTGTACTTTCACTTTTCCAGAAAACTCTATTAGAATTAACCCGCGTTGCCACTTTTCTATTTAAACTATTTGCAAACGTTGATGACACCAGTGATACCACTCGTTTTTTTTTTACTAGATCTTGTTTTTTTTTATCCAAACTTTTATTGTTTAAAAAATCATTCTTCTATATAGGTCTAAAGGTTTTTCTTCTTTTTAGTCCCTAGGGGAAGGCATGTGAGGTCATATAAAAAAGACTACTGAAACCATGTAATTACACAAACCACTACAATAAAAATTTCAAAGTGCTATAATTATAAATCGTAATACTGTTTTTATTATTATTAGCTCTTAAAAAGGGTTCTGAAAATAAAAAAATATACTCCTGAAAAACTCCTGGAATTTCAAGGCAATTTTTCTGTACGAACCCTGATATGGTTAAGAAACACTATATTGTTTTTGTTTCTTATATAATCTATGTGAGTCTTAAAATGAATTGGGGGTGGGAATAAAATTTAATCTTATCTGAAAAGTCCAACACAATCTTTGTTACAGCATCCATAAGAGTAGAACCCTTGGAAGTGTCTCTTTAAGCATCTATAAGACTAGAACACTTGGAAGTGTCTCTTAAAGCATCTATAAGAGTAGAACACTTGGAAGTGTCTCTTTAAGCATCTATAAGAGTAGAACACTTGGAAGTGTCTCTTTAAGCATCTATAAGACAAGAACACTTGGAAGTGTCTCTTTAAGCATCTATAAGAGTAGAACACTTGGGAGTGTATATATAAGCATCTATAAGAGTAGAACACCTGGAAGTGTATATATAAGCATCTATAAGAGTAGAACACTTGGAAGTGTATATATAAGCATCTATAAGAGTAGAATACTTGGAAGTGTCTCTTTAAGCAAAGTGTCTCTTTAAGCATCTATAAGAGTAGAACACTTGGAAGTGTCTCTTTAAGCATCTATAAGACAAGAACACTTGGAAGTGTCTCTTTAAGCATCTATAAGAGTAGAACACTTGGAAGTGTCTCTTTAAGCATCTATAAGACTAGAACACTTGGAAGTGTCTCTTTA
This sequence comes from Anisus vortex, assembly GCA_949126835.1. NCBI lineage: Eukaryota > Metazoa > Mollusca > Gastropoda > Planorbidae > Anisus > Anisus vortex. The sequence goes on along the minus strand of OX421505.1, from coordinate 33,203,538 downwards.
AGCATCTATAAGACTAGAACACTTGGAAGTGTCTCTTAAAGCATCTATAAGAGTAGAACACTTGGAAGTGTCTCTTTAAGCAAAGTGTCTCTTTAAGCATCTATAAGAGTAGAACACTTGGAAGTGTCTCTTTAAGCATCTATAAGACAAGAACACTTGGAAGTGTCTCTTTAAGCATCTATAAGAGTAGAACACTTGGAAGTGTCTCTTTAAGCATCTATAAGACTAGAACACTTGGAAGTGTCTCTTTAAACATCTGTAAGACTAGAACACTTGAAAGTGTCTCTTTAAGCATCTATAAGACTAGAACACTTGGAAGTGTCTCTTAAAGCATCTATAAGAGTAGAACACTTGGAAGTGTCTCTTTAAGCATCTATAAGAGTAGAACACTTGGAAGTGTCTCTTTAAGCATCTATAAGACAAGAACACTTGGAAGTGTCTCTTTAAGCATCTATAAGAGTAGAACACTTGGAAGTGTATATATAAGCATCTATAAGAGTAGAACACCTGGAAGTGTATATATAAGCATCTATAAGAGTAGAACACTTGGAAGTGTATATATAAGCATCTATAAGAGTAGAATACTTGGAAGTGTCTCTTTAAGCAAAGTGTCTCTTTAAGCATCTATAAGAGTAGAACACTTGGAAGTGTCTCTTTAAGCAAAGTGTCTCTTTAAGCATCTATAAGAGTAGAACACTTGGAAGTGTCTCTTTAAGCATCTATAAGACAAGAACACTTGGAAGTGTCTCTTTAAGCATCTATAAGAGTAGAACACTTGGAAGTGTCTCTTTAAGCATCTATAAGACTAGAACACTTGGAAGTGTCTCTTTAAACATCTGTAAGACTAGAACACTTGAAAGTGTCTCTTTAAGCATCTATAAGACTAGAACACTTGGAAGTGTCTCTTAAAGCATCTATAAGAGTAGAACACTTGGAAGTGTCTCTTTAAGCATCTATAAGAGTAGAACACTTGGAAGTGTCTCTTTAAGCATCTATAAGACAAGAACACTTGGAAGTGTCTCTTTAAGCATCTATAAGAGTAGAACACTTGGAAGTGTCTCTTTAAGCATCTATAAGAGTAGAACACTTGGAAGTGTATATATAAGCATCTATAAGAGTAGAACACTTGGAAGTGTATATATAAGCATCTATAAGAGTAGAACACTTGGAAGTGTATATATAAGCATCTATAAGAGTAGAACACCTGGAAGTGTATATATAAGCATCTATAAGAGTAGAACACTTGGAAGTGTATATATAAGCATCTATAAGAGTAGAATACTTGGAAGTGTCTCTTTAAGCAAAGTGTCTCTTTAAGCATCTATAAGAGTAGAACACTTGGAAGTGTCTCTTTAAGCATCTATAAGACAAGAACACTTGGAAGTGTCTCTTTAAGCATCTATAAGAGTAGAACACTTGGAAGTGTATATATAATATATAAGCATGTATAAGAGTAGAACACCTGGAAGTGTATATATAAGCATCTATAAGAGTAGAATACTTGGAAGTGTCTCTTTAAGCAAAGTGTCTCTTTAAGCATCTATAAGAGTAGAACACTTGGAAGTGTCTCTTTAAGCATCTATAAGAGTAGAACACCTGGAAGTGTCTCTTTAAGCATCTATAAGAGTAGAACACTGGCAAGTAAAATGAAATAATTTAATATTCTGTCCTTTATTTAATTATGTGTTTGGCATTTAAATAGTTTTCTTTTTTCTCCTGATTTTTTTCAACAGCTACTTTGGTCCAGAACTGGATATTTGGGCATTGGGTGTGACTTTGTTTACAATTGTATTTAGAGAAAACCCTTTCCAAGTAGAGACAGACCCTTATGAGCTGACTGCATCTGATCTTCCCTATCCTATATCTGAAGGTAAACCTTTCTATTTAGACATGTGTCAACCAATATCATAGGACAAACTATAACAACAGGGTTTGTACGCAAGTCTGGAAGTCTGAAAAAATCAGATTTTGGTTTTCCAGACCCTCAAAAAGTCTTAAATGTCCTTTTTTCTGTAAAAAATCTGAAATTTTTAGGGTAAAAGTCTGGAATCGAAAAAATAAAGGTTCTTTATTTTTTTTATAACCAACAAGTCTTTTTGTATCCAACCTTCTTCCATCCCCCTGCCTCTTGGTATTTGGCACAAATAAAAAACGTAAGCAGCGTGATGTTTGTGAGTGTCAACTACAGTACCAAGCAATAGCAGACTCCGCCCCCTCTCCCTTTTTGCGAGTTGTCGCATTGGGTTTAATAAGCGTTATAAAGAGAAGTTCCTGCGTCCTCCTGAAAAGTCAAAAAGGTATTTTTAAAAAAGAAATTAAATACAATATATCCCCTGCTTTACCTCCCTGCGAATGGCGAAAAAACTCGAATATTAAATGCAGTTTTAAAACGCAGTTGTATTAGATTATATACGGTACTAAATGCTTCCCAAATACTTTCTAAAAACACTCTTACTTATTAATACAGTGATAATTTAGTAATATTGCATGCAGTTATGTATTTCACTAATGTAGTTATGATAATGTAAACACATTTTAATTTTGTACTGCAACAATACTTTATTTCAACCAAAAAGAAACGGAAGTACAGGAGTACACGTAACACCGCATAGCATAGTTACCCATACTGTATTACTGTAAGGTAAAGTCATTTTCTATGTGTACTGTACAACATATATGTATGTGTATTAGAATTGACAAATAATGGAACAAATTTAAAACCTGATTTAGCGGGACTTCGTTTTTATGCCGTTATGATGCTAGCTCGGTATATGGGGCATACGATGCGATAGGGTTAAGAGCCAAACCCACGAATATACGGGGTTGCAAATAGCTGAGGGTATACTGTACATGTATTTCTCCTAAAATGTCATAAAATTTGTCGATCAACCGATTGGATGTGTACAAACATTTTAGTTAAGCACCAGACCTGGTCTGCTAAACACGACTTTTGTAAAATATTTGCGTTCGTTATCTTAAATTACTACAAGCTTAGGCCTATACCTTTTTAATTTTTCCAAGATAGTATACTTTATTTAGGCTTATTAATATACACTATAGTCCTTTCTTGACCGTTAATATATTGAAGTTTATTTTGTATGCTATAAATGGAAGTTTATTTTGTATGCTATAAATGGAAGCTATAAATATTTAGAAACAATAATTGTGTTACATTACATAATTTCACATGCTTTTGTTATTTTTTACAGAGTTTATTACCTCATGTTCAGTAACAATATTCAGTAACACTTGTTTTAGAATCTCTGTAATTAGTAATTCAAAACAATGGAAATAGGCTTATTGGTGCTTTTATACCGTATCGTTATTTTGCTTTTTAATTTTATAGTTAGCAATTGTTTTTAGCTCTAGTGCCCATATACTACTTGTGTATTACAAACTTTGTTCTTTTTTTAAAGTCTGAAATTTTTGTTGAAAGTCTGAAAAAAGTCTGAAATTTTATTTTCTGAAAAGATTAAGAACCCTGTTACAAAAATTGGGTTAGCCATGTAAAAACACTACATATGTCACAAAATAGATGTAACAATAAGTAATTTTCTCTTTAATTTTGTAATGTGGATGTTTAAAAGACCTGTGTGTGGCGTATTTAGGCATGTTCCTATGGAACAGGGGCCCCCACACATTCAAAAATAAAAATTTTAGTATTTTCTTTCGACAATTAGAATAGTGCTGTTGTAGAAGCGCACAATGAACAAATACTGTGAATGGGAAATCACATTTGATTGTTAACTGACACTATCAAGGTCGATCCCCCACATAAATTTGACCTTTGGGAACAGTTAAATATGGCCCTGGTTCTATGGAAGTAAGAATTGATTCATTTAAGTCCCAAAAGAAAGAAGATGTGTAGTAAACATGTTACAGAGGGTCCATAACATCTAAAAACTTCTATTAGCATTTAGCTGCTATTCATGTCTTTTTTTTCTCAATTCCTTTCAGAACTAATGATTTTGTTGTTTGGGCTTTTGCAAGTCAACCCAATGCAGCGTTTCAATATGAATCAGATCATCTCCAGTCCCTGGCTGTGTCAGGCAGTGGACATGAGCCACTACAGCTGGGAGGATATGTTTGGTGTTGAGTGTGACCTAGTCAATGTGGTGAACCTGAGCTCTTGACTGTACTAGCATTTTGCTCCTCACGTCTGCTATGGGTGCTTTTTTTGTTCTCCCTCCCCCATCCCCCCAGATTATTCATTTCCTGCTAGTCACCATTTGTGCTGTGAATACAACTATTTATGAATCATTTCTTATAAACTCTTTTGAACAGTGTTCTGGCTTCATAATCTTTTGTGCCACTGCCATTGAAAACTGAGAAGGTTTCTCTGTTGTGTTTTTCTTTGTGTGTTTAACTATGCACATGCCTTTTCAAATCAATTATTAACTTATTTGCTATTAATGCGACTGAATGCCGCATACCCCCTCCCTACTAATGCGCGCAAAAGTGGCAGCTACGTGTGTGACTAACCTCTCGTCATTTATTGATTTTTCGCCACGCTTTCTGTATTTTACTGCAAGTACGGCTTTTAAAAAGTAGGGATATAGTCTGTTTCGTTTAAAAAAAACTGATATTTTTATTATGATTCGTTTTTTGCGATGCGCTGTCAAAGTATTGATAATTTTCACTGGCCTTTCGTCTTGTAATATTTTTTTTATAGCCTTCTCCTTTAAGTTTTTAGTTTATTAATCGATAGCTCTATACCTCCAAATATAACACTTAACAACAGTTATGATAATAAGGATGCTTCAGATATAGACTTAGATGAATTTCCATTACAACTCGATTTATGGGCTTAATGATACTTTATCTGTTTCCATCTCTATGGATAGTGAAAATATTTAGCCAAACCCTAGGGCCTCAACACTCAGCGAATGATTGTACCGCTAATTCGACATTTTTTATGTATAAAGTATACATTTCCAGAAAGCTAAGAGACTTATCTATTTTATGGTGTAATTTTTAACTTTGGGGAAAAATTAAGTCATTAAAAAAATATTTAAAAATAATTTACTAAATTAAATGAGGAGTTCCTTCCTTTTGGCTAGTATTCTGAGTGGTGTCTTTGGAAACTAGGTTAGTAGCAAATGAGTTTACTTTTGAGTTCATTTATTTGTTCATCGAAGCTTTAAAGACGTTTTTAAATGAAGTCTCTGATTCTTTAAAAAATTGTATGTATCTATATAATCTATATTTCATCTTTACATCAGCTTTTTGTAATAACAATATTATTTATAAAAAAAAATTTTGGTTTGATATTCTACAATAAAAGTATTTTTAAAGACAAAATGATCACAATATTTATAAATCTTTTCTACAACCTGCTTATATACTTCAGCACCTGAAATATTTTCATGGACTATAATTGTTATTAATGTTTATTTCACCTCTGTCATTACTGGTGATATTGAGTAAATATTCATGTCTCTTGGTAAAACATATGATGTCATTAGGAAGGACTCCATATTGTTTGTTATATCTTTAAAATGTTCTAGCTTAAATAGTCCAGCTATTCATTCCCACTCTTCATGCTATACTGCCCTTCTGTGGTGCCTAACAAATCATGAGTGTGTTTGACTATACCCCCCCCCCCCTCTCTGCCACCCCCCTATCCCTATGCTATATTTTACCTTTTTGAAATTTGTTTTTACATTTAGGTTAGCTAATAACTCATTACCTTTGATCTTATATTTGTTGTATTCAAATCCATTTACCAGTGTTCACACTAACCAAATATTTCTTTTGGTGTATATAATATTTATTTTGTAATACATTTATTTCATTGAGCTTTTCTGTTTACATATAAATTAAATTATTTTGTAATTTACAGTTTTATTTATCACAACTTTGATACTGAAATTTAATAAAGGTTGTATTTTTTTTGGTTTTCAAACAGATTTTTTGTTTTTTTTATTTCTTAGAAAATTGAGTCACCAAACTATTTGATTAAAATTGTAGTGGAAAATCTAGTAGAAATACGGTTGTTTAAAGTTAGAGTGGATTGCATTTGATTATAATGATACAGAGCCTTTTGAGAAATATATATATCAAACTTAGTAGGATTATTCGAATACTGAAATAAAAAGCTATAAACATATAATATAAAGTCCTTAAATTTATGTTATTATATATTACCGGGTAAATGGCTTAACTGAATACAATATTTGTCATATATATTAGCGGGTAAATGGCTTTACTGAATACAATATTTGTCATATATATTACCGGGTAAATGGCTTTACTGAATACAATATTTGTCATATATATTACCGGGTAAATGGCTTTACTGAATACAATATTTGTCATATATATTACCGGGTAAATGGCTTTACTGAATACAATATTTGTCATATATATTAGCGGGTAAATGGCTTTACTGAATACAATATTTGTCATATATATTACCGGGTAAATGGCTTTACTGAATACAATATTTGTCATATATATTACCGGGTAAATGGCTTTACTGAATACAATATTTGTCATATATATTACCGGGTAAATGGCTTTACTGAATACAATATTTGTCATATATTAGCGGGTAAATGGCTTTACTGAATACAATATTTGTCATATATATTACCGGGTAAATGGCTTTACTGAATACAATATTTGTCATATATATTACAGAGTAAATGGCTTTACTGAATACAATATTTGTCATATATATTACCGAGTAAATGGCTTTACTGAATACAATATTTGTCATATATTAGCGGGTAAATGGCTTTACTGAATACAATATTTGTCATATATATTACCGGGTAAATGGCTTTACTGAATACAATATTTGTCATATATATTACAGAGTAAATGGCTTTACTGAATACAATATTTGTCATATATATTACCGAGTAAATGGCTTTACTGAATACAATATTTGTCATATATATTACCGGGTAAATGGCTTTACTGAATACAATATTTGTCATATATATTACCGGGTAAATGGCTTTACAGAATACAATATTTGTCATATATATTACCGGGTAATATGAATACAATATTTGTCAGTTTGTTCAATTTCAATATTGTTTGAGTGTTACGGGAATATCAATATTTTGAATATTTCTAAAACGATTCCTACAATATCTCAAGTGCAGAAAGGTCAATATTTAAACTTTTCAAACTCAGCTCATACAATTTAAAAATTGGAGGTATAACAATTTTTTCTAAAACAATTCCTATTAAAACACAATAGCAAAAACAAAAAAACTGTTGCAAAATTTAAAACACAATAGCAAAAACAAAAACACAAGAGCAGAATTAAAAATAAAATAGCAAAAACAAATAAACAATAGCATCTTTCATTTATAGCCATACATGTGTGGTGTAACTGTAACATGACTATTTTATTTATAGCCATACATGTGTGGTGTAACATGACTATTTTATTTATAGCCATACATGTGTGGTGTAACAAAACTATTTCATGTATAGTCATACATGTGTGGTGTAACATTACTATTTCATTTATAATAATAACGGTGCTTATATAGCGCATATCCCGTTGGTGACAGTTCTATGCGCAGACGACAGTTACAGAATACAGACAGACAACGAAATATGTAGTAATACGCTAATTCTGCTGACGAAATAGGTGAGTCTTCAGCCGGCTCCTGAAGGTGTCATAGCTAGGGCTCTGGCGAAGCTGTAGTGGGAGGTGATTCCAAGCGGACGGTCCTGCGTAGGAAAATGAACGTTCGCCAGCGGACACTAGCCTCACACGAGGGATCCGCAGAGTAAGCGCGTCAGAAGCCGAACAAAGCGGGCGGGACTGGGTGTAGAGCTCCATACAAGAGCGAAGATAATCCGGGGCGCAGTTATTCAGGCACCTTTAACAGAGCTTATATGAGATCCGGTTGTTGATGGGTAGCCAGTGCAGAGATCGGAGCAGAGGATTGATATTTTTTGACTTCTTCTTCTTGAGAACTAGTCGGGCTGCGCAGTTCTGGATACGTTGAAGTCCTTGAAGGGAGGAGGCCGAGAGACCAGCCAAAAGCGAATTACAATAGTTCAAGTGCGAAAAGAGGAGAGAGATGATGAGCTTAACACAAGCTTCCTTGGTGAGATAACGACGGATGGCAGCAATGCGACGCAGATGGAAGAAGCAGATTTTGGTGAGGAAGGAGATGTGGGTCTGCATGGATAGTCCAGATAGCCATGTATGTGTACATGTGCACCTAAAAACATCGAGAGGTGAACACCTTTTTTAAATGAAGTAGACAGTGAAAAATCATCAACATCATCAAAAAGTTGTTTACAAAATAGTATACAAATTTTGTTAAAGTTATAATGGTATTTATATACATATAAAAGATGACTATTTAAAAATCTGAGTATAAATAGAAAATTCATCATTTGTCATAATGTAAAGCAACTGTAAAACATACACGAATAAAGACACATAATCGATCAAGAAAATGCACGTATATTTTAGATAGTATCTATTTCTAAATGACATGTGTATTAAGCATGTTGATTGGTTTAATTGATTGTTTTAATATATATATGATCTAGTTATTGTTAATTCTTCCATGATTCAAAAGGAGTCTTATTAAAAAATATCAGACACAATAATATTGTGTTCCTTTTTATAATTTTTTATTTTAATTATTTTTGTTGCTATTGAACAATTATGTACTTTGAGGTCCATCCACAGCCGGGCAGAAAAACCAATGAAATAATTCAGAGATCAGGTTTCATAACTAAGAACAGAAAAACTATTGAAATAATTCAGAGATCAGGTTTTATAACTAAGAAAAAAAAACAATGAAATAATTCAGAGATCAGGTTTTATAACTAAGAACAGAAAAACGAATGAAATAATTCAGAGATCAGGTTTTATAACTAAGAACAGAAAAACGAATGAAATAATTCAGAGATCAGGTTTCATAACTAAAGAACAGAAAAACTAATAAAATAATTCAGAGATCAGGGATTAAGTGTCAACGGGTCTATCTGTCGTGGGACTAAGTGTTAGGGATTCACATAAATCACATCACATAAATATTTTACTGTAACATAGTCATGAAAAATTCTCTTCATTTCCAGGGTAAACTTAAGGCTAACAGGATACCTTTTTCTATATTTTGAAAGATATGTATATGTATGAGCCCATTGAACAAAAAGATTAATATATTGACCACTGTCTCATCTTTAACAACTTGTTTATACCCAAATTTTAAGTTAGTCTGAAAGTAAAAACAAAATGGGATTTTATTTTATGGATCGAGAAAAAAAGTCTCGTTAGGAAAATGGTATGTCGAGTTTTTTTCTGATGATTTGATTTTTCACCACCCTCACCCTTTCTACCATACAGCCGTCATCCCTTATATCTCTAAACCAACTTCCTCACTCCTTACCTTTAGCTACCACACTCATCCCTTATATCTCTATACCCCTACCACCATCACCCCTTTCCTCTCTCTACCTACCATCTTAAATCTATCTACTTACCAACCTCACAGCTCTCTGCCACACCTTCCTCATCCCTTCCCTCCCTCTACCCCAGCACCCTCATCCATAATTAAAATTAGTTGTATGTATAGGCCTACTACAATTTTTCCCTGCAACTTTTTTCATCTACTGAAGTTCCTTTCATTAGTTAAACAAATTAATGTAACAGTAAAATAGCTTTGTTAAGAAAAATTGGATGACAATGTTGTTGAAGTTTGTTTTAAACATAGGCAGCTTTAAATAAAAAAAAAGTTTTATAAAATGCTATATCATTCACATTAACTGAAATTTCATGTATTACTTTATTAACTTACATTTAATTTCCAATATGATTACAATTTCAGTGCAGAAGTGTCTGCTTGACTTATCTAGAAGTAGCTGCTTGGCTTATCTAGAAGTAGCTGCTTGACTTATCTAGAAGTAGCTGCTTGGCTTATCTAGAAGTAGCTGCTTGGCTTATCTAGAAGTAGCTGCTTGGATTATCTAGAAGTAGCTGCTTGGCTTATCTAGAAGTAGCTGCTTGGCTTATCTAGAAGTAGCTGCTTGGATTATCTAGAAGTAGCTGCTTGGATTATCTAGAAGTAGCTGCTTGACTTATCTAGAAGTAGCTGCTTGACTTATCTAGAAGTAGCTTCTTGGATTATCTAGAAGTAGCTGCTTGGATTATCTAGAAGTAGCTGCTTGACTTATCTAGAAGTAGCTGCTTGACTTATCTAGAAGTAGCTGCTTGGCTTATCTAGAAGTAGCTGCTTGGCTTATCTAGAAGTAGCTGCTTGGCTTATCTAGAAGTAGCTGCTTGGCTTATCTAGAAGTAGCTGCTTGGCTTATCTAGAAGTAGCTGCTTGGCTTATCTAGTAGTAGCTGCTTGACTTATCTAGAAGTAGCTGCTTGGCTTATCTAGTAGTAGCTGCTTGGCTTATCTAGTAGTAGCTGCTTGGCTTATCTAGAAGCAGCTGCTTGACATCACCAGAGAGGAAGATTCAAGGAGTACAGAAGGATTCAGCACAAGAACACCAGGAATAGTTAGGATTTTTTTTTTTGGAGTGAGAGTTTGTAGTTTGTAAGTGTGTGGGTAATGAGAGTGAGTGTGTGAATGGATAAATGTAGTTTGTGTGCGTGTGTGGTGTTGAACTGTTGTGTATTATGTTATGTTGCTTTTGTTTTGTTTTAGAATTATTAGTTTGTTGTTGTTTTAGAATAATTAGTTTGTTGTTGTGTTTTAGAATAGTTTTTGTGTTTTAGAATTAGTTGTTTCTTTTTTTTTTTTAAGGTTTTGTTTTGGAGGTCACTAAAACAATACCTTCAATATGTAATTGTTTTTTGTTTTTTTTAATAATAATAATAGTTTGTTTTAGTTGTGTTTTAGAATAATTATTTTGCTTTCTTGTTTTAGAATAATTAGTCTGTTGTGTTTTAGAATAATTAGTCTGTTGTTTGTTTTAGAATAATTAGTCTCTTGTTGTGTTTTAGAATAATTAGTCTGTTGTTGTGTTTTAGAATAATTAGTCTGTTGTTGTGTTTTAGAATAATTAGTCTGTTGTGTTTTAGAATAATTAGTCTGTTGTTGTGTTTTAGAATAATTAGTCTGTTGTTGTGTTTTAGAATAATTAGTCTGTTGTTGTGTTTTAGAATAATTAGTCTGTTGTGTTTTAGAATACTTAGTCTGTTGTTGTGTTTTAGAATAATTAGTCTGTTGTGTTTTAGAATTAGTCTGTTGTTGTGTTTTAGAATAATTAGTCTGTTGTGTTTTAGAATAATTAGTCTGTTGTTGTGTTTTAGAATAATTAGTCTGTTGTGTTTTAGAATAATTAGTCTGTTGTTGTGTTTTAGAATAATTAGTCTGTTGTCGTGTTTTAGAATAATTTGTTGTTGTGTTTTAGAATAATTAGTCTGTTGTCGTGTTTTAGAATAATTTGTTGTTGTGTTTTAGAATAATTAGTCTGTTGTAGTGTTTTAGAATAATTTATTAGTCTGTTGTGTTTTAGAATAATTAGTCTGTTGTTGTGTTTTAGAATAATTACCGGGTAGTCTGTTGTTGTTTTTTAGAATAATTAGTCTGTTGTTGTGTCTTAGAATAATTCGTCTGTTGTTGTGTTTTAGAATAATTAGTCTGTTGTTGTGTTTTAGAATAATTAGTCTGTTGTTGTGTTTTAGAATAATTAGTCTGTTGTTGTTTTTTAGAATAATTAGTCTGTTGTGTTTTAGAATAATTAGTCTGTTGTAGTGTTTTAGAATAATTAGTCTGTTGTTGTGTTTTAGAATAATTAGTCTGTTGTTGTGTTTTAGAATAATTATTTTGCTTTCTTGTTTTAGAGTAATTAGTCTGTTGTTGCCAAGAGGGGCCCCCACATTAATTTGGGAACAGGGCCCCCACAATCCTAAATACGGCCCTGATTACTGCATATGTCAAAATGACCACAAGAAGCTGGTAAGTTCTTATAAGTTATAGATCTAGTAGAGAAAATTGAGACAAAATTATGAGTTGCTTTAAAAATAATCGATGCTATGGAAACCCATTTCTGTGTTGAATGATGAGAGTCTTCAAACAAGTAATGAGAAACAGCTATTCTGGTCAATAATAAAAAAAAAAAAACTTACTTTAAGTTATTAACAACCAAGAGTTTATTTAGCATACTAACAAAAACCCATGAAGTAAAAGAAAAAAATAACAAAAGAAAAATCCATAAAACAGTTTTTATAAATGGATAAAATATTTTTGTTTGGTTCAAGTCACACACAAGGATACTATCATCACTGCTAACACTTTATAATAGCTCAATGCAATGAAAGTTTATTAAAAAAATATATTTAAAACATACATCTATGTTTTAAAATCAATGCACTAAAATATTAGGAATAATTTTGTTATTAACCTAAATTTGAACATCATTTAAAACATAAATAAACATACAAGACTAGACTCGGACTACGGATGAGCGTAGGACGCAATAATCTTTTTTTTATAAAAGGAGCGTCTGTAATATATAAGATAGGAAGATACCATTTTCTAATTCAGTAAGAAAAATAAAATATTCCGTAGTGCACTAGAAAGTGTAAAAGAAAAAAAAACAACACACAGTTAAAAACTGATTTGGGAAGTGGGAGGGGGGGATATGTGATTTTAAAGATGTGCTTCAGCTGAATGGGATAACTTTCATCTGTCACTGACAGAAGGAAAGAGATTTCATCTGTCACTGACAAAAGGACAGAGATAAACTATTAATGATAAATGAACAAATTGATAAATATATATATAAAAAAATTACATCATTATTATTTTAATTTTTTCTCTTGGAGAATACATACAAAATCATGTAAAAATACTTTTTGTGAAAACTATCATTTTAAAGAAAACAAAGAAAACTGTTTAGTATGAGGTGTTTTAGTATGAGGTGTTTTAGTATGAGTTGTTTTAGTATGAGGTGTTTTAGTATGAGTTGTTTTAGTATGAGGTGTTTTAGTATAAGGTGTTTTAGTATGAGGTGTTTTGGTATGAGTTGTTTTAGTATGAGGAGTTTTAGTATGAGGTGTTTTAGTATGAGTTGTTTTAGTATGAGGTGTTTTAGTATGAGGGGTTTTAGTATGAGGTGTTTTAGTATGAGGTGTTTTAGTATGAGTTGTTTTAGTATGAGGTGTTTTAGTATGAGTTGTTTTAGTATGAGGTGTTTTAGTATAAGGTGTTTTAGTATGAGGTGTTTTGGTATGAGTTGTTTTAGTATGAGGAGTTTTAGTATGAGGTGTTTTAGTATGAGTTGTTTTAGTATGAGGTGTTTTAGTATGAGGGGTTTTATTATGAGGGGTTTTAGTATGAGGTGTTTTAGTATGAGGTGTTTTAGTATGAGGTAATTTAGTATGAGGTGTTTTAGTATGAGGTGTTTTAGTATGAGTTGTTTTAGTATGAGGTGTTTTAGTATGAGGTGTTTTAGTGAGTTGTTTTAGTATGAGGTGTTTTAGTATGAGGTGTTTTAGTATGAGGTGTTTTAGTATGAGGTGTTTTAGTGAGTTGTTTTAGTATGAGGTGTTTTAGTATGAGTTGTTTTAGTATGAGGTGTTTTAGTATGAGGTGTTTTAGTATGAGTTGTTTTAGTATGAGTTGTTTTAGTATGAGTTGTTTTAGTATGAGGTGTTTTAGTATGAGGTGTTTTAGTATGAGGTGTTTTAGTATGAGTTGTTTTAGTATGAGGTGTTTTAGTATGAGTTGTTTTATTATGAGGTGTTTTAGTATGAGTTGTTTAGTATGAGGTGTTTTAGTATGAGGGGTTTTAGTATGAGGTGTTTTAGTATGAGGTGTTTTAGTATGAGGTGTTTTAGTATGAGGTGTTTTAGTATGAGGTGTTTTAGTATGAGGTGTTTTAGTATGAGGTGTTTTAGTATGAGTTGTTTTAGTATGAGGTGTTTTAGTATGAGGTGTTTTAGTGAGTTGTTTTAGTATGAGGTGTTTTAGTATGAGTTGTTTTAGTATGAGGTGTTTTAGTGAGTTGTTTTAGTATGAGGTGTTTTAGTATGAGTTGTTTTAGTATGAGGTGTTTTAGTATGAGTTATTTTAGTATGAGTTGTTTTAGTATGAGGTGTTTTAGTATGAGGTGTTTTAGTATGAGGTGTTTTAGTATGAGTTGTTTAGTGTGAGTTGTTTTAGTACGAGGTATTTTCTGTTAAAGTAAATAGTTTGATACTTGCTAAAGTAGTTTTTACCCAGTTAATTATTGTGTTTGTTTTTGTCTCTTCCAAAATTAAACTTGTATTTATCGGTATGATAGAAAAGGCCATTAGATAACAGCCATTTATTCTGAGGTCCTTACTGGATCATCTGGGACTCTGAAGTAATCAGATTAAACCAATAAGGTCATATTTTGACTTTACTCATAAACCTTCCATTTTTTTACATTTTTTAAAAAGGTTCAGTGTCAGTGTATAATGCAGACATGCCTACCCCTAAGGACTAAAAAGAGGAACAATCTTGATGAAAAAGAGGATTTTTCAACAAAAAAGTGGAACACCCTTTATGTAACAATCTTTTATAGCAAAAAAAAAAAAGGAACATACCCATCTATTTACTATTTCACTATTTAAAATGTAGGTAGGCAGACAGTTTGCAATCGATCTAAGATTTACAGTTTGAACAAATCAGATTTAAACTTTCTGAGCCAGCACGTTTAGACATTTTCACAATCTTAGCAATACAGTAAAGGTAAATAAGATTCATTGCCAAACACGTGTAATACCGCAAAAAAACGTTAGAAAAGACTAGAATATGTCTTTTAAAAAACCCAGAAAACCCAAGTAAAAATAATTATATCATTGTTACCTTATTTATGCCTTTGATTTATCAACCTAGACATGGACTATATTTCAACACATGAAAAACCCAAACTTTCCAATTTGGCGTAACAAAACTAGTAAAAAGCGTAACGGCGTAACAAAGTGTGTTTTTTAATAAAAAAGCGGAACAAATACGCCAAAAGCGGAACGGTAGGCATGTCTGATAATGGCATTTTTTTTTCTCAGCTGACTGCTCATTCACGTGTAAATCATACCTGAACCTGTCCATATTTAACTCTCTTCGTAGGCTTTTTAGAGCCTCAGTACAGTGTTACGCACAATTTAAAAAAAATATACTGGCACCAAATATGTCCATTTTTTAAATATATATTTTTTAGCAGAAATTCAAAAATAAAGAATTGTTAAATAACTGTTTTGTCAGCTCTGAAGCTTGGAATTTTTCATGCTTTACGGCCAGATATTTTGTTCAAGAAATTATAAAAAATGTCTAAGAAAAATGTAAATTTCCAAGAAGCCTAGGTTTTTATGATCATAAACATCAATTAGGATTAAGCAGCATTTTTGGGGTCTATATATAATAATATATATTATTATAGTAGTGGGTCAATTTAATTTATCTGGTCGAATTTAGTCTAATTGTACATTATTTGTAAAAAAAAATCTGGTCAACTGTCTTAAAATACACTTTTGAGCCAGTAAGAACACGCCTTTGAAAAACATATAGTTGAGTGTATAAAACATATAGTTTTAAAAATCACAAGGCATGACAATATCTATTTTAACTCTTTCCACACGTTGTGCCATACTGTGTGGCGTAACGTTATGGCTCGGCTGGATTTTACGTATGGAAAGAGTTAACTTAGCAACATACTTGCCAAAAGTAATAGTTCTTGTGTAATAAACTGTAATCACATTGTGGTTGTTCTTGCAGGTCTATTTATAAACCAACTTTGAAATATGAATAGTAGTACTAGTACCAACACAAATTGTCAATTTAAACAAGAAACAACATGTAGTCATAATTTTCATGGGAAAAATTGTGGTCCAATATTGGAAATAAACATTTCAACAAACTATAATATTCAAGTTTGAATACATCTCTATATATGAAAAAATATCCAACCACAATCCATTTACAAAGGGAAGCAATAAAGAAGAAATAACTCTTGAATAACATTTCAAAATTATGCTCACCAAATATTTTTCAAAAAGTATTTTAAAGAAGTTTTTTTTTAATGTTGATTAAGGCTGCTAATCACTGCTATAAATAATGTAATGAACATTGACAGAGTTCATAGGTCAAAAGTTTATATGACTTATGTGGCCATGGTGAAATAAAAAGAGCTGATTATTACAAGTCAAGTAATTAGTAAGTAAAGTATCCCCTCAGAACATATTGATCCATAGGACCAGTAAAGCAACATTCACCAATTTCTGTGGCCACGGCATGCTAGGGAATTGTGTGGCCAGCAAAATGCACAGCCACGTTTACTTTACGGCACACTTTAATCCAGCTAATGTCCTTAACCTTAATGGATGAAATCAATCAGATATGGGTAGACACAGGAAACCCTCCAGTCCCTAAAACAAATCAGAGCCTATGTCAATTGACCATAAAACTACATAGACTTTAGGATGTAAAGCTCTGGAGATAAACAGAATGGGATTTTTATCTCATGGCTCATGGTGTTGGACAAAAAAACAAAAAAACACACCAAGCCCAAAATAGGTATATGAAAATAAAAATTATTAAAAAGCCAGTTTTATTAGGAAAGTCATGATATGATATATAACTAATTTGCCCCCAATATTCTCACTGTTGCACAGAAATATACAGAGAAAAAATTATTAAAATTTACTTTATACAAACATTACATTTTGTTTCATATCATTTTTTTTTTATTTATTAAAAAAAAAAGTTCAGAAATTATTAAAATATATTTTACAAAAACTCTTCTGGTTGTCATGACAACTTGGTAACAACTAAAGATCCACCTTTGAAATTCCTCATTTCATCCTTTTTCTGTTTTTTTTTCTGTTGTTCCATTTGTCTTTCAAGTCTGTCAATTCTCTTCCTTTCTTTAATTGCCTCTACAGCTTGCCAAGTCAAGTCTTCAGAAATCTCTTCAGTATCCCAGGCATTGTTTTCTTCTTGCCACGCCTCCAGCTCAGAATTCTAAAAAAAAACACACAACAAATAATTACTTTCAAATAGAACAAAATATATCTCAATAATAAAATAATGTCAATTGTTGAATTTCCTGGTTTAAATCAAGTTTAAATTCATCCCAGATAGAAGATCTCTATTCTAGTATAGGTCTAATATTAGGTAGTATTTTAGTTTTATGTTCTTTTTAGAATGCAGTAAGCACAGATACACATGACTAGAGGGTCAAGCAACTAGCTCCACCAAGCAACTAGCTCCACCAAGCAACATGTTATTCAAGGGAGGGTCTGTTCAACCTCATAAGAAAATGTTTTCAGAGTCCACTGAGATGCACTTCAAGACAGAAGGATGTCAACAAGGAGTTTGCATTTTGAGTTTTAATTCAATGTTTACCGTAAATAAAATAGTTTTTTATTGTGTCTTTGTTTTGATACTCTCAACAGTTGGTACTTAATGAATGTATGACATGCTCCAACAGTTGGCACTTAATGAATGAAATGACATGCACCAACAGTTGGCACTTAATGAATGAAATGACATGCTCCAACAGTTGGCACTTAATGAATGAAATGACAAACTCCAACAGTTGGCACTTAATGAATGAAATGACATGCTCCAACAGTTGGCACTTAATGAATGAAATGACATTCACCAACAGTTGGCACTTAATGAATGAAATGACATGCTCCAACAGTTGGCACTTAATGAATGAAATGACATGCACCAACAGTTGGCACTTAATGAATGAAATGACATGCTCCAACAGTTGGCACTTAATGAATGAAATGACAAGCACCAACAGTTGGCACTTAATGAATGAAATGACATGCCCAAACAGTTGGCACTTAATAAATGAAATGACATGCACCAACAGTTAGCAGTTAATGAATGAAATGACATGCACCAACAGTTGACACTTAATGAATGAAATGACATGCTCCAACAGTTGGCACTTAATGAATGAAATGACATGCTCCAACAGTTGGCACTTAATGAATGAAATGACATGCTCCAACAGTTGGCACTTAATGAATGAAATGACATGCTCCAACAGTTAGCACTTAATGAATGAAATGACATGCACCAACAGTTGGCACTTAATGAATAAAATGACATGCACCAACAGTTGGCACTTAATGAATGAAATGACATGCTCCAACAGTTGGCACTTAATGAATGAAATGACATGCACCAACAGTTGGCACTTAATGAATGAAATGACATGCAACAACAGTTGGCACTTAATGAATGAAATGACATGCACCAACAGTTGGCACTTAATGAATGAAATGACATGCACCAACAGTTGGCACTTAATGAATGAAATGAAATGCACCAACAATTGGCACTTAATGAATGAAATGACATGCACCAACAATTGGCACTTAATGAATGAAATGACATGCACCAACAGTTGGCACTTCATGAATGATATGACATGCACCAACAGTTGGCACTTAATGGATGAAATGACATGCGCCAACAGTTGGTACTTAATTAATGAAGCTCCAACAGTTGGCACTTAATGAATAAAATGACATGCTCCAATAGTTGGCACTTAATGAATGAAATGACATGCTCCAACAGTTGGCACTTAATGAATGAAATGACATACTCCAACAGTTGGCACTTAATGAATGAAATGACATGCTCCAACAGTTGGCATTTAATGAATGAAATAACATGCTCCAAAGGATTTTTATTTTGTGTAACTCATCAAGGTCTTCAGTAAAATTGTTTGTATCTACAGGTAGTCTACTTTAAGGAAAATGTTTATTGCGTCTTTGAAATAGATTTCTTTTTGTAGCTAAAGCCTTTCTCTAAAAGTAAAAAAGTTATTTTGATTAAGAAGGACTACCAGTTAGTCATGACATTTGAAACTCTAGCACACAGTTGACTTTGAAAGATTACGGTAATTGCAAAATATTTTTTATAAAGAAATGGTAACACAAGTAGGATGCAAAATTTACTAAAATGTAATAATGTGTAGTATGTGAAATTATAATTTAATAATGGACTAAGGAAAAATATTAATCCTAATAAGTGTTAATTTTATGCATTTAATGAATGTAGTTGAACAAATCAAATAAAAATTAGACTTACAGCTAAAGGTATGTCTGATATTGAGTAAGACTTACAGCTAAAGGTATGTCTGATATTGAGTAAAACTTACAGCTAAAGGTATGTCTGATATTGAGTAAGACTTACAGCTAAAGGTATGTCTGATATTGAGTAAGACTTACAGCTAAAGGTATGTCTGATATTGAGTAAGACTTACAGCTAAAGGTATGTCTGATATTGAGTAAGACTTACAGCTAAAGGTATGTCTGATATTGAGTAAAACTTGCAGCTAAAGGTATGTCTGATATTGAGTAAGACTTACAGCTAAAGGTATGTCTGATATTGAGTAAGACTAACAGCTAAAGGTATGTCTGATATTGAGTAAGACTTACAGCTAAAGGTATGTCTGATATTGAGTAAGACTTACAGCTAAAGGTATGTCTGATATTGAGTAAGACTTACAGCTAAAGGTATGTCTGATAGAGTAAGACTTACAGCTAAAGGTATGTCTGATATTGAGTAAGACTTACAGCTAAAGGTATGTATGATATTGAGTAAGACTTACAGCTTAAGGTATGTCTGATATTGAGTAAGACTTACAGCTTAAGGTATGTCTGATATTGAGTAAGACTTACAGCTAAAGGTATGTCTGATATTGAGTAAGACTTACAGCTAAAGGTATGTCTGATATTGAGTAAGACTTACAGCTAAAGGTATGTCTGATATTGAGTAAGACTTACAGCTTAAGGTATGTCTGATATTGAGTAAGACTTACAGCTAAAGGTATGTCTGATATTGAGTAAGACTTACAGCTAAAGGTATGTCTGATATTGAGTAAGACTTACAGCTAAAGGTATGTCTGATATTGAGTAAGACTTACAGCTAAAGGTATGTCTGATATTGAGTAAGACTTACAGCTAAAGGTATGTCTGATATTGAGTAAGACTTACAGCTAAAGGTATGTCTGATATTGAGTAAGACTTACAGCTAAAGGTATGTCTGATAGAGTAAGACTTACAGCTAAAGGTATGTCTGATATTGAGTAAGACTTACAGCTAAAGGTATGTATGATATTGAGTAAGACTTACAGCTTAAGGTATGTCTGATATTGAGTAAGACTTACAGCTTAAGGTATGTCTGATATTGAGTAAGACTTACAGCTAAAGGTATGTCTGATATTGAGTAAGACTTACAGCTAAAGGTATGTCTGATATTGAGTAAGACTTACAGCTAAAGGTATGTCTGATATTGAGTAAGACTTACAGCTTAAGGTATGTCTGATATTGAGTAAGACTTACAGCTAAAGGTATGTCTGATATTGAGTAAGACTTACAGCTAAAGGTATGTCTGATATTGAGTAAGACTTACAGCTAAAGGTATGTCTGATATTGAGTAAGACTTACAGCTAAAGGTATGTCTGATATTGAGTAAGACTTACAGCTAAAGGTATGTCTGATATTGAGTAAGACTTACAGCTAAAGGTATGTCTGATATTGCCGAGAATCTGTTGGATAAACCTGAGGGAAACTGGCTTTCTTCAGAAGTCTTCTTTCGTATTAATATCTGCAATTACATTATTATTTCTATTTTGATTTGCACATTATGAAAACATTTCTAGATTGGCTAACAAAGATATTCAATAACAATAAACAAATACAATAACCACTATAGTTATCAGGAGAATATGGGTTTAAAATGACAATATTAAAAAACATTGAAATATTTGCAGAGCATTTTGAAAGAAAACTTTATTCTGGATAATTAATTATCTGATTAAAATGATCCAGGAGTTTGTCTATGAGAATTGACATTTCTTAAGTTGTCTAGTTGAGTGGTAGGCAACCTACAGTGTGTCAGACTTGAAGTGATCTTAAATGACACACAGAAGACCCACAATAAGATCATTTTCTCAATGCCAGCCAAAACAATATGAGTCAGTACATTTTATGGCTACTAACAAAAATGACCATATATGTTTCTTCTTTTGCTAGGTGTCACCATATGTCGGCTCTCGCTGGTCTGACAGTAAATGTAGCTAGGTGTCACCATATGTCAGCTCTCCCTGGTCTGACAGTATATGTAGCTAGGTGTCACCATATGTCCCTGTGGGCTCTCGCTGGTCTGTAAGTATATGTAGCTAGGTGTCACCATATGTCCCTGTCGGCTCTCGCTTGTGTGACAGTATATGTAGCTAGGTGTCACCATATGTCCCTGTCGGCTCTCGCTGGTCTGACAATATATGTAGCTAGGTGTCACCATATGTCTGCTCTCGCTGGTCTGACAGTATATGTAGCTAGGTGTCACCATATGTCTGCTCTCGCTGGTCTGACAGTATATGTAGCTAGGTGTCACCATATGTCTGCTCTCGCTGGTCTGACAGTATATGTAGCTAGGTGTCACCATATGTCTGCTCTCGCTGGTCTGACAGTATATGTATTTTAATTTAAAAAACTGGTAACAGAAATGATTAACAATTGTGTCATAAAATCAAAGTGGGTTAATGAAAATTAATTAATTAATTAAAGAAAACTTCTGTATATTAAAATATCTTTCCATTAATTTTTCATTTGATATGAAAAATAAATAGTTTTGCAATGAACCCACCCGTTGTGTTTTGAAAAATGTAAGTTTTTTCCTGAGATTACTGGTAATTCCACATTAAATTAGTATTTAGTAAAATGTATCAATATATATAAACAAGTGGCTTAACTCAATAACTACCATGGTATTTTCCACTGTATGGCCAGCCCATTTTTTTTTACTTAGGCCCAACGCAATCAAAGCTTTTTTTACAGCTTTTATTATGAATGAAGCCCCAAGTGTTACATATCAAAATAAGTAGAAATAAAAGCTCATTTACAAGATGCCAATAGAACATTTTAAAACTCTATAATAAGTGTGAAAGTAAAGGTGAAAGTAAGAATGTTGTTTTAGAAACAAAGACAAACAAATAGGAAATATTCAACTTACAGTCTAATATCTCAGAAAATAATAATCCGAATAAAAAAGAAACTTTGCGAGCCTATTCAGAATTCTATACACAAAAAAATATTTTCCAGCTGATATCTACATTTAAAAAGAACCAATCCGGAAGTAGCCAATTTAAAACAAAGAAGTTAGTTTATTAGTTCTAAATCTTGGATTGTGTTTGGAAAAAATACATATATAAGGGTTTCTGAGTCGCAAAATGCGGCTCATAGTTTTGCTGCACGGCTGGCTTGAGCCGCATTTTGTGGCTCATGGTAGTTAATGATTAAAAAAATTCAGCTTTGTATTTGTGCTAAAGGTAATGCATTAAAACAACATGAGCTATTGCCATAGTTAAATAACTTATGTTTACTTGCCATAGTTAAATAACCTGTTTACTTGCCATAGTTAAATAACCTATGTTTACTTGCCATAGTTAAATAACCTATGTTTACTTGCCATTGTTAAATAACCTATGTTTACTTGCCATAGTTAAATAACCTATGTTTACTTGCCATAGTTAAATAACCTATGTTTACTTGCCATAGTTAAATAACCTATGTTTACTTGCCATAGTTAAATAACCTATGTTTACTTGCCATAGTTAAATAACCTATGTTTACTTGCCATAGTTAAATAACCTATGTTTACTTGCCATAGTTAAATAACCTATGTTTACTTGCCATAGTTAAATAACCTATGTTTACTTGCCATAGTTAAATAACCTATGTTTACTTGCCATAGTTAAATAACCTATGTTTACTTGCCATAGTTAAATAACCTATGTTTACTTGCCATAGTTAAATAACCTATGTTTACTTGCCATAGTTAAATAACCTATGTTTACTTGCCATAGTTAAATAACCTATGTTTACTTGCCATAGTTAAATAACCTATGTTTACTTGCCATAGTTAAATAACCTATGTTTACTTGCCATAGTTAAATAACCTATGTTTACTTGCCATAGTTAAATAACCTATGTTTACTTGCCATAGTTAAATAACCTATGTTTACTTGCCATAGTTAAATAACCTATGTTTACTTGCCATAGTTAAATAACATATGTTTACTTGCCATAGTTAAATAACCTATGTTTACTTGCCATAGTTAAATAACATATGTTTACTTGCCATAGTTAAATAACATATGTTTACTTGCCATAGTTAAATAACCTATGTTTACTTGCCATAGTTAAATAACCTATGTTTACTTGCCATAGTTAAATAACCTATGTTTACTTGCCATAGTTAAATAACCTATGTTTACTTGCCATAGTTAAATAACCTATGTTTACTTGCCATAGTTAAATAACCTATGTTTACTTGCCATAGTTAAATAACCTATGTTTACTTGCCTTAGTTAAATAACCTATGTTTACTTGCCATAGTTAAATAACCTATGTTTACTTGCCATAGTTAAATAACCTATGTTTACTTGCCATAGTTAAATAACATATGTTTACTTGCCATAGTTAAATAACATTTGTTTACTTGCCATAGTTAAATAACATATGTTTACTTGCCATAGTTAAATAACCTATGTTTACTTGCCATAGTTAAATAACCTATGTTTACTTGCCATAGTTAAATAACGTATGTTTACTTGCCATAGTTAAATAACGTATGTTTACTTGCCATAGTTAAATAACGTATGTTTACTTGCCATAGTTAAAAAATGTATGTTTACTTGCCATAGTTAAATAACCTATGTTTACTTGCCTTAGTTAAATAACCTATGTTTACTTGCCATAGTTAAATAACCTATGTTTACTTGCCATAGTTAAATAACCTATGTTTACTTGCCATAGTTAAATAACCTATGTTTACTTGCCATAGTTAAATAACCTATGTTTACTTGCCATAGTTAAAAAACCTATGTTTACTTGCCATAGTTAAATAACCTATGTTTACTTGCCATAGTTAAATAACCTATGTTTACTTGCCATAGTTAAATAACCTATGTTTACTTGCCATAGTTAAATAACCTATGTTTACTTGCCATAGTTAAATAACCTATGTTTACTTGCCATAGTTAAATAACCTATGTTTACTTGCCATAGTTAAATAACCTATGTTTACTTGCCATAGTTAAATAACCTATGTTTACTTGCCATAGTTAAATAACCTATGTTTACTTGCCATAGTTAAATAACCTATGTTTACTTGCCATAGTTAAATAACCTATGTTTACTTGCCATAGTTAAATAACCTATGTTTACTTGCCATAGTTAAATAACCTATGTTTACTTGCCATAGTTAAATAACCTATGTTTACTTGCCATAGTTAAATAACATATGTTTACTTGCCATAGTTAAATAACCTATGTTTACTTGCCATAGTTAAATAACCTATGTTTACTTGCCATAGTTAAATAACCTATGTTTACTTGCCATAGTTAAATAACCTATGTTTACTTGCCATAGTTAAATAACCTATGTTTACTTGCCATAGTTAAATAGCATATGTTTACTTGCCATAGTTAAATAACCTATGTTTACTTGCCATAGTTAAATAACCTATGTTTACTTGCCATAGTTAAATAGCATATGTTTACTTGACATAGTTAAATAACCTATGTTTACTTGCCATAGTTAAATAACCTATGTTTACTTGCCATAGTTAAATAACCTATGTTTACTTGCCATAGTTAAATAACCTATGTTTACTTGCCATAGTTAAATAACATATGTTTACTTGCCATAGTTAAATAACCTATGTTTACTTGCCATAGTTAAATAACCTATGTTTACTTGCCATAGTTAAATAACCTATGTTTACTTGCCATAGTTAAATAACCTATGTTTACTTGCCATAGTTAAATAACCTATGTTTACTTGCCATAGTTAAATAACCTATGTTTACTTGCCATAGTTAAATAACCTATGTTTACTTGCCATAGTTAAATAACCTATGTTTACTTGCCATAGTTAAATAACCTATGTTTACTTGCCATAGTTAAATAACCTATGTTTACTTGCCATAGTTAAATAACCTATGTTTACTTGCCATAGTTAAATAACCTATGTTTACTTGCCATAGTTAAATAACCTATGTTTACTTGCCATAGTTAAATAACCTATGTTTACTTGCCATAGTTAAATAACCTATGTTTACTTGCCATAGTTAAATAACCTATGTTTACTTGCCATAGTTAAATAACCTATGTTTACTTGCCATAGTTAAATAACCTATGTTTACTTGCCATAGTTAAATAACCTATGTTTACTTGCCATAGTTAAATAACCTATGTTTACTTGCCATAGTTAAATAACCTATGTTTACTTGCCATAGTTAAATAACCTATGTTTACTTGCCATAGTTAAATAACCTATGTTTACTTGCCATAGTTAAATAACCTATGTTTACTTGCCATAGTTAAATAACCTATGTTTACTTGCCATAGTTAAATAACCTATGTTTACTTGCCATAGTTAAATAACCTATGTTTACTTGCCATAGTTAAATAACCTATGTTTACTTGCCATAGTTAAATAACCTATGTTTACTTGCCATAGTTAAATAACCTATGTTTACTTGCCATAGTTAAATAACCTATGTTTACTTGCCATAGTTAAATAACCTATGTTTACTTGCCATAGTTAAATAACCTATGTTTACTTGCCATAGTTAAATAACCTATGTTTACTTGCCATAGTTAAATAACCTATGTTTACTTGCCATAGTTAAATAACCTATGTTTACTTGCCATAGTTAAATAACCTATGTTTACTTGCCATAGTTAAATAACCTATGTTTACTTGCCATAGTTAAATAACCTATGTTTACTTGCCATAGTTAAATAACCTATGTTTACTTGCCATAGTTAAATAACCTATGTTTACTTGCCATAGTTAAATAACCTATGTTTACTTGCCATAGTTAAATAACCTATGTTTACTTGCCTTAGTTAAATAACCTATGTTTACTTGCCTTAGTTAAATAACCTATGTTTACTTGCCATAGTTAAATAACCTATGTTTACTTGCCATAGTTAAATAACCTATGTTTACTTGCCTTAGTTAAATAACCTATGTTTACTTGCCATAGTTAAATAACCTATGTTTACTTGCCATAGTTAAATAACCTATGTTTACTTGCCTTAGTTAAATAACCTATGTTTACTTGCCATAGTTAAATAACCTATGTTTACTTGCCATAGTTAAATAACCTATGTTTACTTGCCATAGTTAAATAACCTATGTTTACTTGCCATAGTTAAATAACCTATGTTTACTTGCCATAGTTAAATAACCTATGTTTACTTGCCATAGTTAAATAGCATATGTTTACTTGACATAGTTAAATAACCTATGTTTACTTGCCATAGTTAAATAACCTATGTTTACTTGCCATAGTTAAATAACCTATGTTTACTTGCCATAGTTAAATAACCTATGTTTACTTGCCATAGTTAAATAACCTATGTTTACTTGCCATAGTTAAATAACCTATGTTTACTTGCCATAGTTAAATAACCTATGTTTACTTGCCATAGTTAAATAACCTATGTTTACTTGCCATAGTTAAATAACCTATGTTTACTTGCCATAGTTAAATAACCTATGTTTACTTGCCATAGTTAAATAACCTATGTTTACTTGCCATAGTTAAATAACCTATGTTTACTTGCCATAGTTAAATAACCTATGTTTACTTGCCATAGTTAAATAACCTATGTTTACTTGCCATAGTTAAATAACCTATGTTTACTTGCCATAGTTAAATAACCTATGTTTACTTGCCATAGTTAAATAACCTATGTTTACTTGCCATAGTTAAATAACCTATGTTTACTTGCCATAGTTAAATAACCTATGTTTACTTGCCATAGTTAAATAACCTATGTTTACTTGCCATAGTTAAATAACCTATGTTTACTTGCCATAGTTAAATAACCTATGTTTACTTGCCATAGTTAAATAACCTATGTTTACTTGCCATAGTTAAATAACCTATGTTTACTTGCCATAGTTAAATAACCTATGTTTACTTGCCATAGTTAAATAACCTATGTTTACTTGCCATAGTTAAATAACCTATGTTTACTTGCCATAGTTAAATAACCTATGTTTACTTGCCATAGTTAAATAACCTATGTTTACTTGCCATAGTTAAATAACCTATGTTTACTTGCCATAGTTAAATAACCTATGTTTACTTGCCATAGTTAAATAACCTATGTTTACTTGCCATAGTTAAATAACCTATGTTTACTTGCCATAGTTAAATAACCTATGTTTACTTGCCATAGTTAAATAACCTATGTTTACTTGCCATAGTTAAATAACCTATGTTTACTTGCCATAGTTAAATAACCTATGTTTACTTGCCATAGTTAAATAACCTATGTTTACTTGCCATAGTTAAATAACCTATGTTTACTTGCCATAGTTAAATAACCTATGTTTACTTGCCATAGTTAAATAACCTATGTTTACTTGCCATAGTTAAATAACCTATGTTTACTTGCCATAGTTAAATAACCTATGTTTACTTGCCATAGTTAAATAACCTATGTTTACTTGCCATAGTTAAATAACCTATGTTTACTTGCCATAGTTAAATAACCTATGTTTACTTGCCATAGTTAAATAACCTATGTTTACTTGCCATAGTTAAATAACCTATGTTTACTTGCCTTAGTTAAATAACCTATGTTTACTTGCCTTAGTTAAATAACCTATGTTTACTTGCCATAGTTAAATAACATATGTTTACTTGCCATAGTTAAATAACCTATGTTTACTTGCCTTAGTTAAATAACCTATGTTTACTTGCCATAGTTAAATAACCTATGTTTACTTGCCATAGTTAAATAACCTATGTTTACTTGCCTTAGTTAAATAACCTATGTTTACTTGCCATAGTTAAATAACCTATGTTTACTTGCCATAGTTAAATAACCTATGTTTACTTGCCATAGTTAAATAACCTATGTTTACTTGCCATAGTTAAATAACCTATGTTTACTTGCCATAGTTAAATAACCTATGTTTACTTGCCATAGTTAAATAACCTATGTTTACTTGCCTTAGTTAAATAACCTATGTTTACTTGCCATAGTTAAATAACCTATGTTTACTTGCCATAGTTAAATAACCTATGTTTACTTGCCATAGTTAAATAACCTATGTTTACTTGCCATAGTTAAATAACCTATGTTTACTTGCCATAGTTAAATAACCTATGTTTACTTGCCATAGTTAAATAACCTATGTTTATTCTATGTTTACTATTTGCTTGCTAAGTATGATACATACTTTTGGTTGCCTTTTCACTTCTGGTGTCATGTCTTCAAAAAAATTAACTTCTGGTTCATTTTCAGATTCCAAAGGTTTCCCAGATAAATGAAAACTAGATAGCTTCCCATAGCCTCTGGCTGACAAATCTGTTTTATGGCCATTAGTGGAGTTAGAAGTTCCTTGTTCCTCCCAAACATCCCATGATTCTGACTGGAGATAAACAAAATTTATTGAAAATAACTAACAAGTATGGAATATTTAAATTGTAAATAAAACAGATTAAAAATGACTGAACAAACTTGTACATTTTAACTCATTATGACTCATAGTAAAAAATTATCAAAGATATTTAATGTTTAAAATCAGTTACAAAAACAAAATCTCACAAATAGTCAAAATAATTTTTGAAGTTGAGATGAGTAAGTATTTATTTACCGTATATACTCGCGTATAAATCGCACCGGTGGATAAGTCGCACCCCAAGTTGAAGATTATTTTTCTTAAGTGTTGTCATTGACCCGTCTATAAGTCGCACCCTGACTTTCAGGGGTTACACTGCCTTTTAACTTCTAAAAAATGCATACCTTTTAAACACAAAAATTACTAAATAGACATCTATTCACCCTTATTTGGAAACTTTCCTTAAAAATGGTTTCAATAATCAAATAAAGGCAGCGCTTCATTTATTTTAAACAACCAATCAATACAGCCTGTCACATGCTGAAGGCGCGGCTCTGATTGTGTGCAGATTGTGCGTACGCTTATCAGGCTTTTGTGAGGTCGTTGTCTTATTATATGAAAACCTATTTATATTTGTAGCTATCTCAGCAAAAAGGATTGACGAAATGCAACAGTTCTACAACGTTTATTGACAAGAAGTTTCTATATGTATATCAAAGGTTACATACATCCAATATATACAAATAGAGGTAGATGAGAGTCGATTAAGTAACTCTGAACTGTCAACTGTGTATGTGCGACCTGCTTCGACTCAGTGTACCTAGCGACTGTCTCTGCTTAGCTACTGTCTGCTCTCTCCCTCTCTAGCTCTCGCTTGTCTGACTATTTATCCTCCCAAATTTTTAGTTTCTCAGGCTTGCCAGAAACATCTGCGAACAATGGACCATATCCAGTTACCCTGGGCTTCCAGTGGTCTGCTGGGCGGGGGAATAGGGGTGGAGTCTGAGCTCACCTGACTCTGGGCCGTGGGACCTCCAACTGTGTGTTTAAACTACTCTTGAGTTATTACTCCCCTCTTGTCCCATGCCAGAAATGTATACTACTAGACGCTCATTTATCAATGGTTATTTAACCCCTCTTGGACTGTTTCCCCAGGGTCAATAATTTCAACTTGCCTTCAACTTCGATATATATCGCCAGTCCAAGCAAAACTTCTTGGTTAATTACCATTCCCATTTAAACTGTCCCTTGACTGAAAGGAGTTAAGTCAGTCCAAACAAGTTTCTCACGCTCAACTTTAAGAGTCAATTATCTCGGGTTTTTGGGCGTGTTGTTAAAAATACATAAATCCATTTTAATTCTAAAATGGATTGCAACACAGCCATTAGTCATATAAGAACGTAAGGTAACCCATCTGTTTCTTCATTTAAGTCCCTGTCCTTAGTCAAGTTCCTATCCCTGTAGTCACACTATAGTGGGTCGACACAAAAAAATATTCTTTTGAAGTGTGGCTTTCTAGACTGGTGTCTAGACTGAACGGCGCCGGTATTGATGAAGGCTATACAAGTGCCCTAATTACCATTATTGTTTGTAATGATTTCAAACCCAACTGTGTGGCGGACAATTAGCTGTGTTGTTGTTTTTTCAACTCTTACATGCAATTATGGAAAAATGAAACAAGCTATTGTCATTTCAAGCATTATTTCTATATAGATTTGAAAAAAAGAATTCCTGTGTCGATCAGCGGTGGATCATTGTTTTGGAAACATTGCTTAGACATAACTTTTTTTTTCAGAATGCTAAACACTGCATTATTAGTAGGCTTAGTGGCGTAGCTAGGGGAGGGGGAGGGTCCAAATTTTAAAGTCACCCCGGGCCCCTACTTGAGGGGGGCCCCCAAAGGAGTGTCCGAATTGTTTTTTCTCATGCCATAATGTCCAATGTGAAAATGCAGGGGCCCCTATAGAGGCCAAGCCCCCCGGACCCCCAAATTCCTTGCAACAGCACTGAGTAGGCTGTAGCCTATAGGCCATAGGTCCTAAAGAAAACTCATCTTAAGCTACTAGTCTACAAGCTCATACCTACATTATAGGCCTAGAGGAGTTTTCACACATTTACCATTCTTTCCATACTGTAATTAGCGTTCAATAGGCCTACAAAAAATGCTGCCTTATGCTTACCCTATGTTTCCGCGATACAAAAGTTCAAAAGAAAAGGGAGTGGGGTCTGAAAAAAACTAAAATATTTGTCAAATTGCAGTTATATAAAGATAGTATATTTACACCTAGTAAAGTTTTCTAAATGTAAAATGTAGGCCTACGTATATCCTAGTAATTCTACATACTACAGTACAGTCAACTATAAAGGTTATGTAGGAAGCTTTATGATAGAGTAATGAGGTTTATCAAACTTTTCAAAAACAGTGTTGGGTGTATAAGTCACACCCTACTTTTTGTAAAAATTTTCGGTAATGACTTATACGCTAGGGTAGATTTTTTATTCACTAAATGTTGTTATAAATTTTATACATCATAATATTTCTATTTTACCTCATTTTTTTCTTTGGAATACACTGCACTGCCTGACCCAACAGATATTTGCTCTAAGTCGTCTTCAATATGTTTTTGCCTACGACATACTAATCGCCGTAATGGGCGAACAACAGCAAACAGAGCTCCGAATATAGATTTGAATAATTTCCATACAAAGTGAATCATTGTTGAACTGGAAATATATAGAAATAAAACTAAAGTCACTTCACATGTCACATGTATAATGGTAAATTTGAGTTTTTGTTTCAGCTGGACAGAGGTAAGTAAATATAGAATTCAGCAGCAATGTAAAAGAGATACTAATTACACTAATTAATAAGCTGACTAAAATCACAAAGTCATTTAGTGCTTTTTTGTTACACCTATTTTCCAAGTAAACATTGCATCTTCTTTGCTGATTGAGGTAAATAATTTAAATTTATTCCTTTTATTGACAAGTCTTAATGAGGCGTGAACTTTTGAACTGGGGTGATCGTGAACTTCCGGTTTTATTTTTAATCTAATAAACAAAAAAAGCATGCTTTTGCTGGTTGTTGACAGTTGATTTCAACCTCGACGGCTAGTTCTAGTCTTTTAGAATTATACAAAGGATACAATATTTGTTATGAGGAATCCGTTTTTAACATCAAAAGTGAGTAGGCGATAATTAATACTCAGTGTTAGTCGCGTGAGGGTAAATGTTTATTTGTTTACAAAATAAATTAGTCAAGAGTTGCGTTTTCTTGGTTATTGAAAAACAAAATGCGTAAATTCATAAAAACGAATAACAAAAATTCTTTTGCATTAAGCAATAAGTTTGATATTATAAAAAGGTGATTATTCCCTTCTGACATTCACAATACATTGTTTTCTTTTGTAAACATGTTTTGGAAATGAAAGAAATTTTAATCCCCAACAAATGTTCGTACAACCAGTAACCCAGCACACAGACATGTTTCAAATAAGATGATCGAATTCGACCGGAAATGTTTTTTCTTGTGAACTTTTATGCATGCATATGCGTTAAGACTTGTCCATAGTGGTCACTACAATCATTACCAAACTTTATTAGGTCAACTTAATTTATTAATCTGGCTTTGTACCTTACATAGTTATTACTGAGCTTACACACTTCACATTTCTTATACTGTCATTAATATAAAATGCATCTATCATTTTAGTTACACACACTTTTGAATTTAGGCCTATTCTTTTTTGTCATAAACTGATTCTTGTTTGCAAAAATCCAATTACATGCATGCGGCTCTTGGTTTAATTAGATTACAGCTACATGTGGCTCTTGGTTTAATTAGATTACAGCTACATGTGGCTCTTGGTTTAATTAGATTACAGCTACATGTGGCTCTTGGTTTAATTAGATTACAGCTACATGTGGCTCTTGGTTTAATTAGATTACAGCTACATGTAGCTCTTGGTTTAATTAGATTACAGCTACATGTGGCACTTGGTTGAATTAGATTACAGCTACATGTGGCTCTGGGTTGAATTAGATTACAGCTACATGTGGCTCTTGGTTGAGTTAGATTACAGCTACATGTGGCTCTTGGTTGAGTTAGATTGCAGCTACATGTGGCTCTTGGTTGAATTAGATTACAGCTACATGTGGCTCTTGGTTGAGTTAGATTACAGCTACATGTGGCTCTTGATTGAATTAGATTACAGGTACATGTGGCTCTTGGTTGAGTTAGATTACAGCTAAGTGTGGCTCCCTATACAGCTTTATTTCATTTAATAGATTCACTATTTGAATAATTATTACAATTTTGAGATAAATTAGCCTACAGGTATTTTGTATTGCCTTTCAATTCAATTAAATAAAAGTATATTTGTGTACATGTCTATTCTACTTTTGAAGACTACTTAGAACTTTGTGTAGAACATGTAATCACAATAGTTTCATGAAATATGAATTTGTTCATTTAATTGCATACTTATTTTTCAAAACACAATGGGTAGGTTCATTGCAAAAATACTTTTACACATGTAAATAAGAACATAAAAACTAAAATGGCTATCTCACATTAGTTAGACCTACAGACCTGCCAACATCACAAGAAAAAAAAATATGTATGGGGGGGGGGGGGGGTTCAATCAGAAGGAATAGCCATATATAGGCTAACTAGTATTGTTTTTTTATTGATGTAATTAGTTTACAATTTTAATTAATAGCAATCTGTGTATTTAACTTTAAAGAAAATTAACAGGTCCAGTTATAAAGCTAAATACTGTAATAAAGGCTCTAGCCTATAGGCCTACAGTACGTGTCTATAGCGCTATTAATATAGCCTAGTGGAAGGCCTAAATATCAGACTAATAAGTAATAGTAACTAGTACTAAGTTAGTAGGCCTAATAAAAATGCTAGTAGCAGGCCTAAACATATTATACCATATATATGGCCTATACTACTATACCTAACCTAGTACTAGATAATTGTGAGCAGCATGATAGGCTGTGTATATGCTATAGGCTAGGCCTATGTATTTTTTAATAAAATAATTTCTGTAGTTTTTGGCCAAAAAAAGTTTTTTTCCTTAGTATTGTAGTAGGCCTATTCCTATTTTCTTTTTCAATGGTCAGTATAAGAGTAATATGCGTTTAAATGTATAGTACAGAGATGTAGGCCCAGAGCTAAAAATGTGTTGCTTTCCAAGAAAATAGTAATGATGTCACCTAAAATTGTATTTTTAAAAAATGCAATAACAGGTAATTCGGTAGTCATTATTATGGATTATAAGGCATTGCATCATTAGGCCTAGAGATTCATTGTTTTTTTTGTTTTATATTATATCAGGTTATTTTTTAAATTGCTTCATTTTTAAATGAAAATGAAGTTGTAATTGGACTTTGGCTGCCGTGTTTTAACACAAAAACGTTTCGTAACAACCAGGTTTGGCTATCACAATATTAGCCTAGGCGTACTGTTTAATGAAAAATAACGGATGTGGCAGAAAAAAAACTTAACACTTCCGGACTCGCTCAATTTTTTTTGGGTTTCGTATTTTTACAATAGACAGTCCGGACAGAAAAATAATAATTAAAAAAAAGGGGCGAAATTGGAATTTTAAGGGCTTTGTCAAAATGACGAATGAGGGCTGAAAAATCCGTATAATTCTGAGAAAATCAGAAGGGTTGGCAGGACTGGACCTACACTAGAATATGCGTCTTCTCTATGGAAACCATCAACTAAAGAAAATCTATTAAAAAGTTAGAACAAATTCAGAAAAGAGCTGCAAGGTTCATTACTAGTAAATATTCACAAATGACAAGTGTAACACCAATAGTTAAATCACTAGACCTATAAAACACTAGAGGACAGAAAGGCAAAGAGTAGGCTAAAGTAGTAATAATACTTTATTAAAAAGGCATTCAATTCTTATGTACAAATACAACACAATAACAATCTGTTACAACGGTCAGATAAACATAAGGACAAGGACAAAAACCTTTTCCTTATATCCCTTATATGCAAGTATCCCTGCCGCCGATGGAACCCTGCCGCCCTGCAGGAGTTTTGGACCTAAAGGATGTAATAGCAGGCTAATCTTCTATCTAGAAGGAACATCTGTAAACTTTTAGATAAATGCATACAAGGTACTCTTTCTTCCCGAGTGGCAACCAACCGGGCATGGAATGGGTTGCCTGAACAAACCAGGAAAACCAATAACTTAACAGTTGACATCATTTAATACACTGCTTGGTTTGAGTCTAGTCCTGCATTTCTCTCAAACCACTGATGAGCATAGAACGCAATAATCTTCTTTATAGAAGGTTCAAGGAGGGTCTGTAATAGTAATGATAAAGTAGTGAAGTTTTATATAGGCCTACTATTATAAGAATATATAGGCATAGGGCTCACTAGGGCATAATAATAGGCCTACTATTACTATAAATTTAGGCAGGCCTCCCCATGCCCATGCCACAGATGCCCTCAGAACTCGGAAGGTGACATGATTCATAGTCTAAGTCATGCTGCTCATGCATGATACATGACTTAGGCCTACACTTCAATTATATGCCCACCATGAATATTGGATAGGTCTACTAACTACTATATTTAGTATAATAAAATATATATAGGGAGCCTAATTTAATATATATGATGATACTGATACTGATACTACTGATAGTAACATAGAAGTAGGCCTATCCTATATATAGTTATATAGTAGTAGGCCTACAGTATTAGTAGATAGTAGAGTTAGAGTAAGAGGCCAATGCCAATACTCAACTCAATATACTGAGTCAGTCAATACTCGTAAACTTAATTACTATTATAATACTTTACATACCGAAATCAAAATCATTCAAAATGAAATTTATTCAAAATTCAAAACATAACATGAGAAGCTTCATTGAAAATGACATTCAGTTTAGAACTTTAAAAGCGATCCGCCATCCGCTTTTACCCCTATTAAATTGAAACATATATATTTAGAAATTATAGTCTTGGTATGCATATTTTTATACATTTCATTATTAAAAGGATGAAGAATTTTGTTTATGCCATAATGATAATGACAACGACAGGGCTGTACTGTAGTCTTATCTTCTGTCACTCGTTGTTTTATCAAAATTTCATTTAAAGAAAAAACCCAGCAATTAGAAATGGCACTCAATTTATACACTGATATATATAAATAAAATTAAATATATATTTATTATAGCCAATGTTTCAATATTACCGGTAGCGGCGGTAGCCGGTAGGTTAAGACTATATTTTCCCCATGCCCATGGAGTATTAAAGGGTCCCCATAGATAAAACAGTAGGCCCTGCATGGGTCTACAATTTATATATTTATAATAAATATATCCAGTGCTTTTTTTGTAAAAAAAAATAGGTGCCGGTACTCATTGATGGATTGCCTAACTTTTAAAGCAGTTTCGCATTTTATATTTTAATTCTTATTGCGCGCAATTTTAAAATAATTCAATTTTAACAAATTAATAATATAATAAATTAATAATAAACGTTAAAATACAAGAAAAGTAACAAAAAATTGTCCCCACATTAAAAAAGGTGCCGGTACGCTGGTGCGTACTGTCACAAAAAAAACACTGAATATATCCTTAAATTATTATAGGACCCATATATTTAGGCCTATTATTAAGTATTATATCTTTTGGCCGGCTTATAATTTCTCCAGCATATCAAAATTATTGATGTAAGCCGGTAGCCCAACTATAATATAACTAGTGGTTATGCCCGTCAAAATGACGGAGAAACGATTGATTACAATGTATTTTGTTAAGAGAGAAAGAAAAAATATGCAATAAAATATACAATTATATATATATACAAGCTACATTGCCCGGCGTTGCCCGGGTGAAAAAAAAAAGGACTGTCTGGGGTGCAGATAATAAATTTATAAACTACACTTACTGAATACTTTTAGGAAAGTAAATAAATATTGTAATAGGGTAAAAAAAAATAGTCAAATATTTTTATTTAACAAAATCTATATTGCCTTTAGATTTACAATGTCTTTTGTCTTTAGAAGTTTGAAAAATTAATTGTCGAAAAAAAAAAGTATAGTCTAACTGGAGAATCGAACCCTGGTCGCCCGTATAGCAGTCCACTACGTTTACCACTGAGCTATCGAAGACACATGTGCGATGTGAAAAATTAGTAGACGGTATATTGGGCTAGGCCTAGATAGGTCAGTGACACACGTGTTTTCAAATTGACCAATGGGGATCCTCGCGGGGCTTAACACTGTCTTTTTATATATATAGATATATATATATAAATATATATATATATATATATATATATATATATATATATATAGGCTATATATATATATCTGCCAACTGGTACTAGAGCCTTGACGTGGCTTGGCAGCTTTCGTACCCTGACGACCCCCAGAGCTATACCAGCGGGAGTGTAAACTACTGGCAGGTTCAACTAAGCTGGGAAGATCTGCGCGGGTAGGGTTCAGACAAAAGCTAGTGCCCTGGTCCTCCAGGTTGGGGGTTAAACATAAGGCTAGCAACCTTATTTTGTAAAAAAAACGCAAATCGCTACAGAAACACCAAACACAGAAAAAACTGAGGACTTTGACCTGGGAAGGAAAGAAACTTCTAGAAGTTTTATGACGTTTAGTGGTAAAAGCCGAAAGGAAGCCACGAAGCCGACTACCTTTCTTTTAACCAGGAATACTATTATTGGAACATGGAATGTCAGGACCATGTATGAAACTGGCAGAGCCCTGCAAGTAGCAGCTGAAATGAAAAGAAACAAAATTGAAATACTGGGCATTAGTGAAACAAGGTGGACCCAAGCAGGACAAACAAGGCTGTCGACGGGAGAGCTATTATTGTACTCTGGGCATGAAGAGAGTGAGGCACCTCATACACAGGGAGTAGGACTTATGCTGTCTACCCAGGCACAAGGCACCTTGATTGGATGGGAGGCACATGGACCCAGGATGATTACCGCCTATTTCCGCACAAAGAAGAAGAGGATCGCTTTGAACGTGGTACAGTGCTACGGCCCCACAAATGATGGTAGCGAAGAGGATAAGGACCAGTTCTTTTATAGATTGCAAAAAGTCCTAGAGTCCTTCCCACGCAAGGACATCACTATCCTCATGGGTGACGTCAATGCCAAGATTGGGACAGATAACACAGGATATGAGCACATCATGGGCACCCAGGCAGTGGGAGAAATGAACGAAAACGGGGAAAAATTTGCAGACTTTTGTGCCCTAAATAACATGGTGATAGGAGGCAGCATCTTTCCCCATAAGCGTATTCACAAGTGTACATGGGTATCGCCCGACAATCACACAGAGAACCAGATAGATCACATCTGCATTAATAAACGATTCAGACGGTCCATGCAAGATGTCAGAGTAAAAAGGGGTGCAGATGCAGCATCGGATCACCATCTGCTGGTGACCAAACTGAAATTAAAGCTGAAGAGAAACCCTATACTGTACATGCCAAACAGAAGAGAGAAGTACAATGTCAACCTCCTAAAAGATCACATGTACAGAGAGAAGTTTAAACTAACACTAAAAAATAGGTTTCAAGTGCTTCAAGAACTTCAGGAAGAAGAAGACAATGTACCCAACAGATGGCAAAAAATTAAAGAGTCATTCAGAACAACATGCCAAGAGGTAGTAGAGAAAACGAAACAGCAGCATAAAGAGTGGACAACAGCAGAAACTTTGGTCAAGATCCAAGATAGGAGGAAGAAAAAGGCAGCAGTAAGCAACAGCAAAACAAGGGCAACCAAAGTCAAGGCTCAAGAGGAGTATGCAGAGGCTCACAGAATAGTGAAGAGAAGCATAAAGAAAGATAGGAAGAATTATATAGACGGACTGGCGAAAGAAGCAGAACAAGCAGCGTACAGTGGAAACATGCGAAAGCTGTATGATATTACCAAACGCCTTTCTGGCAAGTTCAACAAACCAGAAAGACCTGTCAAGGACGAACACGGGAAGGCCATCAATAGATTAGACCAACAAATGAATAGATGGGTTCAGCATTTTGAACAGCTTCTTAATAGGCCCAAACCCCTTACTGATACCCCTATCATTGTGCCAGCAAACGAGGATCTCCCGATTAATTGCGAAAAGCCGACCAGAAACGAGATTAGGAGAGCCATTGCTGGTATAAAAGATGGGAAAGCAGCTGGGCCAGATGACATACCAGCAGAGACCCTTAAAGCAGATGTGGATTTGTCAGTAGAGATGCTATACCCACTCTTTGAACGGATTTGGGAAGATGAAAACATACCAGCAGATTGGAAAGAAGGTTACCTGATCAAACTCCATAAGAAAGGTGACATCAGTAACAACTACAGAGGCATCACACTTCTTTCAGTGCCGGGAAAGGTCTTTAACAGAGTCCTCCTTAATAGGATGAGAGACATTGTTGATCCCAAATTGAGAGACCAGCAGGCAGGCTTCCGGCAAAACAGATCCTGCACGGATCAGATTGCGACGCTTCGCATCATAGTCGAGCAGTCATTAGAGTGGAATTCCCCGCTGTATATACTTTTTATTGATTATGAAAAAGCCTTCGACAGCGTGGACAGAGAGACCCTTTGGAAGCTTCTACGACACTACGGCATCCCAAATAAGATTACCAACCTTATCAAGAATTCCTACAATGAGATGTCCTGCAGAGTCGTACATGGAGGACAGCTTACAGACTCTTTCCAAGTGCAAACCGGAGTTCGTTAAGGATGCCTGTTGTCGCCATTTCTCTTCCTCCTGGTCATAGACTGGATTATGAAAACATCCACTCGGGAGCGCAGAAACGGTATACAGTGGACCTTGTGGGACCAGCTCGAAGACTTGGACTTTGCAGATGACATTGCACTCGTCTCTCACAGTCAACAACAAATGCAAGAAAAAACCAACATGGTGGCAGCCACATCAGCACAGGTTGGACTGAACATCAACAAAGAAAAGAGCAAAACCTTGAAGATCAACCCCTCTTGTGCCGAATCAATCACACTGCATGGAATCCCACTCGAGGAGGTGCAGTCCTTTACCTGGGGAGTATCATTGACCAGCAAGGAGGAACAGTTGCAGACGTCAAGGCAAGGATAGGCAAAGCAAGAGCCGCCTTCATCCAACTCAAGAATATATGGAACTCCAAAGAGCTGTCCCTAGATACTCTAATGTTAAGTCAGTCCTGTTGTATGGCGCAGAAACTTGGAGAATGACAAAAGCTACCACTGGCAAAGTCCAAACCTTCATCAACAGCTGCCTCAGAAGGATACTCCAGATCCGCTGGCCTGACACCATAAACAATACCGACCTCTGGCAAAGAACCTGCCAACGCCCTATAGAAGAGGATATCAGAAGAAGAAGATGGGGTTGGATAGGGCACACCCTGCGCAAGCCGCCAACCAACATCACCAGACAGGCACTCAAGTGGAACCCGCAAGGCAAGCGGAAAAGGGGCCGTCCAAGGAATACCTGGCGACGTGACCTTGAGGCAGACACAGAAAAGATGGGGTACAGCTGGACTCAATTGGAGAGAATGGCCCAGGACAGAGGACTCTGGAGATCTGTGGTTGGCGGCCCATACCCCAGCTGGGGTGACGGGCAATGATGATGATATATATATATATATATATATATATATATATATATATATATATATATATATATATATATATATATATATATATATATATATATACAATAAAAACTGGAATGAGAACGTTTCTTTTCGGTATTTAGTTTTTGTTCTTTTTACTTGTTTCTGGTCGCATTGTCCCACTACTGTACCCGCGTGGGCTTCAAAGACTGGCGTAGTGTGTAAACCGCCGATACATTCCCATTAAGAATACACCGGCGGGCGAACGCGTGGGGGACAGCCCCCGCAGTGGGTCCGAGATCCATTGCACTGCCGAGAAGACACGGGGCATCGGTGGGGAGGAAGCAATGGACGTTGCATTTCCGTCTCGGGAACCACCCGGTGCCTGGATGCCTGTACTTAAAGTTATAGTGTAGGATTTGCGCTACCGGGTGACAGTGCAGGTATAGGCCTACTGGCGAGCCATCACGATAATGATCCTTAGGAGAACCGCAGTGAACGGTCGCCGGCCTGCGGCGGGAACCTTCCCTGTTAAAGGTAAATAATAAAAAAAACGTATACTTATAGTCTACGTTGAAAATAATATTTCAATACAATAAAAACTAAAGTGAGAACGATTTTGTTCGGTATTTGATTTTTGTTCTTGCTTATTGTATCAATAAAACAGTAGCCTATTCAGAATGTTTCTTTCGGTATTTAGCTTTTGTTCTTTTATATTGTGTCCAGTAGACCTCATTGTTGACAACGAAAGGACATTTAAAGGGGGGGGGGGGATATTGAGTTTCAACATTGTAACTTAATGTTTCTCTGTTGTCCCAATAACGAACCACAGTAGGCTATAATATATATCTATGATAGAACACCCTTTTCTTTTCTAATTATTTCCTTCTCTAATTTCCTTCTCTAATTTCCTTTCTGTTGTTAAAAGACCAGGCCCGCCGACAGTTAGGCCTACAGACCTATATCCTATTACGATTATCATTAAACAAACGGAATTTCGTAAGAAAAAGTTATCTCTCTTCTTTTATTCTTACTTTTCAATTGTTTATCTTTAACTAAATTCTTGAAACCAATTATTGGGTCGCTCCACGTATCAGCCTCGACCAATAAACAGTAAGCTAGCCAGCGTGCTTAAAATTAGAGTCATTAAGCTTATGAATATAGGCTAAACCAGACTTAAAATTGAACCCGACTTCTATGTGAGCGTGCGAGCCTATAGATTGGACCTAGCCTAGGCTATTATACTCTCTTAGGGCTCGGAGAAAGAACTATCTAGCTGCTGTATCACGCATCATATTGATACATCACCGTATAGAAACAAACGGTTGGTCGTTCCTGTCCACTCTAAGATCTTGCAAGTGAAGCCGGCTGGTCCAGCGGTTAGATCACCGGACTGTCATCCAAAAACCAACTGACAGATCGCGGGTTCTAGCCCTGCCACCGGCGGATCCCTGTCGCCCTGTAGGAGTTTTGGGCCTAGTGGACGTAATAATCTTCTATCTGGAAGGAACGTCTGTAAACTTATAAGAAGGCAGGGGTCAGTCAAATAGCACATGCTCGACCAACGCTTATGCATCTCGCTGCAGTTTCGACACCGTGAGTCAAAATGGGGCTCAAACCTACTAATGTAGTCCCAAATCGGACAATGTGCAGTTCGTGATTGGGCTATCGTGGACTATTCCCTTCAGTAGAGCCTCGATTTAGCCGTTTTAGTTGCTGTCACACACACTGGCTCTTTTGAGATTTATCCCAGCTTGCGTGTACCACAGTTCAATCTTCTATTCACGGATCGTTTTGCTGGCACTCTCAAATGAGCACGTCTCGATAAGAGCAGGTGCCTGGGACTCTATAAATCCTTGGTTATATAGGGAGTCAGATAGATCAGGCCACCAATAGATCAACCACAGAGGGAGATTTGAGAGACAGAGCTTGTAACTTAGAAAAGAGCACCAGCTCAATAGAGAGTAAAACTGGATTAGTGAATCGAGACATATGTCCCAGCCTGTAGTCTAACTTTACAAGGAAAAGGGGAAAAAGGGCGAATGAACCGAAAATCCTTTTGAAAACGGATTTCTAAAACCAAAGATAAGTTTTGAAAAAAAAAAAAGCAAAAAAAAAAAACCGGTTTTATTACTAACGCCCCTATTATATTTCAAATGTAAAATGCTTATCACTGAACTATAGATCTATATGCACAAGGGTCCCAGGGCGACCAATACTAAACTACAGGGACGTCCTGAAACGTGACCTCAGGTCTACATAGTACAAACATCGACCTGCAAGCCTGGGAGCAGTCTGCAATGGACCGCACAGCATGGAGACATGTTGGTGTATCTGCCTCTTGGACAAAGAGAGCCAACGAATCTCTGGAGCAAAGACGTAAAACCTTCAAATGTACAGACTGCTACACATTACAGATTCCTCGATTGTTCCATGCAGGGACTGCCACTCAAGAATCGGACTGTTCAGCCACCGCCGAATTTGCAAAAGTAGCCATTGGAGTTGTAGTTGTAGAGCGGCGCATCCATTGTCTCTCGAGACAGAAGGAGCCATTATTATAGATCTATATGTAGCAGTTCTGAAGTTGTTATTTTGGCCACTAGTCTGTTACGGTAATATGCTACTCTAAATTAACTAAGGTATCTCAAGCCTAAGAGTTAAGATAAACAATTCATTGGAAATCGTCTTAAGCTTAGACTTTTGTTACATAATAAAATGAAAGGGATAATTTGAATAAGTCTGATGTCATTAGTTTTAAACGAATAGGCCTAGGGCCTATAATATACATTTTGAGAATTATCACTGAAGTCACCCTTGACCTTGAATCAACAAAGGCCTCCTGAAACATGTGTAGATCGTGATACACACTCTATCACCAAGACACACTGAAGGCATTATATCCACACATAATGTGTTTAGGAAAAATAAAACATTTGAAACCTAATGAATTAAATAAATATATTTAATAGACAACTTCTTCTTCTTATACATTACAGACGCTCCTTCTATAAAGAAGATTATTGCGTCTTACGCTCATCCGTGGTCCGAGTCTAGTCTTGCATTTTTATTAATGTTTTAAATGATGTTAGGTTATTG
The DNA here is from genome assembly GCA_949126835.1 of Anisus vortex. NCBI lineage: Eukaryota > Metazoa > Mollusca > Gastropoda > Planorbidae > Anisus > Anisus vortex. Next base: position 33,160,460 of record OX421505.1, on the reverse strand, counting down.
GTTTTCCTGGTTTGTTCAACCCATTCCACTTGTCTAAAGGATTATATTGATTTGATCTACATAATAATAATTAATAGATCTAGATGGCAAATTGCTAGATTAGTCCACATAAAAGGATTATTGACTTACTGGTAAAGAACAAACTTATATTTTTAGTTCACATAAACTTTTATTAATTATACTTTTAAATAAACATCAATAACAGGAAACTCAGGAATTTCACAAGGTATTGTCCTATGCCAACTAGGTTTTGTCCTATGCCCACAAGGTATTGTCCTATGCCCACAAGGTATTGTCCTATGCCCACAAGGTATATTGTCCTATGCCCACTACCATTTCACATTTAAATAATGATTTATCAATATAAGCATTAGCCTCAAACAAAAGTAGCCGAAGTAATTATTGATGACAAGCTACATTGCCCGGCGTTGCCCGGGTGAAAAAAAAACAGGACTGTATACTATAAGGTGCAGATAAAAAATTTATAAACTACACTTTAAAAAAAAGCTATAAATCTCATATTTAAATTATTATTTTTTTACTGAAGACTTTTAGGAAAGTAATTTAAAATAAATATTGTAATCAGGTAAAAAAAAGCAAATATTTTTATTTAACAAATATTTAAATTGCCCGTAGATTTACAATGTCTTTTGTTTTTAAAAGTTCAAAAAAAATTGTCGAAAAAAAAAGTATAGTCTAAATTGAGAATTGAACCCGGGTCGCCCGCATAGCAGTCCGCTACGTATACCACTGAGCTAGCAAAGACACATGTCCGATATGAAAAATTATTAGACAGTATATAGGCCTAAATAGGTCAGTGACACAAACTCACGTGATTTCAAATTGACCAATGGGGATCCGTACGCGGACAAACACTCTTATTTTATATATATAGATGACATAAATTATATGAAAAAAAATCAACTCAAGTTATTGGAATATAAAAAAAATAAACTAGTATTAATATATGAATAAAAACAACAGCAGAATCTTATTGGATCATGTATTTCCATCCATCCATTTAATTCAATATAAAAAGGCAAAGCACTTGAAAAACTAGTATAGGGAACATTAGGACAAGAGGTTAAAAATCAAAGTAATCCAAATGTAAAAAGTACTAAATTCTAACATTGAAATAACCAACACTATAAAATATATGAACCCAGAAAGACCAAGAGGGGAAAAAATCTTGTGCCATATTATGCATGTACCAATTAGAGAAATTCTCTCCTTTTACAGAGTGGAATTAGACCATGGAATAGATTTTCTGGAAAAAAACAACCAATAACAGGAAAATTAAAAACTTTACTTCATTAAAATCCCTTATTTATAAATGCAACAATTTATAGTCAAAATATGTATTGAGGTAGAAGGCTATAATCTTTTGTCTAGAATAGAAGTGCCTGTAACAAATCCATTTGTAATTATTTTGTCTTGTTGCTGTTTGTTTTGTTTTTTCTCAAACTTTATTTATACTTTTTCATTTACATGTAAATTCTTACATCATTAGTTGTTCTAATGACTAATGGTTGTATTGATCGGTTGTTAAAAATAAATAAAACGCTGTCTTTTTTAAAATTATGTTTGCGTTATGCATGATTGAAACCATTTTTTAAGGAAAGTTTCCAAATGAGGGTGAATATTTAGTAACTTTTATGTTTAAAAGGTATGCATTTTTGAGAAGTTAAAAGGCAGAGTAACCCCTGAAAGTGATTTATACGCAGGCCAATGACAACATATATAACCAGGCTCCATGGAGCCTCTTATTACCAACCTCTCACTAATTCCAATTAAAGGACATTATTATATTTTCAACAAAAAAAGTATACAGAATTTAAAAAGTATAGACTTTTAGAAAGTATGAAACAATTATAGTTAAATAAGCAAAGAATAAATATAAGCTTAAAAACCTTTTTGATATCTAAATATAAAAGAAAAAAAAAATATCAACAATCACAAGAAGTGATATGATAGCATTATAAAAATACATAAAATAATTTTAAAAATTGTTTGATTAATATAATAAGGACAAAAGCTAAATTTGTTCAACATGGTACCAGTAATTAAAAAAACGTAACCTACTCTGATATCAAATGATAGTCACATAGATCTAATATTAAATTAATATTCCAAAAGATATAAAGTATCAGTACAAAAAATCTGTTAGTCACAACCTTTATCATTATATAAAAATAACTAATATCATTATCAATGCAATAATTTAGACATCCTGATGTAAATAATAAGTAATCTGTAAGAAAACAAAATGATGACAATAGACAAGTCGTCAATATTGTTATGACAGCAAGACACAAATAAGTAACAAAAGGAAAATGCACTAAATCATTAAAATGAATTGACACAAAAGTAAATTAATAGCCTGTAGTAAATATAAATATACTTATAATCTAAAATCCTTTTGAAATTCCTAAAATTGCTCTAAATTAGTAAATTATACTAACACTGCAGAAACCTATACAGGCCCCAGAGCAGACGAGTTGATAAAAGTAGTAGATAAATATTGAACACTCATTGGAGTATTTCAGAATAAAACATAATTAGAGTAAAAGAATCCATAACTACTACATACTTAAAGGAATCCATAACTACTACATACTTAAAGGACTCCATAACTACTACATACTTAAAGGACTCCATAACTACTACATACTTATTCAATTTTGTCACATTTAGAATACATATTTTTCAGGCTACTTTGTCCATTCTATAGAAATTCCTAATCTTTCCCAAGTCTTAATCCCAAACTTGAAAGACCAAGTAAACTTTTCCCCAAACTTTCCCAAGCACTATGAACCCTGTTAAAGGAAACAAAACTCCTTGGTCTAATAAGACAATTTGTAAAATCATGTAAAAAAATACGAAGCAGGACGCTTGGGTGCAGCCGTTTTGGCTAAAAACACATCACATCATTTAATCAAATTAACTTAACTTCATTTGAGGAAAGCAAAATTTTTTGTATAATAAATGCACAGTAACACTTGAGTAAATATTGAAAGGGTAACAGTAATCCAATGAATTTGCAAAATCACTAAATGTATGCTCGGCAACTCAAAATATATTTATTGAAATGAGGACTAACCTTTCTTAGTGACTTATATGCATACAGTTGTCTCAACTGAAACTGCTTATTTGCCACTCCCAATCTAGATAACCACAACCAAATAATTATCCTGATTTGTACGCACGTTGTTGGCTGAACGCGATGATTACTCCTCATTGACCATTCCAAATGAAAAAAAGTTTCTTTTTATCTTTTTACTACCCACCCAGTATTCTAAATTATCCATTATTATCATTAATTCTCTGACCATCTTGTCTACGATTGACCCTGGTTTTAATCACTCCCAACTATTTTACAACAGTCAAGTTATTTGAAAGGTGTGGCCACTGAGTTACTTCATGAACATGTGTAGTTATTAGAATTTTGTTGAAAGACTAGCACGCGTAATTTTCGCCTATAGGCCTAACGTTCTAGGGGTTGAATAAAAAACAACAACAAACAACTTCCCTATTAGGACGACATATATATAAATAGATAAATAGATAGATAAGCATTTTATGCCCATAAATAGATACATAAGTCTTTATGCATATATAAAAAAAACAAAGTTTTTAAAGTTTAATTGTCCTATAAATGCAGCAAAGTACATCTTTTTAAACTATTATTATTTATTATTAGTTTCATTTATTATAAAAAAAATTAAATTGTTTTCCTCAATTATTTCCTCATGCCAAAATGTCCTGCGCCAAAACGGCAGCGCCAAAACGTCATGTACCGTAAAAAATATTTTCTTTTGAATCTACTATTAATTAACAAATACTTAAAGAAGTGAAATTCTCATAAAAGAAATAAAGTATATACAAGTGAAACAGAATCAACAAGCTTATTGTAAGATACTGGTCAACTATAAATATAAATAACAACTTTGGAATCATATCAATAAGTTTTATGATTGAAATCATATCAACCCTGAATTTAAAACTATTTTACCATCACCAATAAGTAAACAGCTTGAAAGCTGAGCTGCAAAATACAGGATAAGAACATATGATATGCAACTTGTAGAATAAATAAACACATGACATATGATATGAAACATGTAGACTAAATAAACAAATGACATATGATATGAAACATGTAGACTAAATAAACAAATGACATATGATATGCAACTTGTAGACTAAATAAACACATGACATATGATATGGAACTTGTAGAATAAATAAACACATGACATATGATATGCAACTTGTAGACTTAATAAACTCATGACATATTGTATCCATGTAATATCTACACAATAAATCATGTATGTAAAACAAAGAAATCAATAAAATGGCTACCAATATATTATTATAACATAGAGAAAGACTATTTGTCTTATCTGTAAAATTGTTACATGTAAATATGAAACATTATATGTAAATAATTTGATATGTAATTAAAAAAAGTATTCAAGTAAATAAATGTATTACATCAGACATGTTGCATAGTGACGTAAAACTAAATCACTTTAAATATAGAACAACCTTATTGTTTCACACAAGTACATTTCCAAAAGGATATTAAAGATAGAACATTTTTGATAAAGTTAACAAAATATATAAGAAAAGCTTTTTTATTCAATATAAACTAAGTTGTATCTATGTACATGGAATATTTAATTGCATGATATAGTTTGCTGTATCCACTGAATATTTAATTGCATGATATAGTTTGCTGTATCCACTGAATATTTAATTGCATGATATAGTTTGCTGTATCCACTGAAGATTTAATTGCATGATATAGTTTGCTGTATCCACTGAATATTTAATTGCATGATATAGTTTGCTGTATCCACTGAAGATTTAATTGCATGATATAGTTTGCTGTATCCACTGAATATTTAATTGCATGATATAGTTTGCTATATCCACTGAATATTTAATTGCATGATATAGTTTGCTGTATCCACTGAATATTTAATTGCATGATATTGTTTGCTATATCCACTGAATATTTAATTGCATGATATAGTTTGCTGTATCCACTGAATATTTAATTCCTGGATATAGTTTGCTGTATCCACTGAACTGAAGTTGAGACTCTGGCAAATCTGTTACTTATAGGTCTAGGTGAGTTCTCTCCACATTGACTGCTGCCTTTGCTCATAATTCCTGCCAACCAATATCTTCCTGAGACTGAATCCAAACACATAAGTGGACTGCCACTGTCTCCCTAAATAAACATTCAAGACAATAAATAAAGAGTTATTCTAAAAATGAAACAAAAATTTCAGACTTAATATATAAACAAATATTTTGTCTGTACAAAAATATTATGGATAAAAAAAACATTAAATATAAAAATTAAAGATTGAATCTATTGTCTACTGACCTGGCACCCAGTGGGCAGACCATTAAAGTTACCAAGATTCTATTGACCTGGCACCCAGTGGGCAGACCATTAAAGTTACCAAGATTCTATTGACTACTGACCTGGCACCCAGTGGGCAGACCATTAAAGTGACCAAGATTCTATTGACTACTGACCTGGCACCCAGTGGGCAGACCATTAAAGTTACCAAGATTCTATTGACTACTGACCTGGCACCCAGTGGGCAGACCATTAAAGTTACCAGTACAGATTGTGGAGTTGATATTGACCAAAGATTCTCCAGCCACTCTATTTCTACTACATCTTTCTTCAGACCAAACTTGCATCCTGGCCTCTCTCAGTCGCTGTGCTCTCAAATCTGAAAACAGAGGTTAGAGGTCAATAATATTTAACATTTTGCATGTTGATCAATACAATGTTGAAAATATAAATGATTCAGAAAGTTATCAACTAATAATGTAGAAAATGTCTAGATCAACTAATAATACAGGAAATGTCTAGATTATGATTTGTTAACATTTAGTTTTAACATTACCACCAAGTGTAATGACTATTTCAACTTACACTGTCTGTTGCTGATCTTCCCCCAACCAGCCAGAAAACAGAATGATGTGGACAAGAAAACATAATCTTGTGGTGGGAGACATATTGATTGGATGACTTCTGTGTGGATGACTTCCTTCTCCAGTTTCACCAAAGCCAGATCCCAGTCTACTCCACCAGTTTCTACAAAGACATTGCTCCAAGGGTGATAGAATATTTCTGCTACTCTAACAACTAATGATCTGTCTATTTGATTAGATGGCAGGCTACTTGTTGGATCTTTAATATTGACTGTAGTTCCAGCAGTTACAGTAAAGTAGAATGGACTTTTCTTGAAATCATAGAACTGCATGTCTGGAACTGGCCTTTAATATTATAGATATAATAACAATAAATATTGGATTAATATTACATTTGTTATAAATGACATAAAACAGAAGGACAAATAATGCAGGAAATTGTATTAATATTACATTTGTTATAAATGACGTAAAATCAGAAGGGTGTTGCAATAAAACACAAGTGCCATAATTAAAGTTGCTTTTCAAAATTCAAGTTTTAAATTTCTTTAATAAATTGTATGCTAAACTGACTCCATCAATCTATGGTGGATACTTGACACTGTTGTTGAGGACCAATACAAAAAGCAGTAACCTTTTCACAAAAAACAATTTGCTTTGTATGAAAACCAGACAAGATAGGCAAAAGTGGAGAAAGTTGACTGCTGAGGTGTCCATTCGCTCCCCTCAATGACCACAACGGTCATGGGATTGATGATGATGTTGATGATGATGATACATATGTATGTTGTATAAGTTACAGACTTTCCTTGAAGAAAGAAGATTATTATGTCAATAGAGGGCAGGGAGTGGTCAGCAGGAGGTTTAGAACCTGGGTCATCTAGTTGACAGCCCTGTGCACTAACCACTGGACCAGCCAACCTCTGGAACTTTCTGAACGGCTAAGGACATTTTAATCACTTTATCTGATGGAGCCTCACAACAGTTGAATCCAAAAGAATATTCAAGAAGTAATGAACTGTAACAAATATAATTGTCATTGATTTACAGGATTATTCCATAAGAAGGCCACATGTAATATTTATATGGAATAAAACTAGTAGGTCTAGTGTTGAAGTGAACATGTTAATAGGAGCATTATAAAACACTGACACTTAAATGTAATAAAGCATATTTAAAAAGAATTTGTTTTTCCTAAGTGACAAAAATAAATCTTTATATATACACAAATATTTACCGGTATCTACGGAAATGATATGTTAGCTAAGTGAACACATACGTCTACATTGTGAAATGAATGATATTGATATGTTAGCAAAGTGAACACATACGTCTACATTGTGAAATGAATGATATTGATATGTTAGCAAAGTGAACACATACGTCTATATTGTGAAATGAATGATATTGATATGTTAGCAAAGTGAACACATACGTCTACATTGTGAAATGAATGATATTGATATGTTAGCAAAGTGAACACATACGTCTATATTGTGAAATGAATGATATTGATATGTTAGCAAAGTGAACACATACGTCTACATTGTGAAATGAATGATATTGATATGTTAGCAAAGTGAACACATACGTCTACATTGTGAAATGAATGATATTGATATGTTAGCAAAGTGAACACATACGTCTATATTGTGAAATGAATGATATTGATATGTTAGCAAAGTGAACACATAAGTCTACATTGTGAAATTGATATATTAGCAAAGTGAACACATATGTCTACATTTTGAAATAAAACAAAAGCAATTTTCAAACTAACAACAGTTAATGTAAAGAACAACAATTTGAACAGATGCAGTTACCTAGATGTTAAGTTTGCAATCTACGTAGAATAAACAAAATGTTAATATTATTTACAGGCATCCACCAAAAGACTTTAAAAGGTTAGTAACAAGACTATACTATATATTTATATATACAATATATATACAGGTACAACATAAACAAGGTTGATAGAATTCATGATTTTAAAAAATTATATATATTTAATGATATTTTTATTTATTATAGAAGACAGATTTTAATTTATTTACATCAAATTTTTAGAAATTTATATAGATTTTTATCTTTCTATTTCAAGATTTCTTTAGATTTTGATAATAACTACGGTAATAAACTCAAATAGTAGATTTATATTGATCTATTAAAAAAAGGTTACAATTTGGATTAAAAGTATTAATATTTCAAAGTTTGGTATCTAGCTGAATAAATAAAATGTTAATGTAGGCTATTTATGATTGGTGTCTAGCTAAATAAATAAAATGTTAATTTTGTTATGATTGGTGTCTAGCTAAATAAATAAAATGTTAATGTTATGATTGGTGTCTAGCTAAATAAATAAAATATTAATGTTATTATGATTGGTGTCTAGCTAAATAAAAAAAATGTTACTGTTATGATTGGTGTCTAGCTAAATAAATAAAATGTTAATGTTATTATGATTGGTGTCTAGCTAAATAAATAAAATGTTTATATGATTGGTGTCTAGCTAAATAAATAAAATGTTAATGATATTATGATTGGTGTCTAGCTAAATAAATAACATGTTAATGTTATTATGATTGGTGTCTAGCTAAATAAATAAAATGTTAATTTTGTTATGATTGGTATCTAGCTAAATAAATAAAATGTTATTATGATTGGTATCTAGTTAGAGTGATTAAAGTGAAACAGTACGAAGACAGTAGCAACCTACATCATTAGACAGTGGGCAGCCGTCATTACCCAGCGGGTGCCTATCAATACACCGCCACAAATTAAATTATCAAGATATGAAAGTGAGACAACCCAGGGCCATTTTCCTAGTGGAGAGAGACTTCCTCCAGCCACAAATGACTCAAGAAAATCTGTTTTTCTTTCCCCACATTCTGCTGTAACAGTGAACATAGTCGTCAGTACACAACTATAAATAACAGATTAGTAAACATTTTCTTGTCAAAATCTTTCAGTTTAATAGCAGGCCTTGGCAACTACAGTCACAAAAGTAAAGTAGGAAGTGGCAGATCCATTCTCAGATATGCCAGGTGTCAATCAATAATAAGTCATAATGAAATGAGGGATCAAAAAAGGATTATTGCAATATTTATTTGGTATTATTTTATTCTGGCATAATTTATTATACACATTTTTATAGGCTAGGTAAAGTTTATAGGCTAGGTAAAGTTTATGGGGTAAAGTTTATAGGCTAGGTAAAGTTTATAGGCTAGGTAAAGTTTATGGGCTAGGTAAAGTTTATGGGCTAGGTAAAGTTTATAGGCTAGGTAAAGTTTATAGGCTAGGTAAAGTTTATAGGCTAGGTAAAGTTTATAGGCTAGGTAAAGTTTATAGGCTAGGTAAAGTTTATGGGCTAGGTAAAGTTTATGGGCTAGGTAAAGTTTATAGGCTAGGTAAAGTTTATGGGCTAGGTAAAGTTTATAGGCTAGGTAAAGTTTATAGGCTAGGTAAAGTTTATAGGCTAGGTAAAGTTTATAGGCTAGGTAAAGTTTATAGGCTAGGTAAAGTTTATGGGCTAGGTAAAGTTTATAGGCTAGGTAAAGTTTATAGGCTAGGTAAAGTTTATAGGCTAGGTAAAGTTTATAGGCTAGGTAAAGTTTATAGGCTAGGTAAAGTTTATTGGCCACAAAATCCTCTAGTATGCCCTGGCCAGAGAAACTGTTTAATGCTGCGTCACAGGCCTATGGATCAACTTGATCCTATGTGATAATTTACTGTATATCTGATTTTGGTAGAGTTTTTCTTTTGGATTTCACACTGACGGCTGGTATTAAATTTGAGCTGTGGGGGGAGAGGGGGGGCAACTTTTTTCGTATATTGGGCTGCAAAACGAATTGAATAAATACAATAAGACGGGCTCATTGGGGGCCACACTAATAAGCTTGGCCACAACCTGCCACATAGCCTACACCTGATTTAAGCTGTCATAACATTTTTCAAGATTTGCACCATGACAACCAGTAACTTTTTTGTTGACAAATGAAACTTTGTGTATTTGAGCAATTACAATACACCCAGCCATTTTGTTTTCTAAGAATCACTGTTCATCAGTTCAATATGTTTTGAGCTCAACTGGTGTGGTGTGAGAAAAAAACCTATGACATAATTTACGTTAAAACTATAAGCTTAGTGCTGGGCCTAGAAATCATTTGTTAAAAGAGTCACAGAAAACCTTTGGGTTCTTGAAAAAGTCTGGGTTACCTGGGTACCCACTTCTCTGGCATTCTGTTCTGCAAGTCTTAGCCTAGAGTCATTTAATTTATGACTATTGTTGTGACGGTCTTTTTTTGCCTTGGACAGTGTAAATTTTTATACAAAAAAACACTTGTTCATTATATATACTTTACTAGAAATTAAAAGCAATTTTTTTTTAAAGTAACTCTAACATTGTTGTTATGGAACATCAAACTAAAATCATTCAAATGACTTTATTTTATGATAGATGTTTTACATGGTAATTAAATCATAAACTTAAGTTTAGACAATTAAAGAATTAAATCATATAATTCAGTTTAGACAGTTAAAGAATTAAATCATAAACTTAAGTTTAGACAATTAAAGAATTAAATCATAAACTTAAGTTTAGACATTTAAAGAATTAAATCATAAACTTAAGTTTAGACAATTAAAGAAATAAATCATAAACTTAAGTTTAGACAATTAAAGAATTAAATTTGACCACTGACCTTGGTCTTCACATTTTATGTTTACAATTTTGTTTGATGGACATGAATCACTGTATGATACACAGCCAGGTGCATTGTACAGCCAGGTGCATTGTACAGCCAGGTGCAATGTACAGCCAGGTGCATTGTACAGCCAGGTGCATTGTACAGCCAGGTGCAGAGTACAGCCAGGTACAGAGTACAGCCAGGTGGTCAAACAAGAACAATATGGAGCAGAAAAACAAAGCAAATAATAATGGTGATGTGCAGGAAGCCAGAGAAAAAAGGTGATGCAAACAAAAAGACATGTTGGTGATGTAGAAAAAGCCAAATATTGGTGATGTAGATAAAGCCAAATATTGGTGATGTAGATAAAGCCAAATATTGGTGATGTAGATAAAGCCAAATATTGGTGATGTAGATAAAGCCAAATATTGGTGATGTAAATAAAGACAAATATTGGTGATGTAAATAAAGCCAAATATTGTTGATGTAGATAAAGACAAATATTGGTGATGTAGATAAAGCCAAATATTGGTGATGTAAATAAAAGCAAATATTGGTGATGTCAAAAAAAAAGCCAAATATTGGTGATGTAGATAAAGCCAAATATTGGTGATGTAGATAAGATCAAATATTGGTGATGTAAAAAAAGACAAATATTGGTGATATAGATAAAGACAAATATTGGTGATGTAAATAAAGACAAAAATTGGTGATGTAGAGAAATTGTTAATGTAGATTATCTACATTTTTTTCTGGGGTGAGGAGGCAAGATCATATCTCCCCAACACTAAGGGATCTCCACTGGCTCCTGGTGATAAAGCGTATAGAGCACAAAATTATGTCCATTACGTACGGATGCATCAAGGGTATTGCTCCTAACTATCTTCGAGAACTTATATCAAAGCATGAGCCACCTAGGGAAATGCGCTCTTTAACTCAGTCATGCCTCAAAACTCCCAAATTGGATGGACACAAAAAGAAGTACCTGGGAGTGCGCTTGAATCAGTGGCGCCTTCTCTATGGAACAGTTTACCTAGACACTGAGAGAATCTGGGACAAAAGAATCTTTCAAAAAGAACTTAAAAGACCTTTCTCTTTGGCTAATACATCTGCCACTGCAAATCACAACAAGAGGGCACAGAGCATGCTAATTTAATAGCATGCATAGAAGAGCTATAAGAAATGCCCATTCTTATCTTATCTACTGTACAGTACATAAAACAAGCAAACAAACCTGAGATGCTTATTAAATGTACTACACCATTGAACTTTTTACAGATTGAGCAAAAACTTCTAGTCACCAACATACAGACACATATAGATCTAGAGCTAAATAATGATGATGTAAATAAAGCCAAATGTTGTCTAATTAGTACAACATTATAACATTAGCCTGTAGTGAGCATAATTTGACTTTTACCTTACAACAATACAACAGATAAAAGCAAATATTACAAACAAGTTCTTCAAAATATTTTACAGAATAATACAGAAGAGGTTTTATTCAATCAGTTTTTAACTCTTTTGCTACCATAGAATTTTCTCATTTTTACCGAATACATTTTTTGCTTTTTTCAAAATACTACACGCATATATTTTACTAAAAATGGATATTTCTTTTAGAATAAAGTGGCACATATCATACATCAAATTGAAGGTAACTGGATGTAAAGTTTAAAGAAATAAAAAGAAAAAAAAATGTAATGTGTGTTTTGTAAATATTTGGTTTCAAACATGAAAGAAAAAAAAGGGAGGTAATTTTTTAGGGAAATTTTTTTTTTACCGCATCGCAGAATTTGTATCAGTCAAGAGAATAAAACTTGTGTTCCAGAATATTAAAGGTAATCCAATTACGAAAACAATGATGCCTAATTTATTATCATCCTTCTTTCCTATGAAAAACACTCTTCAAAAAAGAGAACACCTCATTTCTTGAAAAAAACAACTTTTTCGATGGGAATTATTCATCCAACTTATTTACACAATATTTACACAGTACAAAATATACACAAGATATTTACAGAAAAATATGCACACAATTACTTCTGATGATACAGGAAGAAACACTCTTTGACACACAGATGTGGTTTAGAGGTGCATCCAGTGCAGAAGAAGCTCGAACGACGACGTTTTTTTGATGTGCTACAGTGCACACATTGAAGGTCAGCTCCATCAAATAGAGGCAAATGCTTTGCTCCCTGGATTCTTTAGAACAGGTCCTTTAGGTTTTCTTCCTTTAGAAGTGATGGCATTGGATATGTCAGAAGGACTTATTTGTGAAGACAATGTGGACAAGTTGTCGATGAGGATATCTTTGAATTTCAAAAAAGAAATCTTTTTTCCATCTGGACTGTGTCCCATTGTATACAGTATGTGGGCATTTACTTGTGTCACCTCCATAATCCAGGTGAAGACTTTTTTCCACCACTTCTTGGTAACCCTGTTTTGAGTCCCATAGTAGGAGATCATTTGATCCACCCTATCACAGCCATTCATATTCATATTGTAGTCGTGCACTGGATAGGGCTTTTCAACGGTCCGCGTTCGCTCTGTTTTTTCGATACTTCCAACTGATGTGTTTGTCGAAACTAGTATGCATGGTTTTTTTGCTTTTTTATCTCTCCATGTAACACATAGCACTTTTCTTTTTTCATGAATGTACCACCTACTCTCCATGTGCTGCAACTGGTGGGTTTTTAGTTGTGGTGGAAATTCTCTGCGATTGACATTCAGAGTACCGGTGTAAGAAAAGCCTTTGTCTGACAGGTACTGCAATAGAGGAGCAGATGTGTAATACCTGTCAGCAAATATATGATGAGAGGTAGTCAGTGGCTCCAGTAGCATGTCAAACACCTTTACTGCTTGTGAAGAATCATTGTCCAGGTATGGATTGTATGCAGTCTCCTTTCCGAAATATATCAAAAGATTGAACACGTACCCTGTGACAGAATCACACAAACCAAATGTTTTGATGTGGTATTTTTTTGGTTTGGAAGCATTGAATTGCCTTTCCATCCTATAACCATTTCGTCCACTGCAATGTTTTTAAAAGGATAAAAAGCGGACTGAAATTTAGCAAGAAGAGAATTTACAAAAGGTTCAATTTTTGCTTTACCAGTAGCATCAGCATTGCAAACATGGAGCATGCTATGATATATTAATTCAAATTTCTGCCTTGGGAACATAGTTTTGAACCAAGGGGTATAGCGGTGACTAAGTGTTGACCAATAGTCTTTTATTTTGGGTCGAGGATCAGATCCAATGGCAATAAGAACAGCCAACAATTTGTACAATTCAAATCTTCCAATTGGTTCCCACAGATGGAATATAGAGGTCTTTAAAATAGGACCTTTGTCTTTTAATTTCTTGGCAGCATAATCATTTATTGATGTGATAAGTTCATCAATAACTGAGCTATCCAGCAAAGAAAATAGATATTGCATTGGAGTGTGCGAGTTATCAAGCAGTAACTTTGACCCTGCATTTCTATCCCTCAAGGAAAAGTCACCAACTTGTTCTCCTTCTGCAGCTTCTCTCCAACCATTGTTGTCTGAATCTAAATCATTGGCTAGGCCTACATCTAAATCCAATCTCCTTTTCTTAGCCTTAGCTTTACCTTTTCCTACCTGACTTTGTCCTAATGACTGAGGGGTTTTCATTTTAGACCTAACACTAGTAACAGTAACACTAGGCCTAGGACTAGAATCATCAACATCACTATCACTGGAACCATCACTTTCAGAATAATTAGAATCATTTTGAATGTCGGCATCACTATCAGTAAGTCGTAAAGAATCCTCTTCACTGTCACTCGAATTCATTACAGCATCAATTAATTCCCTAGCTTGTTTACAAGACATTCGTTGTGGGGGTCGGGCATACGAACAACTAGGCTTAGGTGTGGGCGTGGCCATGTTTGTTTATTTTTTTAATCGACTACAAAATAAAAAATATTCCAAAGAAAATGCAAAAAAACAATGCTGTTATTTTTAATTTCGCTTCAGGAAGCACTCCTAAATTTATAATTATAGTACTGGCCTATAAAAAAAAGGATTTATTTGATGAACGAAACAAACTAAGAGGGGCAGTGTAGAACGCCGATATATCGGCGTTACGTTTTTATGGGAAATCCACAGAGCCGATATATCGGCTTTACGTAGCTAATGAGTTAAATTACTTTCACCAAAATCAGAAAATGAAATGTAAATAAAAAGTATAAATACAAGGGCAGTAACTGTTAAATAAAAAAATCCACCTGATATGAAAACTGTGATTGATGGGCTTGGCTGTAGTCCAGCTGTTAGTGCTGAGTGAAAAAAACTCTTTCATAGAGGTAGGCACTGTGGTTAGCCAAGTGGAGACTAATCTGTAGGAAATATTGTTACAGTTTCACATTAGCTTTATTGAGCTTTCTATGTCTTATAGCATTGAAAACAATTCACCTAAAATTGTATTACTATAGATATAATGTATGTACTCCTGTAGAGGTCACAATTTGTTACTAAAAAAATAAAAATTGAAATGGACAAATATTTTAGGCTTTCAGACCCCACACAACCTTTTTTTCAAAATTTTCGGACCGATTTTGTATTGTCTGAGGCGGCAGTTTTTCGTATTGATCGCAAATTACAATATGGAAAGAATTGTAAAGGTATAAAAGCCTATCTAGACCAATAATATAGGCATAAGCTTGTAGACTAGTAGCTTAAGATTGTGTTTTGTATTTATGCATGATGGCGCAGTTGAGTCTAAAAAGACTTCTTATTGTGTAGACCCGCTCTAGGAACAAGTACTGAGTAGGGACAGGGACTTAGATGAAGAAACTGATACATTACAAAAACATATCCATATCCTAATGACTTAGTTGATCAGTGGATAAAAATAATTGAAACACTGCATTTTTTTTTTTTTTTTTTGCGTTATGCATCATTGAAACTATTTTTTAAAGAATGTTTCCAAATTAACGTGAATATTTAGTAACCTTTACTTTAAAAGGTATGAATTTTTTTATATTTTATATTAAAAAAAGCAGTGTAACTCCCTAAAAGTGAGGGTGCAATATATCCGCAGGACAATCACAACATATAAGTAAAATAATCCTAAACTGAGGGTGTTATAAAATACATGGTATAAACAAGACCTTTTTTGCAAGCTGGAACAGACATTAGCACTGTGATCTTTTGACCAACTGTCTGAACACACTGAGAAACTTTGTCCTGCTACAGTAACTGATAACTTGTAATCTGAACCAACTTTCACTGAAATAGTAATATACAAATAATACAATAGTAATATACAAGTGTTAAGTATGTACCTAATGACATAATATGAAATTAATTAGGCTTGAGTGGGAATCAATGAAGAATTTGTATTGAAACTGTTAGTTTTCTGTAAACCAACTCTGATAAGTCATCACACTCAATGCTGAGACAAAGCCAAGTAAATACATTTTTTTCCAAACAAGGTGACTTACAAAGAGGATCAGAGAAAATTTAGCAATCCAGCTTAACAAAGAATGAAAACACTGACCATAATAACTTAAAACACATTCAAAACTGACCTAATTAATGACATGTTTTGTTGAAGCTACCAAAATGATCTTCATGGCATTGGCACAGTCATCAATTACACAACATATTGGTACAGTCATCAATTACACAACATATTGGCACAGTCATCAATTACACAACATATTGGCACAGTCATCAATTACACAACATATTGGCACAGTCATCAATTACACAACATATTGGCACAGTCATCAATTACACAACATATTGGCACAGTCATAAATTACACAACTTATTGGCACAGTTATCATTTACACAACATATTGGCACAGTCATCATTTACACAACATATTGGCACAGTGATCAATTACACAACATATTGGCACAGTCATAAATTACACAACTTATTGGCACAGTTATCATTTACACAACACATTGGCACAGTCATCAATTACACAACATCTTGGCACAGTCATCAATTACACAACATATTGGAACAGTCATCAATTACACAACATATTGGCACAGTCATCAAATTACACAACATATTGGCACAGTCATCAATTACACAACATATTCACACAGTTATCAATTACACAATGTTATGGGTCATACCATTGTAATGTGATTTCTGTTTAAATTAAATTTCTCTGTCTTTTCCAGTCAAAGTTTTAATTTCATGCTCTTAAGTGTAATATACATGAAATAAAGTTCAACCTATCACAGCCTTCTTCATCATTAGCTCAATGTTTACATGAAATAAAGTTCAACCTATCACAGCCTTCTTCATCATTAGCTGAATGTTTACATGAAATAAAGTTTAACCTACCACAGCCATCTTCATCATAAGCTCAATGATTACATGAAATATAGTTTAACCTACCACAGCCGTCTTCATCATTAGCTGAATGTTTACAATCAACTTTTCCATCACAGTACATGTAGGCTGGAATGCAGGTGTAGTCTTTACATTGGAATTGATCTATAGAACAATTGACTGAAAAAATATAATTAATTACAATTTTAACAAATACATCAGAATCATGTAAGGATCTCAGTCTGTAAGTATTCTATCAGTATTCTATAGGTATTCTATCAGTATTCTATCGGCTTTCTATAGGCATTCTATAGGTATTTTATAGGTATTCTATCAGTATTATAAAGGTATGCTAAATTAAAATAAATAATTACATTTTTCAAATCCTCAGTTTTAGGCCATATTTTATTCACCAAAAAAAAAGGTAAAAGCAGTAATTGATTCGATTTGTTATTGATCCCACCTCCGATTCAAGGTTGTCTGCAAGAAGGACCTTACAGCCCTAGCTATAGATACAAATAGCTGGGAGGAAATCACTTGAGACATGCGTTGACCTCCGGGCTGGAAGTAGGAGAATGCAATCTGCAACAGCTTCACACATGTACAGCCACAGCAGAAGTTGCAAGACCAGGAGCACACACTGGCCAAGGGCACATTAAATTCCCATGTCTTGCGAGACAAATGGAAACTAAGACTTAGAATACTACAAACCTTAACTCCATACAACAATAGAACTCATACATTTATAGATTTTAAAAATCTGAATAAAAAATCTTACCACAAAAATGTTCATCTGCTCCATTCTCACAATCAGCAATTCCATCACAAATCCAAGTGTTAGGAATACACTTGCCCTTAGGTGTAGAACAGCTAAACATCATTGGTGGAACACACACTACAGAATACACATTATTGGTGGAATACACACTACAGAATACACATTATTGGTGGAATACACACTACAGAATACACTTTATTGTTGGAGTACACACTACAGAATACACATTATTGTTGGAATACACACTACAGAATACACATTATTGGTGGAATAAACACTACAGAATACACATTATTGGTGGAATACACACTACAGAATACACTTTATTGTTGGAGTACACACTACAGAATACACATTATTGTTGGAATACACACTACAGAATACACATTATTGGTGGAATAAACACTACAGAATACACATTATTGGTGGAATACACACTACAGAATACACATTATTGGTGGAATACCCATTATTGGTGGAATACACACTACAGAATACACATTATTGGTGGAATACCCATTATTGGTGGAATACACACTACAGAATACACATTATTGGTGGAATACACACTACAGAATACACATTATTTATAAAAACTTGTTCAATGGTTGGATCATTTTTCTTTCAGTTTTCTTTCTATCTATTCCATTTTGTTTGGTATTTTTAAAACTTCTTATGTCATAAAAAAGAATTTTGGCAAAGAAAAAAAATGAATTAACTTTGTAAACTTGTCAATATAAACGTTAAAATTACTATCACAGAACTGATTTAGGAGTAGGTCAGAGTTGATTTAGGAGTAGGTCAGAGTTGATTTAGTAGGAGGTCAGAGTTGATTTAGCAAGAGGTCAGAGTTGATTTAGGAGGTCAGAGTTGATTTAGCAAGAGGTCAGAGTTGATTTAGGAGAAGGTCAGAGTTGATTTAGCAAGAGGTCAGAGTTGATTTAGCAAGAGGTCAGAGTTGATTTAGCAAGTGGTCAGAGTTGATTTAGCAAGAGATCAGAGTTGATTTAGCAAGAGGTCAGAATTGATTTAGCAAGTGGTCAGGGTTGATTTAGCAGGAGGTCAGATTTGATCATTTTGGATTGAATGAAACCATAGATTAAAAAAACTGGATCTAGAGTAACAACCATCATAAATAAATATGGAGGATTCTGGTCCAGTTTTCTGTACCCATGGGCCTCAAAGCTGGCAAAGGGAGGAAACCACAGACTCCTATTTAGAGTACACTGGTGGGAAGTCCCCCGATGTGCATCCTTGGATCATTTCATGGGCAGTAGGAAGGAATAGGTGCAAATGTACCAATCTCAACAAGCCTAGGTGTCTGGATGACCAGACCTATCGTCTGGTATTTATACTACCAGGTATACTAGGTAATGCAGGCACATATTTATCCAGAGTGTAGTGCACATCCCTATGGTTTCCTTAACATGCAGCATGTCCCTATGGTTTCCCTAACATGCAGCATATCCATATGGTTTCCTTAACATGCAGCATATCCATATGGTTTCCCTAACATGCAGCATATCCATATGGTTTCCCTAATATGCAGCATATCCATATGGTTTCCTTAACATGCAGCATATCCATATGGTTTCCTTAACATGCAGCATATCCATATGGTTTCCTTAACATGCAGCATATCCATATGGTTTCCTTAACATGCAGCATATCCATATGGTTTCCCTAACATGCAGCATATCCATATGGTTTCCCTAACATGCAGCATATCCATATGGTTTCCTTAACATGCAGCATATCCATATGGTTTCCCTAACATGCAGCATGTCCCTATGGTTTCCTTAACATGCAGCATATCCATATGGTTTCCCTAACATGCAGCATATCCATATGGTTTCCTTAACATGCAGCATATCCATATGGTTTCCCTAACATGCAGCATATCCATATGGTTTCCCTAACATGCAGCATGTCCCTATGGTTTCCTTAACATGCAGCATGTCCCTATGGTTTCCCTAACATGCAGCATGTCCCTATGGTTTCCTTAACATGCAGCATGTCCATATGGTTTCCTTAACATGCAGCATATCCATATGGTTTCCTTAACATGCAGCATATCCATATGGTTTCCCTAATATGCAGCATATCCATATGGTTTCCTTAACATGCAGCATATCCATATGGTTTCCTTAACATGCAGCATATCCATATGGTTTCCCTAACATGCAGCATATCCATATGGTTTCCTTAACATGCAGCATATCCATATGGTTTCCCTAACATGCAGCATGTCCCTATGGTTTCCTTAACATGCAGCATATCCATATGGTTTCCTTAACATGCAGCATATCCCATCGTCTTGGGGATAAAATGACTACTAGATCCACCCCTAACAGGTTATGCCCTGGAGTAAAAAGACTATTGCAAACTGCAAAATGATATTTTAATAAACTAAAACTGTTAAAAGAAGTACCACAATTTTCTTCATCTGTATTGTCTCCACAGTCATCTAGACCATCACACCAGAGAGAATTTAGTACTTCAACACCATTCTTACATTTTGTGTAGGCCAGACCTCGAGCTAAATGATGAAGTAACATATGAAATGTTTATATATAGCAGGTGTAGGTGTTTAAAGTTTCTAATGAAGTAACACATGAAATGTTTATATACAGCAGGTGTAAGTGTTTAAAGTTTCTAATGAAGTAACACATGAAATGTTTATATACAGCAGGTGTAAGTGTTTAAAGTTTCTAATGAAGTAACACATGAAATGTTTATATACAGCAGGTGTAAGTGTTTAAAGTTTCTACTGAAGTAACACATGAAATGTTTATATACAGCAGGTGTAAGTGTTAAAAGTTCTAATGAAGTAACACATGAAATGTTTATATACAGCAGGTGTAGGTGTTTAAAAATCTAATGAAATAACACATGAAATGTTTATATACAGCAGGTGTAAGTGTTTAAAGTTCTAATGAAGTAACACATGAAATGTTTATAGACAGCAGGTGTAGGTGTTTAAAGTTTCTACTGAAGTAACACATGAAATGTTTATATACAGCAGGTGTAAGTGTTTAAAGTTCTAATGAAATAACACATGAAATGTTTATATACAGCAGGTGTAAGTGTTTAAAGTTCTAATGAAATAACACATGAAATGTTTATATACAGCAGGTGTAAGTGTTTAAAGTTCTAATGAAATAACACATGAAATGTTTATATACAGCAGGTGTAAGTGTTTAAAGTTCTAATGAAGTAACACATGAAATTTTTATATACAGCAGGTGTAGGTGTTTAAAGTTTCTAGTACAGAGAAGAATGCAGAATTTTTTTTTTTTATCTTTCACTCTTCTCATTACATGGGAATGACACAAATGTCAACGAAATATAAGGACGATATGTCATAAGGTCTTTTATTGTTTACATTATGCATGATTGAAACTTTTTATTAAAGAAAGTTTCCAAATTAAGGCGAATATTTAGTAACTTGTGCTTGTATTTGCGCTCTGAGTTTACATTATGTTTGTTGGCAGCACTTTACAAATATTATTATTATTATTAACTTTTATGTTTATAAGGTATGAATTTTGTAGAAATTAAAAGGCAATGTATTTCCCTAAAATTAAGTGTAAGACCTGAGAGTCAAGTGCAACATATAAGTAAAATAATTTAAAAATAAAAGTGTGACCTATCTGAGTGTCAAGTACAACATACAAGAAAAATAATTTTAAAATAAAAGTGTGACCTATCTGAGAGTCAAGTACAACATAAAGTAAAAAAATTTAAAATAAAAGTGTGACCTATCCACCGGTACTTACAGCAGTTAATTTCATCACTATAATCTTCACAATCAAAGATACCATCACAGTGCCGAGTCATTTGATCCCATAGACATACATTGTTTGACTTGCACTTGAAACCGTGACAATCTTTAGGTCAAGATATGATCAACAAATTCTAAAAAATACTATGTGATGCTACCCCACGAATCAGTACGGAAGTAAGTAAAACTGATTTTTCAATAAAGGCAATATAATTTGAAAAAATAGTCCTAGGTCATATTTGAGATTAATACTGATTTGTAATGTTGAATCCTTAACTTAAAGGTGTGAAATTTTTAAACTAACATTATTTTCAGAAATTATTTAAAAATGTGTTTTTGATTCAGCTTTTGTATAAAATCATGCATTATGTCTTCTAAAAATTTTTTTTTAAAGTCAATTAAATATTATTTAAAATATTTAAAACTTTAACAACTCGTGTATTAACTTATTGGCGTGTGATTGCTAAATTTCATGGCGATTGGTTCATATTTATATAAATACCTATTGCAATGCTAAATTGTTAATAATCAGTACTGTTATCTTTTTCATTTTTCTACAAACAAACTTCCCTTACCTTTACTTATGTCAATTTGAATAACTTTTAAACTAATCGATTTTAGAGATTTTTTCTTCAATATATTATTGATACATTAATTTGATTTTATTTAACACCTACAACTAATTTTTTTTATTTTGTTTACTCAGTTCCATTCCCTGAGGTTGCATCAAATATATTGCTTTGAAAACAAGATAAAAACTAACAAATATGTCTATTTGGCTCTACAGAATATTTACTCACTAACTGGTCTTAAGCTAAAGGAAACAATTATAAGTATCAAGCTTGCCATCCACTTGTTCACAAATTTAATGCAACAAAGTCCATTAGCATAGAAGATTTATAAGAAAGTTTTCTTACCAGGACAATTTCCTTCATCTTCTTTATTTAAACAATCAATATTTGTATTACATACAGAAGACTTTGGAATACATTGACCATTGGAACACTGAAACTGTTCCTCTGTACATTCTATCAGGAAAATTAGAAACATTAAAGTAATTGATTACACACAGAGAATGAGAAAAAAAACAAAGAATAGTAATCTAGTAATATAGTAATACTTCGAACGGGCTTTGTGTAGGATATGCTTGACATATTATAGTTTTTTAGTTTTGTTTTTGCAACATACATAAAGTAGGATGTTGTTTTTTTGTGGTCAGTATTTTTTTAAATGTATTTTTGTTTTGGACACTTTAATATACACCAGTTCAATATACAACTAAAACGGAAAAACAAATAAGAATCATTTTTTTTTATTTCTTGCTCAAATTATAACCACTATGAACTAATGGTGTGAGTTTATTGGGTAATTAAACTCTTTCTGTAAAACAGAACTCACATGTCATTTAAAAAGTACTGTTAATTTAAAAAGGATTGTTTGATATATTTTTTTGCGACAACATTAGTGTTAGATCAATATTTTTATTTTTTTAATTTATTTTTTGTATTTGTTGGTGTTATTTGCTATTTATTTATTGTTGCTTTGGAAGCAAACTTAGAATTAAATTTTAAATTCAACAGGAAAAACAATAACAAATGAAACCCATATGAATCATAGTTTATACAACGTATACGATATGAATAAAAACTTGAAAAAGTTAGTCCCGGCAAATTTAAACATTGCCCGGCAATATAAAAATTCCAGCTACAAACTTTATAAGACGTATACGATACAAATTAAAACCTTAAAAAGTTGATCCCGGCAATTTAAACATTGCCCGGCAATTGAAATATTTTCCGCTATAAAGTTTATAAGACTTATACACAGAATAGGTATAGAACAGAATGCTCAATCCCTAATATACGCAGTCACTAAAAGTGAAGCTTGCTTCCGCCATATTTTTTTTCGCAATGCAGCGGTCGCTAGAGACGCTACTATACTAAAATGAGAAAGGATATCTACGTCTACCATAAATATATACAAAATATACAGGGCCTACATTATCTTTCATTATATGCTTACTTTTATATAAATTTGACTTAATTACCCATTTTCTTTTCAACATTATAGGATTAGGCCAATGTGATGTAAAAATATAGGCCCTATTACCCGGTACTGATTTGAAAAAATAGCTTAGGCGGAGCGCGGTACCGGTAACTAAATTGCTACGGCTACCGGTACATAAATATATACTTTTTAAACCAAAATAATGTTTTAAAATTATAGAGGGAAATTGTAATATAATTCATAATGGGTTAATATGAGGTTGTTTATCCCGTTGTTTATCCTTTATGGAGTCAGGAAAGTCATGCAGTTTGACATCCTTGTTGTTACGATAATTAGACTAATAGTTTTAGCATCATTGTTGTAGTTTATAACACAACTGTTTTACCACATTTTGCCTGAAACATTAGCTTTGCTTGTTCGAACTTGTAGATTTGAAGAAAAAGACATTGTAGGCTAAATAAGCATACAAATTGTAATATTATTCATAATGGCTTAATATGAGGTTGTTTATCCCGTTGTTTATCCTTTATGGAGTCAGGAAAGCCATGCAGTTTGACATGCTTGTTGTTACGATAATCAATCATTTTCGCATTATTCTTGTAGTTTATTACACAACCGTTTTTGCACATTTTGCCTGAAACATTAGCTTTGGGTGTTTGAACTTGTAGATTTGAAGAAAAAGACATTGTAGGCTAAATAAGCATAAATATAGAGTGTAACCAGGACCGCTGCGTTTAAATAAGCTTAGTATAGCGTCGGTACTACTGCCCAAAACAGAAAAAAATGCGATTGCGCATTCTGTTCTATACCTATTATGTGGACATATACGACACACAGGGTTCTCACATTTTTTCTGAAAAAAATTCCAGGCTGTTTCCAGACTATTTCAAGGTTATAAGAGCCAAATACCAGGCTGCTGGAACACGTTATTTGGAAAATGGTCACACGCCTCCTCTCCCTAAGTGACCTAAATATTGCGTGAATGAGGTATTGATCTAAGGCTCGGTCAGTGGGCGTTTATGGCGTATAAAAATGGGATTGGAATTTTTTGTCTGATCTTGATTTTTATAAAAAATTTAGCTATAAATATAGATTTAGATCAATTTCCAGGCTGACAGGCTATTTTTCCAGGCTAAAATGCCCATATTCAAGGTTGTCCAGGCCTTGATTTGTTTATTTGAAACTCCAGACTTTTCCAGACTTTCCAGACTGTGTGAGAACCCTGGACACAAATTAAAACGTGAAGGAATTTTTTATTTGCCAGCTACAACGTAAGTTACCCATTAAAACCATTAATCATTACCCATTATAACAATAAAAAAATTGCCCGCTATAAATTACGTCGCAAATTAAAAAGTGAATATATTTTGTTCTATTCAATCATAAAGTACATTAGCAAACGTTGAAGTGAAGTTAATTAAAATGAATACGCACAATTTGATGACGTCATTAAAAAAAGACAGCTCTTGCTATCTCTGTGCGAATTTTTATGACGCAATACAGAAATAATCTCAGCGCGTCCTTTTTCTTCTTTTTTTTTAGCGCGATAGATCGAATAATGATAAAAAGTTGTACTGGCAAAGTCAATGTGAATCAAAATCTGTGTTTTATTCTTGTTTTTTTACCAAACTGACCACTTACATTTTCTTCAAAACTTGACTGTGTTCACCGCCGTAACGCAAAGAATATTTGTAGCAAATTTCACCTTTTTATGTCCAGTATTTAAAAAGATAATGTGGCATGTACATACCCACATACATACATACATATTCCTTTTGAGATTTATATATATATATATATATGATAGTATATAGTAAAAAAGTATTATAGTAATATAGTAATATAGCAATATACAAATATACAAATATTGAAAACTAACATTTACAGCTAAATAATTTTCAATCCAACTTGTTCGCTTGCTTTTGATTTTTGTTCTCAATTTTATCTAAGAGGTCTACATTAGAAAAATGGACAACCACTCCAATTGTCCACGTAAAGATCAAGGTTTATGCCAACATTACTTCTACACTCCAATGGACAGAGGTTTATGCCAACATTACTTCTACACTCCAATGGACAGAGGTTTATGCCAACATTACTTCTACACTCCAATGGACAGAGGTTTATGCCAACATTACTTCTACACTCCAATGGACAGAGGTTTATGCCAACATTACTTCTACACTCCAATGGACAGAGGTTTATGCCAACATTACTTCTACACTCCAATGGACAGAGGTTTATGCCAACATTACTTCTACACTCCAATGGACAGAGGTTTATGCCAACATTACTTCTACACTCCAATGGACAGAGGTTTATGCCAACATTACTTCTACACTCCAATGGACAGAGGTTTATGCCAACATTACTTCTACACTCCAATGGACAGAGGTTTATGCCAACATTACTTCTACACTCCAATGGACAGAGGTTTATGCCAACATTACTTCTACACTCCAATGGACAGAGGTTTATGCCAACATTACTTCTACACTCCAATGGACAGAGGTTTATGCCAACATTACTTCTACACTCCAATGGACAGAGGTTTATGCCAACATTACTTCTACACTCCAATGGACAGAGGTTTATGCCAACATTACTTCTACACTCCAATGGACAGAGGTTTATGCCAACATTACTTCTACACTCCAATGGACAGAGGTTTATGCCAACATTACTTCTACACTCCAATGGACAGAGGTTTATGCCAACATTACTTCTACACTCCAATGGACAGAGGTTTAATTTATGCCAACATTACTTCTACACTCCAATGGACAGAGGTTTGCCAACATTACTTCTACACTCCAATGGACAGAGGTTTAATTTATGCCAACATTACTTCTACACTCCAATGGACAGAGGTTTAATTTATGCCAACATTACTTCTACACTCCAATGGACAGAGGTTTGCCAACATTACTTCTACATTCCAATGGACAGAGGTTTATGCAACATTACTTCCACAATCCAATGGACAGAGGTTTATGCCAACATTACTTCTACACTCCAATAGACAGAGGTTTGTTTATGCCAACATTACTTCTAGGATCTAATGGACAGTGGTTTATGCCAACATTACTTCTAGACTACATTGGACAGAGGTTTATGCCAACATTACTTCTACACTCCAATGGACAGAGGTTTGCCAACATTACTTCTACACTCCAATGGACAGAGGTTTATGCCAACATTACTTCTACACTCCAATGGACAGAGGTTTATGCCAACATTACTTCTACACTCCAATGGACAGAGGTTTATGCCACATTACTTCTACACTCCAATGGACAGAGGTTTATGCCAACCTGATCACCCTATAAGAAAATTTCATTTTAGTTCCAAACTTATTCCCACTAAAACACAGTGAACCAGTATTCTCTAGAAATATTGTGACAAACTCACAATATAAAGAAAACAATGTAGGACTTACTACAATTGATATTTTCATCTGTTCCATCAGCACAGTCAGGAAAGCCATCACAAACTTTGAAATGAGGAATACATTGGCTAGATGAACACATAAACTCTGAAGATTTACACACTGTAACACAGAGGATACAAATGCTTCTTGAAATAAGATAAAACTGTCACATTATTTACATTATAGTTTCTCTCCACGTGAAATGCCAATCCAACATTTTAAAACTACCATGTATTGTCCTATTTGCGTAGAGGTCGTACTGCAATTGAAACTATTAACTATGTTCTACACTACACTTGTACTCGCATAGAGGTCTTATTGCCATTGAAACTATAAACTATGTCCTACACTACACTCGTACTCCCATTGAAACTATAAACTATGTCCTACATTACACTCGTACTCCCATTGAAACTATAAACTATGTCCTACACTACACTCGTACTCGCGTAGAGGTTGTACTGCCATTGAAACTATATAAACTATGTTCTACACTACACTGAAGAACTAATGTTATTTATAAAATTATAATGTTATTCATACACACAAAAGCAAAAAGATATTTATTGATAACAAATGTGTGATGTTGTCTTAAATCTAATGTTCCTTATGGATAATATTAGATAACATATGGATAACATTGATTGATTCATGTTTTACACTATTGAAAATAATTTTTTTTAAATTTGGTATCAGAGACTTTTATTAGGTTTCAGTTTCAGGATATCAATATATCAGCTGTGTTCAATACTCTTGTTTTTAAATACAACATAATGTCATCTCTGTGTCCATCACTGAAGGGATTTGTTGGTAACTCAAAGAAATACATATGACTCTCTTGTTTCTAAACAGTGTTTCAATACATCTAATGCATTTGGTTCAGTGCTATAGGATGGTCTCAACTTACATGAACTAACAGGTTCAGTGCTATAGGATGGTCTCAACTTACATGAACTAACAGGTTCAGTGCTATAGGATGGTCTCAACTTACATGAACTAACAGGTTCAGTGCTATAGGATGGTCTCAACTTACATGAACTAACAGGTTCAGTGCTATAGGATGGTCTCAACTTACATAAACTAACAGGTTCAGTGCTATAGGATGGTCTCAACTTACATGAACTAACAGGTTCAGTGCTATATGATGGTACATGTGTGGGAGGAACTGAAGACTCTGTAGTAGTTGATGTAGAAAATGAAGTGACTCTAGACAGTGGCAATGACGTGGATAAATTCAAAAGTGGTTGGGACGTTGTCAAAGTGGAGTGTGTAGTTCCTGATGCATTGAGAATCAATGTCTTCCTGGAAGGTGCTGTAATATCTAAACAGAATACAAGATGAATGCTGGTAAATAGTGTAATATCTAAACAGAATACAAGATGAATGCTGGTAAATAGTGTAATACCTAAACAGAATACAAGATGAATGCTGGTAAATAGTGTAATACCTAAACAGGATACAAGATGAATGCTGGTAAATAGTGTAATACCTAAACAGAAGACAAGATGAATGCTGGTAAATAGTGTAATACCTAAACAGAATACAAGATGAATGCTGGTAAATAGTGTAATACCTAAACAGAATACAAGATGAATGCTGGTAAATAGTGTAATACCTAAACAGAATGCAAGATGAATGCTGGTAAATAGTGTAATACCTAAACAGAATGCAAGATGAATGCTGGTAAATAGTGTAATATCTAAACAGAATACAAGATGAATGCTGGTAAATAGTGTAATACCTAAACAGAATACAAGATGAATGCTGGTAAAAAGTGTAATACCTAAACAGAATACAAGATGAATGCTGGTAAATAGTGTAATACCTAAACAGAATACAAGATGAATGCTGGTAAATAGTGTAATACCTAAACAGAATACAAGATGAATGCTGGTAAATAGTGTAATACCTAAACAGAATACAAGATGAATGCTGGTAAATAGTGTAATACCTAAACAGAATGCAAGATGAATGCTGGTAAATAGTGTAATACCTAAACAGAATACAAGATGAATGCTGGTAAATAGTGTAATACCTAAACAGGATACAAGATGAATGCTGGTAAATAGTGTAATACCTAAACAGAATACAAGATGAATGCTGGTAAAAAGTGTAATACCTAAACAGAATACAAGATGAATGCTGGTAAATAGTGTAATACCTAAACAGAATACAAGATGAATGCTGGTAAATAGTGTAATACCTAAACAGAATGCAAGATGAATGCTGGTAAATAGTGTAATACCTAAACAGAATGCAAGATGAATGCTGGTAAATAGTGTAATATCTAAACAGAATACAAGATGAATGCTGGTAAATAGTGTAATACCTAAACAGAATACAAGATGAATGCTGGTAAAAAGTGTAATACCTAAACAGAATACAAGATGAATGCTGGTAAATAGTGTAATACCTAAACAGAATACAAGATGAATGCTGGTAAATAGTGTAATACCTAAACAGAATACAAGATGAATGCTGGTAAATAGTGTAATACCTAAACAGAATGCAAGATGAATGCTGGTAAATAGTGTAATATCTAAACAGAATACAAGATGAATGCTGGTAAATAGTGTAATATCTAAACAGAATACAAGATGAATGCTGGTAAATAGTGTAATACCTAAACAGAATTCAAGATGAATGTTGGTAAATAGTGCAATACCTAAACAGAATACAAGATGAATGCTGGTAAATAATGTAATACCTAAACAAAATACAAGTTGATTGCTTGTATTATAAGCTTGTCTTTCACCTACCAGTATATTATTCTATTGTATCAATTATTTTGATGCATTTCCAGTGCCCTCACATGGGGTAGGGCAGAGAAGGCATATGCCCGGGGGCGGCACTTCTAGGGAGGCGACACATTTAGCCTAAGTTCATACCAGAAATTTTAGGAGAGTTGAAGGGGAAATAAATTTTGAAACACAAATTGTAAACAAAAGGAATAATGAATAAATAGCCTATAGACTAGTAGAAGTTGACTTCTTATTTAATTACACTCAAACTGTTTCTTCTTCTTCTTCGTTCTCAAATGTTATGATTGGGAGGATTCAGACAACAAGTCCGATAGCTGTAATGAACTGCGCCGTGGCTGTCAGTTGCTCTAGTCCACCGAACAGTTTGTCGTTGAGGGTAGCCCCCAGGGGCCAAAAGGCTGACCGGGTAGAAAGATACAGAGGGCAGGTCTGAAGGACATGCTCCGCATTTTCGGGAGCTGTTTCGCAGGGGCACATTTCGCTTGCTCCGATTCGTAGTTTGCGGAACATATGTTGCTTTAGCCTGTTGTGACCAGTCCTTAGTCTGAAGATGATGTTTTGAAATTGGCGGGAGAGTTTGTAGTAAGCATCAATCTTTGGGTTGTTTTGTTGCAGCTCAGACCATCTTTCGGATTCATTCCTTTTGAGTATTGCCTTTATTTCTTCGGGGTGTAGAGATGGGTCTGTCTGGTTTTGTCTGCCTCCAGCTTTAGCTAAGGTGTCGGCAGTGTCATTTCCTTCATTTTGTATATGTCCAGGGATCCATTGGAGAACCAGTTCTTTAGTTATTTTGCTCAGTTTTAAAAGTTCTGTACTGAGTGACTGGTTGATCGGGGCATTTTGGTTTTTTAGAGACTGGAGTACTGTTTTGGCGTCAGAGAAGATGACAATCCGGCTGTTTGGGGATTGAGTGTGGCTTGTTAGTATATTTGCAGCAAGCTCAATTGCTTTTCTTTCTGCTCTAGTGCTATCTGAGAGGCTACCTGTGACAGTGGCTTTTTCTAGGAGTTCTCCATTTGGCCACTCTATGAAAATGCAGGCTCCTCCATTTTTCAAATCTTTTCCAGTTGACCCGTCAGTATAGACTCTGGTCCATGCATTTTGAGGGTATTGTCCTCTAATGATGTTGTTTACTGCTTCTTTTAGTATTTCGGGCGTGTAGTCAGATTTTTTTCCTATGTTGCTTAGTTCGTCTCTGATTTTTAGAGTAGGGCTTGGGTCCCAGGGGGGGAAGTGGCTGTGGGGTTGGGTAGGTTCAATTGCAATGTTTTCTATTTTATATTTACTTTTTAGATGTTTGGCTTCTTGTATAAAATTGGATCTTTGAAGTCAAACTGTTTTATACAAATGTTTCACTTTTTAATAGGCTCACAAAGGTTTCATAAAAGATTGGCTTATCTAGAATATTCATATTAAAAAATTGCATTTTAAAATGTCGTTAATCATAATAATTGAATAAGCGCTCAGGGGGCGATGAGAAGCTCTGGGGGAGGGGGTGCTGATGTTCCCGGCAACACTAGCGATCGCTGAAGGGCCAGTGGGCGGTATGAAAGTAGCCTACATTAAATATATTCAATACCACTGATTTTTTAATTACCAAAATTACGATCTGCTTCTGTAGAAGAAGGGTAATCTTGAGCTTTGACAAAGGCTTTATCGACTTATGCCTATTGTGTAATTGTGACGTAAAAGTCATATAAAGCCCATTTTGTACTTAACCTTGATCTATTGCTATATTTAGACTGTATCTGAGAAATGTGGATGGGGGCGGTGATTAGATTTTTAGAAGAGGAAGTAGGGGCTAGGGTGAGTATAAATTAAATATCTGGCTCAGCTCGTTAGAAAACGAAGTTCGGTGCTTTTGTTCATTATCACAGTTTCATTCAGATTGTTTGGGTTTTAATTTGAATAAATTTTGTTTATATAGCCTTTGATTTATAAAAACCAGTTTTGATATCGACTTATTAAAGAAATATAAGTTGAGCAAAAGCACTATGCAGAGACGAATTAATGAAATGGCACATGATGAAGTGAGAGTATATTGTGTAAGTACCTAAAAACTTTCCACATTTTTACAACTTGATGGGAGTCCACTCTACCTGGCAATAATTAAACGTTATGTTTTTTTTTATTATAGAAGGGAACATTTTGCTAGTTTTGCTAAAGAAAAATAATTAAGGACACTAAAGGCAAATTATATTACTTTAACTAGAATACTTTTTAGGGAACACCACTTCTTCCATCGACGATGGTATGAATTCTATCATAGCTTGATGTCGTAATTAAAGAAATCTCTGCCAGATGTATTAGCTGTGTTTGATTCAACGACAACATTAATTTGCTAAAAATCTCAGATATTGCCTGCATCACTCACTACAATACGTAATTACTGCAGATAACAAAACAGAAGCAACGCATTCAATGATAGATTGTTCAGAGAGTTTGGCAGATTTTTTAAAGAATAATTAGGATTACAAATAGTTTGTTACTACCACTTAGGTACGCTAGTCATCTAAAGTTTAAATATATTGTATGGATATTTGTTTCGAAGCTAAAGTTTTTGGAAACCAAAGACAATTATTTGAGAGAAAATCTCATACAATTGAAAATTGATATCAATTTTTAATTGAATTAAATATGTTTTAAAAAAAATGATTTCAGGGAATCGACCTTAATTAAAAGAAGACAATTAGTTTGTTTTTTTTGTTTTTTTTTGCATTTATGTCAAAACTTCTATTGTACAAGCACAACTTTGGACGCATAAGTCTTGAATTTATAAAGAACAACTGACGAAGACATGCTTACTTCAATACATTGAAACAATTAATGATTACTTCAACAGAGGATTTCAAGATAATATTATAAACATGAACATTCCTGATTGGTTATTAGACATTTGTTTCTAATGGTGAAGTATTAAACTCAGCCCTACCTTTACAACTGCAAGAAGAATAAATAACAAATAAAGAATAAAAATTGAAAACAGAAATGGCCGCAAATGGGCTATAATCATGACTTTTGGTTGCAAAAGGACATCCATCAATTTCTCTAGGTCTTTTGGTTTTGACAAAAGAAATGTATTCCATTTCAACACCCTATTTATTGGAACGTAGAAGAACCCACTAGCAACAGACCAGGAACAAGCTTCACTTTAAAATTGTTTTATTTTCAAAAACTCTTTTGCAGTAGGGACTATATTTTTAATTTTTATTCATTAAACAACAATTAAACAAAAATATTAATTTCAGCTCTGTGTATGATATTTCAGCTCTTTTTAGCATGATAAAATTGCAAACAAATCTAGTCGGCTTATACACATTATATGCGGCAAATTTGACTCATTAGTTCAACTTCGGATTTGATGGGGGGAGGGGGGGGGGGGAAGCTGTGAGAGATAAAAATTTGAAAAAGGGGGCGGTGAGCAGAATAAGGTTGAGAACCTATGCACTAAACAATGCAGTTACAGTATGCAAGGGGGCGGCGCTGAAACTTTTGCCCTGGGGCGCCACAAAGGCATGTGAGAGCCCTGTGCATTTCTCTATTCAATTTTAACTTAAGCAAACACAAAATGCCATATGACTGAGAGGAGGAGTTAATTTGTACAAATGTAAGTGGTGATACTTATCACAGGCCGGGTGTACAAATGTAAGTGGTGATACTTATCACAGGCTGGGTGTACAAATGTAAGTGGTGATACTTATCACAGGCCTAGTGTACAAATGTAAGTGGTGATACTTATCACAGGCCGGGTGTACAAATGTAAGTGGTGATACTTATCACAGGCCGGGTGTACAAATGTAAGTGGTGATACTTATCACAGGCCGGGTGTACACATGCAAGTGGTGATACTTATCACAGGCCGGGTGTACAAATGTAAGTGGTGATACTTATCACAGGCCGGGTGCACAAATGTAAGTGGTGCAACATGAGCATGAATTTATTATATTTTGCCTACTTCATATGTGGACAGCCCCTTAAAAGTAGGCACTTAGTCTAGTAGTATATGATAGTAGTACAGGACTGTTAACCGGAAATAAAAATTTAGATTTTGTAGACCAATACTAATCCAAATTAAAGTTGGCCAGACGTTATGCTGGCCACAGTCTCCTAGTAGGCCTATGTCATGGCATGAGAAAGTTTTCACACAATAAAGGCATGTAGTCTAATAGTAACTGACAATCCCCTTTTAGGCTAGGCCCTATGGATTAAATTGGTCTGACAGGGAAATTACTATATACTAATTATACTAATTGAAACCTTATTGTCTTGCGTCCTTACTTTAATCATTTTTGTGAAATTTGTATATCCGTACATAAATTGTGGAAAAAATAAAAACAATGAAAAAGAAACAAACAAACATAGAAAAAGATTTTTTTTTTTTTAAAAGCCTTTCACAGCAACAGGAAGCAAATAATCTATAATTTAAAAGCATGTTCAAAAATATTCTCTCTGAATATTTTTTAATGGTGCTACAGTATACCAAAAACTATAATATTTCTGCTTTTTGATAACTTGAATATCTTCTTTTCGGAATTTCTGATTGCACCAAGTCCTCTAGACTTCCGGCTTAGTAATTCACTAAGATTTTCTGAATGGAAAACTAAGATTAAAATCAAAAGTTGTATACAATGGAAGTCTTTAGGGAAGTTTAGGAATCATTAAAGACAGTGTGCGCAAGGAAAAAAACAAGAGTTAAGCTCTAAAAATAGAGCAAGCAGTCCATCTCATTATAGTCTTTGATGTGCAACGGAAAACTTGAGGATGTATTGAAGGACGCGCATGCACAAACTAACATTTCAGCTCTAAAAATAGAGCAAGCATTCCATCTTATTAGTCTTTGAGTATATTAATATTCTTCTGAGTGAAAATAAATGAAGTATTGCCTGTGATATTACACAGTTTACCTATACACACATACAGACATACTATATATATATTATATAGTATTTATATCTGTCTACAGTAAGTTAAAAAATATTTTAAAGTTTCACTTACTTGTTATAATGAGTACAGCAGCAATAATGGCCAAAGCAATAATCCCAATTGATATGAATATTATAATGAGAACAGACTTGAGAGCAATGCGGGGAGGGCTGATCAACTTGGCGACAGTAACCAGATTGCTGGCGGCCTCACTCAGACCAGAGTTGGTCAACGGGTTGTTCACACTGGCTCCTCTCTCTGACATTTCCACAAGTGTGAACTTTCCATGGTTTAAGTTTTTCATTCTCTTGCTTCGAGTGGTAACAGACATTGTCATCCATTACTAGAAAGTAAAAAAAAATTAAATATTTACCACCACATGAATCAACATATTGAAATTGTAAAAACACAGAAATAAATCAACAAATAATGAAGATAGATTCTAAATACTTAGACACAGATCTACACACAGTTCTACACACAATTCTACACATAGTTCTACACACAGTTCTACACACTCTATTTACTTGAATAGAATGTCTCGGGTTGTGTTAGTTTGATCAAGGATTCTATTTGGTTACTGAACAGGATTGGTTACAAACATTGACAGCTATCACATGTCACATGTGACTAAACATTTTATTTCCTATTTGAAAAGAAATAAAAACTTACAAAAAAAAAACAACTAATTTATTCTTTTATATTGGAGTTTCCTGGGGCACTAAGCCGATGAAAATAAAGTTATCATGACATTTCGCAAGGGCTCTTTCATGGATGTAATTGCTTAGATAAAACTGTTTTCACGTTGGATAGTTATTTGTTTTCTCCAATATGCAACACACATGGTAACGCTTCAGTAAAGACCATACCTGGTTACACTTAAGTAATGACAAAACTTAGTTATGCTTTAGTTATGATGATACTTGAATGTGCTTAAGTTAAATAATGAATAAAAACATTGCACAGTGAAGTTGTATATTGTCATAATGAACATGTACATCGTAAAGTAAACGTTTGAGTGGACTGGTTAACTTCAACTGATATATAGGGGGCAAGGATTAATACAAAAATAAAGAAATAACGGCAGTTAAATTTTCACTTCATTCATAGACCAGTCAGACAGGTCTTAAGACAATCACTTATATAATTGGGAAAATATGTGTTTCTGTATTTGATGGTGTATGTTTGTTACCAGTACAGAACTCAAGTGATGGTCAACATGTTCAAGCCATTACAATAATATACATGTCAATGTACACAACAACATATTAATGTTTACACATCAATAAATGTTTACACAACAACATATTAATGTTTACAAAACAACATATTAATGTTTCCCTGCCAGGAAATCCAATAGAACAAAATATAATGTCTTGCTTTAAGCCTTTATTTCTGTGTCTGTCTAAACAACCATCACATCATGTAGTACATTCACACTGGAAGAGACAAAATAAATATCAGTGTGTTAAGACAGAAATCATGTAGTACATTCACACTGGAAGAGACAAAATAAATATCAGTGTGTTAAGACAGAAATCATGTAGTACATTCACACTGGAAGAGACAAAATAAATATCAGTGTGTTAAGACAGAAATCATGTAGTACATTCACACTGGAAGAGACAAAATAAATATCAGTGTGTTAAGACAGAAATCATGTAGTACATTCACACTCAAAAAGAGATAAAATAAATATCAGTGTGTTAAGACAGAAATCATGTAGTACATTCACACTGGAAGAGAAATCATGTAGTACATTCACACTGGAAGAGACAAAATAAATATCAGTGTGTTAAGACAGAAATCATGTAGTACATTCACACTGGAAGAGACAAAATAAATATCAGTGTGTTAAGACAGAAATCATGTAGTACATTCACACTGGAAGAGACAAAATAAATATCAGTGTGTTAAGACAGAAATCATGTAGTACATTCACACTCAAAAAGAGATAAAATAAATATCAGTGTGTTAAGACAAAAATGTTTTTAAAATGATTTAAGGATTTATTTCCTTTTTTTTTCAAATGGACACAAAAAATACTATGACAATGTCATCATGGAGACATTAAGTATTTCTGTAAGGGTCCATGAACACATTCCTTTGTAAGTATGTCTGTCAAATTTAAATATACAAACACAAACTATATATTATATATAATATAATATATCTGTGTATAGTACCAGAAGAACAATCTTCACTCGGTAATAAGGAGCAGGTTGTTAATTAGAAGCAGGTTGTTATGTTTTACAAAATATTAATTTGAAACGATACTCAAAGTAAAAAAAGCAAGTACAGCCCGTTTCCTATTTTATTTCGAAGTAAACACACATCCACATATATAAGTAAAATATATTTAGCATATTTATGTTTTGATTGTACTGTATTATATTATTGTATTCACCCCTCCCCTACCACAACCCCAAAATAACTTTCCTCATATATCCTGATTCAAGATCTCCTCCCTTTAAACAATTTAGATAATCAATATATATAATTACCTTGAGTTTGTTTGTTTATATGTTTGTTCTCTATAGGCTCCTACGCCTTTTGACCAATCAGCACAAAAGTTAAATGTATAAATTGGAAACGTCCCCTAAAAGACATTTTTATTATACTAATTATATTAAGGTTATAAACAGAGCGCTAATTTCAAAATGATGTCCCCTTTAAGGCGTAAACAATAAAAAAAAAATAAAAAAAAAATACCCAAACAAACGTTCTCACTCAAGTTTTTTTATTGCAACATTGAGAAAACACATTGTAATCATTCATTTTGACGGGCATAACTGCTAGTATTAACATAATGGTTGGTAGTAGCTACACATTGTAATCATTCATTTCTCCATCATTTTGATGGGCATAACACCTCACATTAACATAATGGTTGGTAGTAGCTACACATTGTAATCATTCGTTTCTCCATCATTTTGACTGGCATAACACCTCACATTAACATAATGGTTGGTAGTAGCTACACATTGTAATCATTCATTTCTCCATCATTTTGACTGGCATAACTGCTAGTATTAACATAATGGTTGGTAGTAGCTACACATTGTAATCATTCGTTTCTCCATCATTTTGACTGGCATAACACCTCACATTAACATAATGGTTGGTAGTAGCTACACATTGTAATCATTCGTTTCTCCATCATTTTGATGGGCATAACACCTCACATTAACATAATGGTTGGTAGTAGCTACACATTGTAATCATTCATTTCTCCATCATTTTGACTGGCATAACTGCTAGTATTAACCTAATGGTTGGTAGTAGCTAGCTACACATTGTAATCATTCATTTCTCCATCATTTTGACTGGCATAACTGCTAGTATTAACCTAATGGTTGGTAGTAGCTACACATTGTAATCATTCATTTCTCCATCATTTTGACTGGCATAACTGCTAGTATTAACATAATGGTTGGTAGTAGCTACACATTGTACTCATTCGTTTCTCCATCATTTTGACGTGCATAACACCTCACATTAACATAATGGTTGGTAGTAGCTACACATTGTAATCATTCATTTCTCCATCATTTTGACTGGCATAACTGCTAGTATTAACATAATGGTTGGTAGTAGCTACACATTGTAATCATTCGTTTCTCCATCATTTTGATGGGCATAGCACCTCACATTAACATAATGGTTGGTAGTAGCTACACATTGTAATCATTCATTTCTCCATCATTTTGACTGGCATAACTGCTACTATTAACATAATGGTTGGTCATTGGTAGTGGCTACACATTGTAATCATTCATTTTTCCATCATTTTGACGGGCATAACTGCTAGTATTAACATAATGGTTGGTAGTAGCTACACATTGTAATCATTCATTTAGACGGGCATAACACCTTACATTAACATAATGGTTGGTAGTAGCTACACATTGTAATCATTCATTTCTCCATCATTACGACAGGCATAACTGCTAGTATTAACATGATGGTTGGTAGTAGCTATATGCCAGTAGTACTTAGAAGTAATAATAAAAGAATCCACATGTTGCTGAAGTAATGAAAAATTAAAACAAAACCGTGGGCTTTGTAAAAAGGAACTTTTTGTAATAAGAACATGAAGCTAAAATGCTACTTAACATTAATTAGACCTATATATGCATCTTCTGTACAGTATGGGACATATCAACAAAAGAAAATTAAAAAATTAGAACAAGTCCTGAAAAGAGCTGCAAGGTTCATAACTAAAGACCAATAGTTAAATCAGTAAACCTAGAAACACTAGAGGACAGAAAAGCCTAATAATTCCTGAAATGTTAAATAAATATTTAGAAATAAAACATTAAAAATTATTTTACAATGGTCAGATAAACATAAGTAAGGTTAAAAACATTGTCTTATTCCGTATGCAAGAACAAATGCATATCAGTTCTCTTTCATCTCAAGCGGCATTGGCGCAGGGAATGGGTCGCCTGAAGAAATTAGGAAAACCAAAAACTTGACATAATTTAAAACATTAATCACAATGTAAGGTATGATGGTATGATGCAATAATCTTCTGTAGAGAAAGAGTGCCTGTAACATATAAGATTAAAATACACATCCCCACTCCATGCCCCCCACCCCGCTACATGCCTACAGAATGAATAAATGCAATGTACATTCATGCACCAAACCCATAGTTGAAAAAAGTGCTTATTGCCCCAGAGGAAAAAAACATAATAAGATGAGTACTGACAGCCCCATAGGAAACTCACAAGATGTAATGGGAGCTAAAATCCCCATAAGAGAATATTAGTTTGATATTGTGGTGGGCGTTAAAGATTCAATGTATATCTCTTTATTTAAAGACAATTACAAACAATAAAGATAAATACAACTACTCTAACTGGCAGTATTTCTCTTTGAATGAAAAAGGTCAAGGCTGTATCAGCACTTGTCTTTACACCGAAACAAAAATCCATTCAAGTAGTAAACAAAAGCCTGCAGTGTACAAGATTGCCTATAACTAATTCTATCCATTTTCATAAGCCAGGATTGGCTTTTAAACATGAGTGTAATAGTTGCAGGGGACAGCAGTCAAAATCATTTACAGACATTGAGTCATAAGGAGAAGGTAAATGAGAAAAAAAAACAAAGTTCAAATAATAGGATATGCACATATTTTGTAGCAGGCAATATGGAGTTTCCTGATCCTCTGTGGTAGAAACACAGTTAGATGTTGTGCTGTTCTGTACATTATAAAAAATTCATTGATTCCCTTAATAATTTACTACATTTATTCTATGTGATGTAAATGTTATGATTTTTTTTATTGATACTTTTTAAATGACCGTACATTTTAACATTTTGACACACTAGGCCCTGCTGATGATCAACACATGTTGTTTGTATGTCCAAAATAATTCTGATTAAATTTCATTGCGGGTGAACAAAGCAGCTCAGGTCAACCAAGCAGCTCAGGTCAACAAAGCAGCTCGGGTCAACAAAGCAGCTCGGGTCAACAAAGCAGCTCAGGTCAACAAAGCAGCTCGGCTTAATTTGAATGTTATGGTGATGACTTGGGTTCATTTAAGAAGGAGAAACACCCCAATAAATAAGATCTTCATTAGACGCAACGTGGAAAACGTTTTGCAATTCGGTTTGTGTTGAGTGTGAACACTAGATCTATCAATATCCTGTAGTGGGAGTGTGCAGTAGAATTAGCAGTTTCAGTTTGAAAATATTTTAAAGACGAAGATTCAAATTTCCTTGTTGCACGTTCGAGATTTCATTGCAATGCCAAGAGGCCCCGAGACTCGGTTGATGGGGGAGTGGGGGGAGGGGTGTGCATAAGCCTGTTTCACCAAGCCCGTTACCTGGATGTCCAGACCTATAGTCTGGAATTTGTGCTACGGGCGACAGTGCTGGAATACGAGCGAGCCACCACACTAATGATCGGGGGAAATCCACAGGTGGTGACAAGGACAGTAGAGATTGTACCCTTTGTTACGGTGAACGCCCTAGAGGTGTGCCGCGGGGTGGCTAGTCTCGGACAGTATTTTGGTATACAATCCCCCCTCCCTCCACCCCCTCTACATCGTTACGCCGTGGACTGAAAAGCCGGAATGCCCGTCCGTTTTTTTTTTTTTTTTTTTTTTAAATAAGACATAGTCTAGAGCCAGTCTAGTCTAGGGTAAGTCTAGGCCAGTGGTTCCCAAACTTTTTTAGGCCGCGACCCCTTTATACAGTTTCTCATTCTTTTGCGACCCCCGCCCCCCCCCCCCAAATGAACCTAATTAAAGCATAGCGATTGATCATTAAAAAAAAACGAAAACATAAAAACACATGTAATTAAATATTGCAAGATACCGGTATAGGCTTAGGCCTATCTATCTAATTACAACACGAACGTCAGCTATTGTGATGGTTGACTATGCGTATTTCTTATCGGTTCAGACATTCTCGGGACAGTCTTTGCAAGCAGAGCATCTCCAACAATAAGTCTACTGTGTTTAGACTTGATAACCAACAAGGTGGAAACGCATGTTTATTAAGATATTTTGTTGCAAATGGAAGAAAATGGCGCAACACAATCTCAGCCAAAATAGTTTATCACTGCAAACATTTGATCCAGAATTTTGTACCTGGCATTATAGAGAAATCAGTTCTCTCTGCATCGTTGTTAATACGCTCAATGAACTCCTTTGTGCTTTCTCAGAAACATCTTCAACTTTGAATGTGAATCGGCTCCTAGCAATTACATAGACATGTGGTGTCAGGTAGATTTGAAAAGTACCATGAAATTTCGGCTGCAAGCATGTAAAAGAGTAAAAGTGTTATTTCATAGAATTTATCACCATAATCATAGTCTGCTTCAATGTCATGTTTTTCATTGAAAGTAGACAAAGTACACCAGAAGCCGCATGAGAAAAAAAAGTGCTTGTTCGATCCTTCTTTCCAACACTAGTCATATCTAGATGATTTATTTGATTACATAGTTTATAGAAATCAGGAATCTTTTAAAAGGTCTGTGGACCATATTATCAAATTGTCAAAAGATTTACCATTAGAATGTAATCATATCATTCACAGCCTTACAGACATATTCACAAACTTTATTCAATTACAGTTTTTAATTTAAATTAATGTAACTTTTCCTAAACTTCAGTATTAATCTTACAAATAATATTACAAAGATAAACTCTTATGGGCCCCGG
Source organism: Anisus vortex (assembly GCA_949126835.1). Taxonomy (NCBI): domain Eukaryota; kingdom Metazoa; phylum Mollusca; class Gastropoda; family Planorbidae; genus Anisus; species Anisus vortex. The sequence continues at coordinate 33,118,625 of OX421505.1, read as the reverse complement.
CGCAGCGCAATAACTACACACATACACACTTCGTGGGGCCTGAAGTAGACAGCATAGGCCTATACAGATCATTTTCATCCAATTTTGTTTATGCAGAGGCTAAAATCTTTTTAGATAAATTAAGGCATGTTACATTAAATAATTTTTCTCCTTGCAGTGATAAATTTAACTCATTCAAGACGGCAATGATGTCAACCAAGTAAGTTATTGTCTGCAGTTCACTTTTATCACCGAAAAGTGCTTCAAAGAGCGGTCTTGATTTCTGATATAAAATATATAAAAAAACTAGTTCACAATGAAGCTAAAAAAAATAAGTTTTAATTTCTCTCGACAATCATCTCACAAGTGTGAAAAAGCAAGCATTGTTCGGAGCCTCATACTCGTTACTCAATTATTATTGCGAAAACAGTCGACTGTTTGAAGAGCTTGTCTTTACAAAAGGGCACAACTTATGACGCTTTTTATTAGCCTACTTCTTTTAAACTGTTGTGGCAATGTCTTCATTGCTAATATTTGCCAATATATCATACAGTGAGCTCCGATTACTTTTGGTCACTAATTCTGTTGAAATCCAGACCGAACAGAATCTAAACTAAAATCCGAAATATTCATGAAGTGCCGGGCGTTTATCGCAAATACTACTGCTTTTAACACAATGACTGCTTTTAACAGAGAAGATGCTTTTTAACACAATTCTCTACACATGGGTTACTTGTCAGCATACGTGCATTATGGTGCCGACCTTGTCACATACACCTGTATTGATGTCATTACGCCAAGTAGTCTACAAGTTGTATGTTGATGTATCTGCATGTCGGTGGACTCGGTTGGAGAAGGAAAGATGAGCTATATTTCGGCTCCTAAGACCCAAGACCATCGAAAACATACGTTTTCCAAAGGTCTTTGGCGACCCCCGTGAAATGGTCATTCGACCCCCAAGGGGGTCGCGCCCCCCAGTTTGGGAACCACTGGTCTGAATATAAGATTGGTTTGGTAAGAGAACTGTGGTATCATATTTAATAGGGGGAATTCGTTTAGGGCTTGCTTCTGCTACATTTGCATTACGGAATTGTCCCCGATTTTCTAGACTTGGGTTTTCATTATTTCTAGTGTGTTTGGTGTACATATGCCTTTACACAAAAGCTTAGTCTGTATATCGGCCATGTATTGGAGCGGGATCCACGAGATGGTACACCGGTACGCCGTATCGGGGCACATACGCGTTTAGGGGGCCCATGAATATTAAAATTAAATTGGCAATTACGCAAGTATTTTTAATTGTTGCTATTATGCTAAGAGGAGATGTCCCAAAACCTCCTACAATCTCACGAGGCGCTGGGGGCTTTTAATTTTGGTATTCTTTGAATGTGTACGTGTACATTTTGTTGAATATGCAAAGAAGCCTCTATAGTTTTAATATAGGGCCTAATTATTTTCGATAGCATTTAGGATCACTTTTTTATTATTATTTTTCTCCAGAGATACTTACAAATATAGACCTATGAGCCTTACAGGCTTACGGTTCTCCCTGTTAGCTTAGTAGCCTAAGCCTAAATAGGCCTACTCTATGTCGCTGCATACTAGTAGGCCTACGACAGTCAAAGCTAGTTAGTCGATCATTTTACACTTTAATGATTTCCTGTGCGGTAGACAAGAGGGGAGGTTGAAGGTATCATAATTTTAGACACATGTATTGAAAATTTCAAACACATTTTCTTTTGTCATTTAACAAAATGTATTTTGGGAACATTCTGTATAAAAATGTATGTGTCAACTGTATTGCCACACCAGATCTAACCTTACATTTTACTACACAACATACATTACTGGCGAATATTTACAACTGACAAGAGTAACACCTATAGTTCAATCACAAAACCTAGAAAAACTGGAGGACAGAAGGACAACGAGTAAAGTAGTAATAGGGGGCCTACTTCACAAGACATTAAACTCTAATTTAAAAATACAACACAAAAACAATCTGTTACAATGCCCAGATAAACATAAGGACAAAAACACTTGCATTATCCCTCATGCAAACTTATACGATAACAAATGCACACAAGTACTTTTTCATCCTGAGTGGTATCCGGGAATGGAATGGGTTGCCTGAACAAACAAGGAAAACCAGTAACTTGTCTAGAAATACAGGACTAAACTCAAACCATGGACGTGCTTAGGACGCAATAATCTTATTTATAGAATGAGCTTATGTAATGAATAAGAAAATAGGTACATGTTAAACGCCCCATCCATTATATTATAACCATACATTATATGCAGTTTTTTGGGTGTATGTCATCTATCAAATCATATATAGGCCTACAACTTATCCCCTGTTGACCACCAATGAACAGTTTCTTAGCATCATAGTGTTTTTTTAAGCTTCGAAATTCAAACAAATCAATCTAGAAATGACTAGTGTTAGAAAAAAGTGTGTGTGTGTGGGGGGGGGGGGGGGGGTAGAAAAGTTCTCGTACCGGCATCTTTTTTTTTCACTCGAGGGCCCTGTATTGGAATCTCGATATTTTAAGACTGACCAACATTAAATAATGAACACTGAAACTGGGAATGCAAACAAAAGAACTCAAAAGTCTCTATGAAGAATCAGCAATGAATTCTATGTACATGACGTAGGTCCATCGAGTGCACGCACAACAGAACGACACCAGTTGTCTTGGAACTAATGTTGATTAAAGAAATACTATGTGACATCAACTGAGGACAGCCCATATTTGTAAAGAGAAAAAAACAATGTCCAGATATATTTATAATGTTTTTACCATAGTTCAAGGCACGACCACTTAAATGGGTCAATTATGAAATACGCCGCGACCCTAAAGTCTGTTGATGTATATGGGGGAAGCAGGGAATAAATGGCTCTCTATGTACACACACAGAAGGCGGGCAGATAACCAAATAGCATGCAGCTTGCTTTATTTTATTGTAACACTTAAGTAAAGATAGGAGAAGGGGGGGGGGGGGACACGACTTGTCGAGAGAACATAATTGTGTGGATAATGACACTGTATTTAAAAGTGGGTTTTGTAAGGTTTTGGGGAGGTAGGCTAAACGGAAAATGTTTATTGGTGGGATACCTGTTTATTGTTCAACCTTAAGGTGGGATACCTGTTTATTGTTCAACCTTAAGGTGGGATACCTGTTTATTGTTCAACCTTAAGGTGGGAGACCTGTTTATTGTTAAACCCAAAGGTGGAAGACCTGTTTATTGTTAAAGCTGAAGGTGGGATACCTGTTTATTGTTAAACCTGAAGGTGGGATACCTGTTTATTGTTAAACCTGAAGGTGGGATACATATTTATTGTTAAACCTGAAGGTGGGATACCTGTTTATTGTTAAACCTGAAGGTGGGATACCTGTTTATTGTTAAACCTGAAGGTGGGATACCTGTTTATTGTTAAACCTGAAGGTGGGATACCTATTTATTGTTAAACCTGAAGGAAACGTAGAATTTTAAATTTTGGCTTCATTATGAGGAGTCATGCGTTTAATTATTTGGAGTAAGCCGATTTGAAAAATAAAATCTGGAAAAAATGCAGGTGTTAAAGATACTACATTTTCTTCCCTTTAGTATGGCCTATATAAACTTGTGGCCTGTTAAAAAATAATAATTTATAAGCACATAAGTGTTCAATAATGACTGATTGCCATTAACCAAGATAAGGTCTTACCAGTCTTGCCTAAACTAAACTTAGGGTCTTACAGAAGAAAACCTAACCTCAAAATATCAGTTTGCATGAGGGTCTTACAGAACAAAACCTAAACCTCAAAATATCAGTTTGCATGTGGGTCTTACAGAACAAAACCTAAACCTCAAAAAGTCAGTTTGCATCCCATCTCTAGAGGAAACCACATGACCCTTCTGTCTCTGTTTAATATACTTTAAATATCCTTTTTTTTAATCAAGTTAGTTGCTAATCCTAATGACAATATTTGTTGATTAAATACACCTTGTGTTTCCCTTTACAATATGTTTGATACAATCACTGCATTCTAGTTGACATCAATAGATGCTACTTATGATTTCAATCACCAACCTGCATTGACTTGGCTATATTATGCTCTGCTATTTATTTGTAGAAGTAGATAAACTATACAGCTTAATTTAGCAATTAAAATATTTTTCTTGTAGGTTGAGTGAATACAAATAATTGCTTTCAACACAGTACAACTTCTTTATTTCATTTATAATATGCACAATATTGGTCTCAGTAGTTTTGTTGTGACATATATATCGGACCTACCATATATACTCGCGAAATTTCGACAAAAAGTAGGGGTGCGACTTATACACCCGACACTGTTTTTGAAAAGTTTGAAAAACATCACTACTCTGTCATAAAGTTTCCTCTATAACCCCTATAGTTGATTGAAGTTATGTATAATTATTAGGATATGCCTTTATTTGATTATGTTTGCCTTATGCACGATTAAAACAATTGTTTAAGGAAAGTTTCCAAATTAGGGTGAATATTTAGTACATTTTATGTTTAAAAGGTATGCATTTTTGAGATATTAAAAGGCAGTGTAACCCGGGAAGTTGGGGTGCGACTTATGCGCAGGTCAATGACAACGTATAATGAAAAAAATCTTAAACTAGGGGTGCGACTTATACACCGGTGCGACTTATACGCGAGTATATACGGTAGTTAAATACAAAAAATCATATTCACAACTCATAATATATCCTTAGACACTGGAACTCTGGGTAACAAAAAGGTTTCGTTGGAAGTTCAAAGGAAATTTTTTCAATGAGATGTAAGCTACCAATTTTTTGTTGTTCTGGAAGAAATATTTTAAAACTATGTTTTAGTGAAACCAGATGTAAAAAAGCAATTTTAATGCCCATCTGCTGTGCACCCTTTTGATGCATACGTAATTGAGAAGCATAAACTGAGTTTTCCCACGGATAAAGGCGAAGATCAGTTTTTTATCACTTGAGTGGTCACTTTGCAAACAAACAAACAAATTAATAAATACTAAATAATTCATAACTTTGTTAATATTCCAGCTACACACAGAAATAATGCAGTTTTGTAAATGGGAAATCTAGCTGTTTTCAGTGATATACTGTTTGGGAGTGTATACTAAATAGAAATTTAGTTGTAGAGTGAATTTACATGTTGAAAATGAAATTTGAAATTCACACATCTTAAAAGTTTTCACTGTATTGGCAGTGAAAAATAAATAATCATAGGTCTAGGTCTATTAATTAGGAGTTTTTAATAATTTTTTACTAGTATAATCAATGCAAATTTGGCTTTCTTGGCTTGTTACTTTAATTTTTATCTTTACATTGGGGTTGGGAAGAACTGAAAATCATTTTAATTTGTTTTTTATAGGATTTCTAGAACCAAAAATCAGTTTGGAAAAAAACAAACATCCCTACAGTAGTCTATACTATAGATATACAAATACTTGTTCCTATTACTATCCAATAGTCCTATGCCTATAGACTATAGTATAGGTATAGGCTAGTAAATATAGTAAGTACATCTTAAACTTTAGATTTTTAGAGTCTTTGAACCTAAGAACTAGCTAGGTGAAGTCATGTAGCCTACTCGCCTTTAGAATTCTAGAATGTACAATAGGCAATAGGCTATATTATTTTATTATAAATTATAGTGATAGTGGCCGTTTAATTATAGTTGAAATTACTTTTTTTCAATGAATGAAATATTTATTTTGAATATTGGGCTAAACTTTGGTTTAACTGCCTCACGGAATTTTTCTATTACTTTAAAGATCTTTTTATTCTGAATATGAAAATCGAGGTTTTATTGAGCGGCTCCATTTCTGTAAAGTAAAAAAAAAAAATTGAAATGTTGAAAATTGAGATTTTTTTTATTAAAAAATATTACCTCCCTTTGAAATTGTGTGTTTTAAATTTAACATGAGTTACCACCTATAGAAATTGTGTTACATCCCTTTGGTTTGTTTATTTTTTATATTTTATCGCATAATGTCAAACGAACACAAACACACTGCATGTACTGCACGCTTCTCGGACCAGATTTTTTAGCCAGTATCGGTTAGTTTCTAAGCTAGGGATGGCTTCTTAGTATTTGTTAATGATGAGTATCGGTTAGGTTAATAGGATAGGGAGAGAGAGCTTTGTAGTTTTTTTATTTGGCTATAGATAGCCAAACTGGCCATATCTTGGGACAGGAAGTAGTCTAGAATAGCACATTTTAAATAGTCTGCCGCTCTTCCTAAGACACTTATCAATAGCTCCACGCAAAAAAATTTTCAGCTGGAATTTTTTAGAACCATACTTTTCGTGAGGCAGCTAAACCAAAGTATTACCGAATATTGTATTGACGTGTAGTTGTTGGTAGTAGTAGTAGTTAAAAAAGAGTAATAGAAGTTAGAGTACTAAGTGTGATGATTTAAAATATATATAGTTGTTTTAGTGGGACATAATTTGTATGATGATTTAAAATATATATAGTTGTTTTAGTGGGACATAATTTGTATAATCTCTAACCCGGTGTTAATGTATAGAATAAACGAGTGACGTTTTACGATAAAAACAATGACGTAGGAGTTAGATTGAACGTAGCGTACATTTGGAGATAAAGACAGACGACCTAAGAATTTGGTAGTGGAAAGACGTGTTTAGACTAGGCTATATAAACTGTTGTGTATTTGAATTCATCTTGTACATAAATTGCATTAAATATTGAGTTCTCATTTTTACTACAAGCCGGCAGTTTGTTCATTGATTATTATTATATAATGTGATCTCCCTGAGAGTTGTATACATGGTAATTACAAAATAACGGTCACACTAAGAATACTAAATTTAAATACTAGTAATCAGTATAAAATCGGGTAGGCCTAATCTCGAATCTAGTCTACTCTACTTAAAAAAATTTAAGTCTAAGTACTAAGTACTCTGTCTACTGTCTAGTCATTTGAGTTGGTTATGATTTATGATTTTTTAAGTTATGAAGTGAAGTTATGTCTAGGTCTCTAGATCTATATAATATATACTATTATATAGTAGGCCTATATAGTATTAATAGTAGGAGTAATACTTTGGTTCAGCTGCCTCACAAAAAGTAGGGTTCTAAAAAATTCCAACTGAAAATTTTTTCGCGTGGATCTATTGATAAGTGTCATAGGAAAAGCGGCAGACTATTGAAAATGGAAAAAAAAAAATTTTTCATCGGAAAAAAAATTCATTTCCATTGTGTTTACCAAAGGCTTGTGACGTCACACAGCCATGAAAAACACGATGTCTGACGGCTTCCTAAGACACAATTATCAATAGCTCCGCTACTCAAATTTTCAGTGGGAATTTCTTAGAACCGATATCAAAAAGGGAAAAGGGGCGAAATAGCACGAAATGAATACAAAAATAAAATTATTCTTACCGTATATCATATGAAATAACACAAAACGACACAAAATCCTATTGTTACTTGTGGAGACCACATCGTGTCCTCGTCTCTTTTTGCGCATGTGTGCCATGTGCTTTTCTAGATTACTACTTCCTGTCCCAAGATATGGCCAGGTTGGCCGATACTACTCATTAACAAATACTTAGAAAGCTTAGACACTAACCGATAGTAATCATTAACAAATACTTAGAAAGCTTAGAAACTAACCGATAATAATGATTAACAAATACTTAGAAAGCTTAGAAACTAACAGATAGTAATCATTAACAAATACTTAGAAAGCTTAGAAACTAACCGATAGTGGGGAAAAATCTGGTCCGAGAAGCGCGTGGTACATGGAGTGTGTGCGTTTGATATTATAGTATAGGGATAAAAGAAAAAATAAACAAATCAAAGGGACGTAACAAAATTTAACACAAAAAGCTCAAGGGAAGTAGGCCTAACAATTTTTAATAAAACATGCAAAATTACCAAATTTTGAACATTAAATAAAAATCACACAAATGGAACCGCTCAATAAAACCTACTACATTGTTGTATTCAGGACAAAAAGATCTTTAAATTGATATATGGCACTTAGAAAAACTCCGTGAGGCAGTTAAACCAAAGTATAGCCTAACTATTAGTCATTTACATTCATTAGTCACCAATTTAAATTAGTTAAGTATTAGTTGGCATTCATTAGTTTTTTTTTCTTTGATTTGGATAGATACATTATTCGTAATGAAGTAGACTGAGTTTCAACCTAATTTGTAAAGTCAGTAAAGAGATTAGCAAACATTAGGATAGACGTGTTAAATACTCACATACAATTTACGGCCAATTTACAAACTTAGGTATTGGCATGGAGTAAAGTATTATTAAAGTGTTAGAGTTAGGCCCTACCTGCTTTTGCCACTTCCGAGTGCGCCATCGTTGTTTCGTTTTCGCAAATTAAGTACAGTAGTTTCCCTTTAAAACAAAACAACTATAACTGTGACGTTCAACACAACTAACACCCTCTAAAGAAGCTTTTGTACAAAAAAAAAAAGGCTCGTAAAGGGTGAGGATGCTATGGGAGGCCCATCGAGGATATGCCTCCCAGTTTCAGTTGAGGTACCCTCACTTGAGATATAAGTGTCCTCTTATCATCAGTAATTTAGTAAGTATCAGATGTCGTTTTTCCCAAGCGATCGAGAAGATAGTAGCTTTGAGCCTCCCCCCTCTTGACTGCTCCTCTATCTCATCCCACTTTCGTTTTACCATAGCTTGATTCTGTTATCAGTACAACTCGTCTCCTATCTCGGGAGGTTGTGGGGACTCGTCAAGGCTAGCACGAGACACGAAAGAAAAACTTTTAACGTTGTCAGTACCGCCTACCTAGTCACACACAAATTTAACAGCACAGCTGTCATATCCCCACACGTTTCAAGTTGTATAAGTTAAGAATTGTCATTCGACTCATTGTGTACAACAATGGTTTATAAACATCTTATTTAGATAGTCTAAAGTTTAGATCTATATTCTTTTACTTTTTTATAATATACTACAACACTGGTAAGTAGTTTAGCTATTCTAGTGACTAGTGTAACTTATTATAATATGTAAGTAGCTTTTTACTTTTGACACTGGCAGTAGGTTACCAAATTATATAAAAGTCTTAACTTAAAATTAAAACTTAAAAGTAACTTAAGTAATATAAAAATATACTGGGCGCTAGGGCCTATATGAATATTTATTTGAATACAAATACTCTGCCAGATTTGATGTATAAATAAAAGTATAATTGATGTAGGCCTACTATATTTATATAGTAGCCTATAGTATAGTATATAGGCTAATATAGGACTACTGTTTACTGTCCATTGTTCCTGCTTCTCTTTCAAATTGGCTTTGGTATGAATTTAACTACTTTAGTATCGTATATACTGGTTGGACAGTGTAAAGAATTGGACAGGCTGCAGTTGACTCAGCTATTGACAACCGCTCAAGATAGGCAAAAGTTTACTGCCGAAGTGTCTAATAGCTCCCGCCAATGACCTCAACGGTCATGGGATTGATGATGATATATAGTATATAGTTAGGGACTGTCCATTAATTACGTAAAAAATTTTAAGGCTATTTTTATCTTACCCATGACAAACAAACTTTTATAGGCTAGACTGGTTTTTATGATGTTTTATATTTAAAAAAGAATTGAGATTGAAAGGTCTATAATTCATTTTAATACATTTCTAAACTTTATTAACAGATTTCAAATGACTATAACTCTCATAGGTGTAGCCACAAAGTGGGCGGGGTGGGAAGGTATGTAACAAGGTGCCTTTCCGCCCCCTCCCACATTTTATTTTCCAATCTGAATATTTTAACAATATTTTTTTTTTTTGCTTACTATTATTTTCATAGGGATATTTAATGAATCTAATTTTACATTTCACTATTGTTATCTTGATACAATATTAGTTATTGAATAGGTAGTTTAGGGGGATATAGTGCACCAGTTGAGAATTAACCTTTCCACTGTCTATTTCTACTGTCTATTTCCACCAGGGACGAAGCCAGAAATTTTTTCCAGGGGGGGGAGAGGGGGAGGCTGAACTTTCGCGTGACAAATATTTACCAAATTTTTAGCAAATTTAGTACATATTTTTAAAAAACCTGTTGAAAAAGATTTTTTTTTAATTCTGGGTTGGCTTAGCCTTTTCTCAGCCTCCACCTGTGGCTTTGCCCCCAATTCCCACTGTCTATTCCCACTGTCTATTCCCACTGTCTATTTCCACTGTATATTTCCACTGTCTATTCCCACTGTCTATTCCCACTGTCTATTTCCACTGTCTATTCCCACTGTCTATTTCCACTGTCTATTTCCACTGTCTATTTCCACTGTCTATTTCCTCTGTCTATTTCCACTGTCTATTTCCACTGTATATTTCCACTGTCTATTTCCACTGTCTATTTCCACTGTCTATTTCCACTGTCTATTTCCACTGTCTATTTCCACTGTCTATTCCCACTGTCTATTTCCACTGTCTATTTCCACTGTCTATTTCCACTGTCTATTTCCTCTGTCTATTTCCACTGTCTATTTCCACTGTATATTTCCACTGTCTATTTCCACTGTCTATTTCCACTGTCTATTTCCACTGTCTATTTCCACTGTCTATTTCCACTGTCTATTTCCACTGTCTATTCCCACTGTCTATTTCCACTGTCTTTTTCCACTGTCTATTTCCACTGTCTATTTCCACTGTCTATTTCCACTGTCTATTCCCACTGTCTATTCCCACTGTCTATTTCCACTGTCTATTTCCACTGTCTATTTCCACTGTATATTTCCACTGTATATTTCCACTGTATATTTCCACTGTCTATTCCCACTGTCTATTCCCACTGTCTATTTCCACTGTCTATTCCCACTGTCTATTTCCACTGTATATTTCCACTGTCTATTCCCACTGTCTATTTCCACTGTATATTTCCACTGTCTATTCCCACTGTCTATTTCCACTGTCTATTTCCACTGTCTATTTCCACTGTATATTTCCACTGTCTATTTCCACTGTATATTTCCACTGTCTATTTCCACTGTCTATATCCACTGTCTATTTCCACTGTATATTTCCACTGTCTATTTCCACTGTATATTTCCACTGTCTATTTCCACTGTCTATTTCCACTGTCTATTCCCACTGTATTTTACATTTCCCTCTTGCATTATTGCCTCCGCCACAGATAATAATTAATTCTTTACCTCATAATTTTTTTTCCAAAAAATTTGAAATTAAACTTAAGGAGTTCATTTGATACCAAACTTAATACACAAATAGTCATTACTTTTCTTTAAGACTGACATCACTAGACATGAAATTTAGAGTGTTAAAAAAACACATATTTTTTTTAAAAGCTTTTTTAAAAACTCACAAGCAACCTTAAATACAGTTAAAAGTTATAGACTGTAGGAAGGGTCATTTAATTTCCTTACTAACAACAGTTTTTTAATGTTTTAAGTGTGACATTATCATGCTAATTACAATGTAAACACCTCCAGCAGAAGAGTATTGGGGTTGTTTACATGCAGCCAATCAATAATCTTGTTGAAGAAAGGCTAGAAGTGGATTCTCATTGGTTAGTTTAATCGTGATTGTTCATGACAGTGTAAGCTAAACGTTTACCATAAACCCTTTTTGATTGGTTTAAAGCAACTTGAGATTTGACTCTTTTGAATGATGTATAACTCTATGGGGCACTGAGTAAGATATTGTATTTAAAAGATAGTGTAAAATAAGCATCGGCAACCTACAGATTGTGTTTATGCACAATTTACTTATGGGTTGTGGAAAATTCACATAAGAAATTGTTGTTTATTGCATGTGTACGGATGTGTGCAAAAGAGGACAATATCAGTTTCTATATTTGTCCTGCAAGAAAAAAGTGAAAGGAAGCTGCTATTCTCACTACTGGACATCCCATTCATCTGATGAAAGAAATTTGCATTTGGTCAAATTTCAGCTTTTGATGAAGATTTTCTCCCCCTTGAAAGCTGTTTAAGGCTTACAAAAACCTAACAAAAAAGAAAAGCAGTATTAATATTGATCATTTAGATTGCACATCTCTTCATGCTTTTGGAATTAGCATGCTTAGTGCACTCTCTTTCCACAGTTCATTTGCAGCTGTTGGGGTGGGAAAGGCACATAACACAAGTTAAAGAGAAGGTTCTTAAAGGATTCTTAAGTCTCAGAAGCCCTCAGTGTCTTAGGCAAGCTGTTCCATAGTGTAGGCACAGGAAAGCTGTTCCAAAGTATAGGCACAGGCAAGCTGTTCCATAGTGTAGGCACAGGCAAGCTGTTCCATAGTGTAGGCACAGGCAAGCTGTTCCATAGTGTAGGCACAGGCAAGCTGTTCCATAGTGTAGGCACAGGCAAGCTGTTCCATAGTGTAGGCACAGGCAAGCTGTTCCATAGTGTAGGCACAGGCAAGCTGTTTCATAGTGTAGGCACAGGCAAGCTGTTTCATAGTGTAGGCACATGCAAGCTGTTTCATAGTGTAGGCACAGGCAAGCTGTTCCATAGTGTTGGCACAGGCAAGCTGTTTCATAGTGTAGGCACAGGCAAGCTGTTTCATAGTGTAGGCACTGCAGATTCAAAGGAATGCACCCAACAACACAAATAACTCTGTGGAAATACTTTGATGACGAGCACAGACCCTGTGATATTATATACTTTGAAATAATCTCTCAAAGATTGCAAGGTGCTCAACCATCCATGCAGCTTTATGTAAGCAAGAGAAGCTGAGCATTGATCTATTCATACGGAGCCTGTGGAGATCTTTAAGCACTTTTTCCCTAGGAATACAATACAGGCTTCAGTGTTCTCTGCCCTCCATAGTCCCTGAATCTGGTTTTGAGGCAGACCTAAAAAATTTGAGGCAGACCTCAGAACAACTGTTACAGTAATAAGGCCTTGACTGAATGAAAGAGACAGGGACAGCATGGGCTTTTCTCACATGAAGTCAAGGACAGATGTAAGAAACATGCCATAATAACAGAACTTATGTATAGACCAGTGTGAGTCAAACTGTCATTGGAATAAAGCCTGATATTGAACAATTAGCGCGAGCAAGCAAGGACAAGGCTCACATTCATTGATATCGAGTAACTAAATTCAAATGAGTTTTTATGTTCAAATAATTTAATTAATCATAAATATAATTATTTCAAGATCTAAAAATAATTTAATTTTCTTCATAAATAGTAGATGCATATGTTTGAGTATTATATTATGTAACTGTAATAATACAAATTTAGTACAATAAGTTGACTTATTTCTCTTGGCACGCTGATTGATTGAGAAATTCTACTATGACACACTATTATCAAAATGTTGCAGACGCTGGTTTAAAATAAGTTGTTATGAAACAAATGTTTTTTAAGATGCTTATTAAATAAATTCTTTTATAATATTTCCAAGTTGAAAAAAAAAAGGAAATAACACAGTAATTATAATTCAGAAATTGATTAGATAGCTATTTTATGAAAAAAGTGACCTTCACTTCAAACAGGTAATATCTTGGATTGGCTTTAGTGACTTAAGTACCACTTTGTAAGAATGGGTCACATATGAACAAAGTCTTAGTTGGGAATAAGTTTACCAAAATAGGCTTTAAGTATAATTTTTTTCCTGACTTTTTGAAAATGCATTCTCCAAGTACAATCAATGTTTATTTCTTCCAGGTACTGACTTTGTGACTATGGAGACCACTCTCCATTACAGCTCAGTCAGCCATTGTGATAGTTTGATGAACAACATCAATAGAATGAGACTAAATTCAGATATGTGTGATGTTACAATTGCTGTTGGAAACTTTCGTGTTATGGCCCATAAGTTGATCTTGTCAGCTACAGCCCCATTTTTTTACGAGGTCAAATTTTTATTTTTCAAAGTTACTTACCCTATTTTTCTGTGTCCTTATCAATAAGATATTTAGCCAATACATTTAAAATATATTCTTCTTCTATATATTCTATATTCTTCTTCTTCTATATAACAAACAGACTTTTTGTCAAGTATAGAGTTCAACACTTAAGAAAATATTTCCTTTTTTTTTTACTTATACTTATTCAGCCATATTCTTTCATTATAGTAATTATAGTGTTTAATAAAGGTCATGGGTCAAGATAGTACAAATCTTGGTTTACACTTTTTAAGGAATGAACAAAATTTTATGCAATACAGTTAATTATTACACAATATAATTTACACTAAGTTATATTCTTATCAACTTGTCACAATTTAATTAATCATATATTTAAAACAGTTGTTGAAACAAAACCATGAAATTGATGCTGAAAGTGAATATCAGCTCAAAGATTTGGATGAAACTTCAGCATTAAAAATTATTGACTTCTGCTACACATCTGCCATATCAGTGGATGAAGAGACGGTCTGGCCACTTTTATTAGCTTCATCCAAACTGGGCTGCTCAGAGATTGTTGAATTGTGTAGTGAGTTTTTAACCTCAGCACTTGATGTTTCTACCTGCATACAAACTCACTTGATGGCATACAGACACAATTGTACACCCCTGCTCTCCAACACAAGACACTTCATACAGGACAATTATCAAAAGGTTGGTACTAAAGTAGTTTCATCTATTTGAACAATTTTAGAGTAATATTGGTTTTTTTCTCTGATATCTCATGCAAACAATTTGAATAATCAATCTAAATCTTATCTTATCTTATATGTCCTACATTTCTGTGAAATTAAACATAAGACAATTACTAAATGGTTGTATCATTTATAAAACTAAGTAAAACTTCCTTTTTTTAAAATAATAAATAAATGAGCTTTTTATGAGTGAATACGAGATTTAAAACCTTTTTATTTTATGCATTATTTCACTTTCATATCACATAGATGCAATAGAAATGTTGGTAAATTAATTCTCAATGACAGAAATGTTTGTAAGTTTTTGTTTACATTATAGATGTTTTGTTTAGGGTTCACATCTAAATAAAAATACTATTAATACTATACATATTTTATAGCTGTCTGGGCATTCTTCAATTCAGACTTTGGCCACAACAGAAATAATAGATCTCATGGGCAGCTGGAAAAATTCACCTGAAAAATTACATGCAAAGTTTGCAGACTCTTGGCTTCAGTATAATAAAAAAGAAAGAGCTGAAGTCTCACTCAAGGTGTGTGATTTGTTTTAGCTCATTTTTTAATATCATTTTACTTATAAACTGATAGATTCACATTTGCCAGTATCATTTTATTTATAAACTGATAGATTCACATTTGCCAGTATCATTTTACTTATAAACTGATAGATTCACATTTGCCAGTATCATTTTATTTATAAACTGATAGATTCACATTTGCCAGTATCATTTTACTTATAAACTGATAGATTCACATTTGCCAGTATCATTTTATTTATAAACTGATAGATTCACATTTGCCAGTATCATTTTACTTATAAACTGATAGATTCACATTTGCCAGTATCATTTTACTTATAAACTGATAGATTCACATTTGCCAGTATCATTTTACTTATAAATTGATAGATTCACATTTTTTAATATCATTTTACTTATAAACTGATAGATTCACATTTGCCAGTATCATTTTATTTATAAACTGATAGATTCACATTTGCCAGTATCATTTTACTTATAAACCGATAGATTCACATTTGCCAGTATCATTTTACTTATAAACTGATAGATTCACATTTGCCAGTATCATTTTACTTATAAACTGATAGATTCACATTTGCCAGTATCATTTTACTTATAAACTGATAGATTCACATTTGCCAGTATCATTTTACTTATAAACTGATAGATTCACATTTGCCAGTATCATTTTATTTATAAACTGATAGATTCACATTTGCCAGTATCATTTTACTTATAAACTGATAGATTCACATTTGCCAGTATCATTTTACTTATAAACTGATAGATTCACATTTGCCAGTATCATTTTACTTATAAACTGA
The DNA here is from genome assembly GCA_949126835.1 of Anisus vortex. Taxonomy (NCBI): domain Eukaryota; kingdom Metazoa; phylum Mollusca; class Gastropoda; family Planorbidae; genus Anisus; species Anisus vortex. Next base: position 33,102,708 of record OX421505.1, on the reverse strand, counting down.
TAGATTCACATTTTTCAATATCATTTTATTTATAAACTGATAGATTCACATTTGCCAGTATCATTTTAATTACAAACTGATAGATTCACATTTGCCAGTATCATTTTATTTATAAACTGATAGATTCACATTTTCTCATTCATGTTTGAAGAAAATTGTAAAAAAAAAAGGACTTTCCAAAATAAATAAGTAAAAGTAATGAAACATTGTTCAATATTTCTTTAGTTAGTACAAGAATTCCCAGATTTATTTGATGATCTACAACATTATAACAAGTGTGATAAACAAGACAACAGCAAACAAAATGGTGACTATATCATTGTCTGATAGTATTGCATTTTGAAAACTAAATTATTTTGCCTTTATTATTATTTTTTTTTCTGTGCCCATTTCATTGTTGTACTAAAAGACATAAAAATAATGGAAATACATACAGTATATACTTGTGTATAAGTCGCACTGGTGGATAAGTCGCACCCCTAGTTGAAGATTATTTTTCTTAAATGTTGTCATTGACCCGCGTATAAGTCGCACCCTAACTTTCAGGGATTACACTGCCTTTTAACTTCTAAAAAATGCATACCTTTTAAACATAAAAGTTACTAAATATTCAACTTTATTTGGAAGCTTTCCTTAAAAATGGTTTCAATAATCAAATAAAGGCAGCGCTTCATTTATTTTAAACAACCGATCAATACAGCCATTAGTCATATGAGAAAGTAAGGTAGCTTATCTGTTTCTCCACCTAAGTCTCTGTCCTTACTCAAGTTTCTATCCCTATAGTCATACTATAGTGGGCCGACACAAAAAATATATTTTGAAATGAGGCTTTCTAGTGTCTAGACTGAACGGTGCCAGTATACACACGCCCTAATTACCATTAACATTGTTTGTAATGATTTCAAACACGACTGTGTGGCCGACAATAAGCTGTGTTGTTTTTTCAACTCTTACATGCAACTAATGAAAAATGAAACATACTATTGTCCTTTTACGCATTATTTGTATATAGATTTGAAAAAAAATAAATTCCTGTGTCGATCGGGCCGATCATTGATTTGGAAACCTTGCTTAGACATGGCACATTTTTCTCGGAATGCTAAACACTGCCTTATTAGTAAGTAGGCTTTATGGCCTATAGGCCTCGGCCATAGGTTTAAAATAAAACACATCTTAACTCATTCCGTGCCAAGTGACGATAAATTGTTACTTAGATTCGTTGCTTCCGTGCCAACTCACGATATATCGTTAGTCTCATTTTCAATATTTATTTTGGATTCCAGTTCATCTAATCCAACTTTTTATTGTCTAAAGGGAAAGATAACTCTTCTAACTTCCTTTCTGCTTGGTTTCCTTTTGGTTGTTAAATAATAATGACGATTTTTTATTGATTTCTGTTTAAACCTTTGTACACAAAGCATAGCCATGCCTACTCGAAATGTTTCTAGGCCTTGGAACTTGTCAAATTTGCTATTAAAATAACTTTTATTGCTATTTATTAATTTCTATTCATCAGATAATAACTTTAAATCATTTAAATCTGGTTTTGAGGACTGTCGGTTTATTTACTAATTAAAGATTCCGACATTCGTGGTTAGGCCTAGGCCTATGTAAACTATATAGAAATGTATAGGATCTGCGTTTGCCGGCTGATACTAACATTACAAAAAGGCGTATAACTTAGTAAATATATGGGATATTTTCAAAATTCAAAATGCATTCTGATCTGGAATAGATTTACTTTTAGTGGTTTTATGCTGAATAGGATATCTGCTACGCATGCCATATAAAAATCTGTTAAGATCAATTTTTTTTCCTCCTTTTTAAAAAAAAAAAAATTTGATCTCTAAAAATTACTAACAAAGATGTAAATATTATTATAATATTGTTTTAACTACTACTTATTATTATTTCCTCTTTAATTCCCTTGAATTTGATATGAAATACAGGTATCATGCTAAACAAATACCTTTAGAAATTTATGACTAAATAAGGTAACCCTAAAAAAATTCTAGCTGCTTAAAAATGGTCTGGCACAAACTCGTTAAACCCCCCGGCACAAGCTTAGTCTACAAGCTTATACCTGCATTATAGGCCTAGACAGTTTTTCACACATTTACGATTCTTTCCATACTGTAATTTGCGTTCAAATGGCCTACAAAAAATGCTGCCTTAAGCTTACGCTACGTTTTGGCATTACAAAAGTTCAAAAGATAAGGGAGTTGGGTCTGAAAAACCTAAAATATTTGTCAATTTCAATTTCAGTTATATAAAGATAGTATATTTACACCGAGGAAAGTTTTCTAAATGTAAAATGTAGTCATACGCATATCCTAGTAATTCTACATCACTACAGTCAACTATATGGGTTATGTAGGAAACTTTATGACAGAGTAGTGATGTTTTTCTAACTTTTCAAAAACAGTGTCGGGTGTACAAGTCGCACTCATACTTTTTGTCAAAATTTTCGGTAAAATAAGTGCGACTTATACGCGAAAATATACGGTATTTTAAAAGTAATTCTTTGTAATAACTGGGCCACAAAATTTAAGGTTAAAAATAATTGCAACTGAAAAGTTTTCACGTGGAACTATTGATTAGTGTCTTAAAAGCAGGGCAGACCATATTCAACGAAGAAAAAAAAATAAAATTAAAAAGTAATTTTTCTAGTGTTAACATTTGGGACGTGACGTCACTACCCCCCACCCCACCCCGATGTCACTCCAGCTACCTTGATAAATTTTAATGTTAGCTCCACATTGCAAAATTTTCAGTCAGAATTCCTTTAAACCCATGCATAAATTAAAAAAAGGAAAAAATTGAAAATATACACAAAGTCACTCTTACCATACTTAATAAGAAATAACACCAAATCCTATTCTTGCCTAGTTATTAGAACCACTGAACTGAGAACACATGTGGAAACTTATGTCACATCACTTCCTGTTCAAACTCGTGATATGTCAAAACAAGAAAAAATGTCAAGTTGTCTTTCCACAGCCAACTAAAGGATGGGCTTTAAAAAAAACTACAAAGCTATCCTTGCCTAGAAACTAATCAATACTAACCCTTAAAAAATACTACAAAGCCATCCCTATCCTATAAACTAACCGATACTAGCTAAAAACAACAAGAAAAACTTAAAAACTAAACCTACCATAAAGACTAACATATCTAGGGAAAAAAATCTGGCCTGGGAAGCATGCAGTATATGTAGGGTGTATGTTCATTTGATATTATGGTATAGGAAAGCGTGCAGTCCATGTAGGTTGTGTGTTCATTTGATATTATGGTATAGGTAAGCGTGCAGTACATGTAGGGTGTGTGTTCATTTGATATTATGGTATAGGGAAGCGTGCAGTCCATGTAGGGTGTGTGTTCATTTGATATTATGGTATAGGGAAGCGTGCAGTGCACAGGGGCGAAGACACAGGGGGGGGCTGAGGGGGGCTAAGCCCCCCCTGGAATAAAAAAATAATATTTTTTTCAACTGATTTTTTTAAAATATGCACTAAATTTGCTAAAAATTTGATAAATCTTTGTCACGCGAAAGTTTAGCCCCCCCTGGTATTTGGTAAATATTTGTCACGCAAAAGTTCAGCCCCCCCTGGAAAAAATTTCTGGCTTCGCCCCTGGCAGTACATGGAGGGTGTGTGTTCATTTGATATTATGGTATAGGAAAGCATGCAGTACATGTAGGGTGTGTGTTCATTTGATATTATGGTATAGGGAAGCGTGCAGTACATGTAGGGTGTGTGTTCATTTGATATTATGGTATAGGACAGCATGCAGTACATGGAGGGTGTGTGTTCATTTGATATTATGGTATAGGAAAGCATGCAGTACATGTAGGGTGTTTGTTCATTTGATATTATGGTATAGGAAAGCATGCAGTACATGGAGGGTGTGTGTTCATTTGATATTATGGTATAGGAAAGCATGCAGTACATGTAGGGTGTGTGTTCATTTGATATTATGGTATAGGGAAGCGTGCAGTACATGGAGGGTGTGTGTTCATTTGATATTATGGTATAGGAAAGCATGCAGTACATGTAGGGTGTGTGTTCATTTGATATTATGGTATAGGAAAGCATGCAGTACATGGAGGGTGTGTGTTCATTTGATATTATGGTATAGGAAAGCATGCAGTACATGTAGGGTGTGTGTTCATTTGATATTATGGTATAGGGAAGCGTGCAGTACATGGAGGGTGTGTGTTCATTTGATATTATGGTATAGGAAAGCATGCAGTACATGTAGGGTGTGTGTTCATTTGATATTATGGTATAGGAAAGCATGCAGTACATGGAGGGTGTGTGTTCATTTGATATTTTGGTATAATATAAAATAAACAAAAGGGATGTAAAACAGTTTACACCACAAAGTGCTCAAGGGAAATAACATATTTCAGCATGCCAAATTACCAAATTTTCAACATTAAATAAAAAATAACAGAAAAGCAATCTCAAAATAAAACCAAATGTTCCGTAATCATGCTAAAAATTCCTTTAAAGTCTATGTAATTTAGAACAATCACATGGGCCAGTTATTCTAAAGTATTGCCATTTTAAATTTTAAGGCAGCAATCAGAAGTGTCATTCCCAATATCTTAGTTCGCATTTTTTAACTATTTGAATTTTTTTTTCATATTACTTGACAATATATTTTTTGTTTTGTTACTTTCTAGATAGTGAGGTAAACTATGATGGTGGCTCTGTGTCTGCCAGTCATAGTCATTCTGAAAATGGAACAGATCAAAGTATTCCTCTTCATGTTTGTGTTTCATGTGGAGATGTTTTTCCTTGTTCCATGGATTTGGATTTACATCAAAAGGTTTGTGAGGAGTCAGCAAGACCTTCTAATGGACCAAAGAGTTTAAAGTTTGTTGATTCTACCCATTATTATAATGAGAATTCTAAATCTAATCAGACCTGTCTATCTGTCACACCCACACCTGAAGGAACTGACTTTAAAAATCCATTATCATTGATAAGCATACAAAAGGAAAGTATTTGTGTAGATATATGTTCTCAATACTCGTCAATGTGGTCCAGGAAAACAACAATTGGGTGTGAAGAATCCGACCCACTCAAGGCAGGAGGAGATGGAGAAGATAAACAGACTGACCAGAAGGTGATGACCACAGCTTTGAATGACACTAATAATAATGACATTCACAGTCTACCTACTGATGATGACACTGATGACAATAATGAACATAATGATATTGTTAATGATAACTATGATCAAGATTATCAATATTCCAGAGTTGTGTCAAAATGTCAAATTTGTGAAAAAACTTTTACAGACAAAAAACTTTTGGCTAGACATTGGAAGTTTGTTCATGGAGTAAAAGAAAGAATGAAAGAGCAGAAATATTTAAGTGACTCGGGTATCGCTGAAGATGGAGATGAACTTCATGATGTACAATCAAGCAAGAAAAAACTTAGATTAGAAGAAGAAGGTGCGCTCTTATGTAGAGATGAAGAAGAAAAAATACAAGACAATATGCACTCAGAATTAATGAATCATTATCTGCATCAGTACAGTGAGTTGAACAGATGGTGTATGGAGCAAGGGGCTCTTTGGTGTCAAGCTTGCTTGATCTATCATGCCAGGGATAGCATCTGTCCTTTAACTAACGTGGAACCCACTTGTATGGAAGGTCACAATGACCCAGAGACTGCCAGGGTGGGTGCATGTGATGATATCAGAATAGAAAATACAAAACAAGCAGGCAGGAAAACTGAGGAAGGTGAAGGTCCCCTTGATATGTCTACACACTCGTCTTCTACTAGCTGTGATGTGAAATTATTAAATAGTCATACTAGCACCTCTAGTTCATATTTTCCGTCACCCTTGGATATCTCACAATACTATAATAATTTAAGTCACATGATGGCCACTGCTCAGCTGAAAGTTAAAGAGAGAGGCTTCCAGCGCTCCGATGTTGAACCCTGTATCAATTTTTCTTCTTCCTTAGTTCCAATAAATTTTGATGTTAATAGTGATGTATCCAGTTATGGTCATCATGAACAGGATAAAAAATCATCAATGAACTCCTTACTCCATCACAAGAAGACACCACGGCAGCGCTTTTTCCCCTGTACAGTATGTCACAGAGTGTTCTCTTACCAAGCTGCTTTGTTTACTCATATGCGAACTCATTCCCCATCAGTACAAATATATCAATGTCCACAATGTCATCAAAACTTTACACAGACTCAGGACCTTAAAACTCATCTTTGCCCCAATGGGGTAGAAAAACCCTACATTTGCTCTAGTTGTGGCCAGACCTTTGCCAAAAACATTCACCTCAAACGCCACCTTGCTACACACTCAGGGCTAAAGCCATATCCATGCTGGGTCTGTGGGAAACGCTTTAGCCGCAGTGACCACCTCAAGCGGCACACTCAAAGTATTCATGCTGGATCTCGACCTCATGGCTGCCAGACGTGTGGTAAGGAATTTGTCAGAAAATATGAACTCAACAAGCACCTGACAAGTCATAACTATTCCAATACAAACTCCAATTCTGGAGCATTAGATTTAAACCAGTCCATTCATTAGCAAAGAATTTTTCAATGTATTATTTTACAGTTGTTTTTTTTTGTTATAGTTTTAATTATACCCTTTATTGAACTTTTTTCAAACAAAATTTCAAAATTTTTTCTGAGATGTTACACTCTTTTTGAAAGGATTTAATTGTTAATCAAATTCTTTTGTTCTATTCAATTTCTTATTTATTTTGTGTCAGTTAATACAAAGAAATTGTGTTCAATAAATTAGAGAATTGAGCTTAAAATATTTGGAATGTTTTTTTAATTTTTTTCAAATATTTGAAATATATCTTGTTTTTAAATTGACTGGTTCGCACATTTTTGTAAAGGTGAATTAGGTTAAGTGACATAGGTCATTGAAACTGTTGTGTTGAGGTCAATTAGGCTAATTGACATAGGTCATAGAAACTGTTGTCTTGAGGTCAATTAGGCTAGATGACATAGGTCATAGAAACTGTTGCGTTGATTCATAGTTTCTTTCTCCCTCAGTACCTACTTTGTTGATAATACTCCAGAGAATAAAATGAACTTATTTTTTTAAATGTTGATTATTTATCACTGTTTTTTTTATCAACTTCATCTTATGTTGATCAATGTTGATACTTTTTATCCATGCTCAAGATTTGATGCCAAACATCATCAATCCATTAAATTATTTGCCATAAACTATACAATGAACACTTTTATATGTCAAGCCCTTTTATGTGAAGTATTCAATTATAAAAGCATAGCCCTTTTATTTGACCTAAAGTACAATGCCTTGACCATTTTGTAGTTTTCCTAACATTTGTTGGGCTTGTAAGAGACCCAAGGAATTATGCCTCAGGGAATTATGGTATGACAGTAGTGTATCTGCTAACACAGTTGAGTGCTTATGTTATATATCATTTGCCTTCTAACAATTTAAATTACAGGCCCATATTGATGATGCATCTCTATCAGTTGGTATCATACAGCTTCAGATATTAAGGCCAAGATTGTTGTATTTCCATCAGTTTATGTCATGCAGCTTTAGATATTAAGGCCAAGATTGTTATATTTCCATCAGTTTATGTCATGCAGCTTCAGATATTAAGGCCAAGATTGTTGTATTTCCATCAGTTTATGTCATGCAGCTTTAGATATTAAGGCCAAGATTGTTGTATTTCCATCAGTTTATGTCATGCAGCTTTAGATATTAAGGCCAAGATTGTTGTATTTCCATCAGTTTATGTCATGCAGCTTCAAATATTAACACCAATAATGTTTTATTTTATCAGTTTATGTCTAACAGCTTTATATTTTAAGGCCAATATTGCTGTTGTATTTCTATGAAATATTTATTTATTGAGTTGCTTTCCATTGTCTACCCTTCGAGTACTTCCAGCCATCAAGTACTTCCACTCTTCCACTACTTCCAGTGTTCCAGTACTTCCAGTGTTCCAGTACTTCCAGTGTTCCAGTACTTCCAGTACTTCCAGTGTTCCAATACTTCCACCCTTCCAGTACTTCCACCCTTCCAGTACTTCCACTACATCCAGTGTTCCAGTACTTCCAGTGTTCCCGTACTTCCAGTACTTCCAGTGTTCCAGTACTTCCAGTGTTCCAGTACTTCCACCCTTCCAGTACTTCCACCCTTCCAATACTTCCACCCTTCCAGTACTTCCACCCTTCCAGTACTTCCACTACATCCAGTGTTCCAGTACTTCCAGTGTTCCAGTACTTCCAATACTTCCACCCTTCCAGTACTTTCAGTACTTCCACCCTTCCAGTACTTCAAGTGTTCCATTGTCTACCCTTCCAGTACTTCCAGAACTAACCCAATTTTTGACAAATATTTCACAGAAACAGTTTATTAATTTATCATGAATGCCTTGAGTCTTAGAGATTTCCATACCATGTGTCTGACATTTGTAGTTTACACTAAGTTTTAGTCATGGTTGATTCACACTTAGATTAAATCATGGTTGATTTACACTAAGATTAAGTCATGGTTGATTCACACTAAGATTAAGTCATGGTTGATTTACACTAAGATTAAGTCATGGTTGATTTACACTAAGATTAAGTCATGGTTGATTCATACTAAGATTAAGTCATAGTTGATTCACACTAAGATTAAGTCATGGTTGATTTACACTAAGATTAAGTCATGGTTGATTCACACTAAGATTTAGTCATGGTTGATTCACACTAAGATTAAGTCAAGGTTGATTCACACTAAGATTAAGTCATGGTTGATTTACACTAAGATTAAGTCAAGGTTGATTCACACTAAGATTAAGTCATGGTTGATTCACACTAAGATTAAGTCAAGGTTGATTCACACTAAGATTAAGTCATGGTTGATTTACACTAAGATTAAGTCAAGGTTGATTCACACTAAGATTAAGTCATGGTTGTTTAAAAAGAAAAAAACAAACAAATGTACTTATTATTTATTGAATTAAATAAACATTTAAACAGTCGTGGAGACTGGTGAAGGCTTAAAATAATTACCGTACCTTTATTATCTTGTATAGTACTGGGTTAATCTTTGATTTAAGTTAAAGTTAAAGTAGTTTTTTGTATTGCTTTTCCAATCTAGTCAAACAGCATTTATCCAAAATGATTTTTTTTTAAATTAAAAAATTATTTGCTCACATTTTATTTATTCAGGTGTATGTCTGTCATAGAAATGACAGCTTTCAATTTTTAAACATTTTGTTCTATTTATTATTTAGTCAGTAAAATGGGTGATATATTTAACTTTATTATTATATTTAATCTTTTTTTTTTTCTTTTTGCAATAAGCAAAACTTTATTTATTGTACGTTGCAACATTTATTATAATCACATTATTCCATTTGTTTGTTGTTGATAGATTTGAACCATGCAGTTAAGAAGAAATGATGAAATGTTTAGCTTGTGTGTTTTTGTTATTGTATTAATGGTGTGAAAGAAGGATAACATTTGTAAGGCTTCAATTCAAAGATAAGCTTTATCACATATTTATATATTTCAAATATATCAGAGAAGGTGATGGAATTATGGTTGATTAATGTTTCCTCTTTAGATTAATTTACTTTCAAAGGCAACTGTCAGAAATATAAACCTTCTAGAGGACTATATGTCTATTACTCTATCGATAATCACTTTGTCCATTACTTTCTGCTTATGATTTCTTGTTAGCTAGAGAAAAAAACAACAACTAATATTTTGCCAGTTTTAAATCAGGACTAAATGAAGTATGTACCTATATTCATTTTTAAATTAAAGTTTTTTTTTGTTCTTATATGACTAGATAAATATATTTATTTCAGGATTTTCATTGTTTTTAATTTCAATATGAAATTATTTCTTAATGTTATTTACAAAGCTTTAAAGCAAGTCTGTTTTTTTTAATCTTTTTGTTTTGCTTTCTGCCTTAATCTTGTCTTATTTAGCATTAATTTGCAAATCTAAACTTGTTTATCATTCCTTTTATGTTGGATTCTTTTTAAATAGTATTAATATTATTGCTGACTATAGCATTATTTGCCAGGTGCTTTATCTTATCTTGTACATTACAGATGCTCCTTCTCTCTTTGAGCCTGTAGGGTTATTTAGTCGTAGGGCGTAGGGTTGAGCTCAGGGGATGGGTGGGGGGCACTCTAAAGCTCTGTCTGGACTCCAGCCACCCCACGATATAACTTTCCATAAAGAAGATTATTGTGTCCTGTGCACATCCGTTGTTCGAGTCTAGTCCTGCATTTCTATTACTGTTTTAAAATGATGTTACGTTACTGGTTTTCCTTTTTTTTCAGGCAGCCCATTCCAGACAACTCGGGAAGAAAGAGTACTTATATGCATTTGTTCTTGCATAAGGGATAAGCAAAGTGTTTTTGTCCTTATGTTTTTCTGAGTATTGTAACAGATTGTTTTTGGGCTGTATAAATTTTAATTTGGTTCCATATGTATTATTACTCTTTGCCTTTCTGTCCTCTAGCTTTATAAAAAACATTATTTTATCAAGGACACAACATGGAATGTGGGAGGTGTGTGGAATGTGGGAAGTGTGTGGAATGTGGATGTGTGTGGAATGTGGGAGGTGTGTGCCTTTACTTTTCCCAATCAAGGTGTACAATAATTGTGAGTGCTTATGCACTGACACTTTGCTATATAACAACATGCAATTTTTCCATTCACTATTCTTTGAAAAATAAAATGAAACCTTATAATGTAAGCTTCTATTTGGTTGATTGTGAAATTGTTGGACTAGAGACTTCTTATTGTTATGTCATGTTGAACTAGAGACTTCTTATTGTTATGTCATGTTGGACTAGAGACTTCTTATTATGTCATGTTGGACCAGAGACTTCTTATTGTTGTCATGTTGGACTAGAGACTTCTTATTGTTATGTCATGTTGGACTAGAGACTTCTTATTGTTATGTCATGTTGGACTAGAGACTTCTTATTGTTTAGTCATGTTGGACTAGAGACTTCTTATTGTTATGTCATGTTGGACTAGAGACTTCTTATTGTTATGTCATGTTGGACTAGAGACTTCTTATTGTTATGTCATGTTGGACTAGAGACTTCTTATTGTTATGTCATGTTGGACTAGAGACTTCTTATTGTTATGTCATGTTGGACTAGAGACTTCTTGTTATGTCATGTTGGATTAGAGACTTCTTATTGCTATGTCATGTTGGACTCGAGACTTCTTATTGTTATGTCATGTTGGACTAGAGACTTCTTATTGTTATGTCATGTTGGACTAGAGACTTCTTATTGTTATGTCATGTTGGACTAGAGACTTCTTTTTGTTATGTCATGTTGGACTAGAGACTTCTTATTGTTATGTCATATTGGTCTAGAGACTTCTTATTGTTATGTCATGTTGGACTAGAGACTTCTTATTGTTATGTCATGTTAGACTAGAGACTTCTTATTGTTACGTCATGTTGAACTAGAGACTTCTTATTGTTATGTCATGTTGGACTAGAGACTTCTTATTGTTATGTCATGTTGGACTAGAGACTTCTTATTATGTCATGTTGGACTAGAGACTTCTTATTGTTATGTCATGTTGGACTAGAGACTTCTTATTGTTATGTCTTGTTGGACTAGAGACTTCTTATTGTTATGTCATGTTGGACTAGAGACTTCTTATTGTTATGTCATGTTGGACTAGAGACTTCTTATTGTTATGTCATGTTGGACTAGAGACTTCTTATTGTTATGTCATGTTGGACTAGAGACTTCTTATTATGTCATGTTGGACTAGAGACTTCTTATTGTTATGTCATGTTGGACTAGAGACTTCTTATTGATATGTCATGTTGGACTAGAGACTTCTTATTATGTCATGTTGGACTAGAGACTTCTTATTGTTATGTCATGTTGGACTAGAGACTTCTTATTGTTATGTCATGTTGGACTAGAGACTTCTTATTGTTATGTCATGTTGGACTAGAGACTTCTTATTGTTATGTCATGTTGGACTAGAGACTTCTTATTGTTATGTCATGTTGGACTAGAGACTTCTTATTGTTATGTCATGTTGGACTAGAGACTTCTTATTGTTATGTCATGTTGGACTAGAGACTTCTTATTGTTATGTCATGTTGGACTAGAGACTTCTTATTGTTATGTCATAGAAAATTTATTTTTCTGTCTTTACATTTACTATCACATTTTTCCCTATTTCTTTAATGATCTTTAAAAAATACAACTGAATGCTGGCTTGTAACTGTCCTATTATACCCTTCTGAAAACGTGCTAGATCTGCTTCAAATTGAATATAAATAAAACTAAATGTGCAGAAGAAAAATTAATTTCTTGCCAGCCAGTAATACAAACTAAAGTGGTTTGATTACACTGAACACATTTTTGTTAAGATTTAGTTGAGATGTATCGATAAACTATTGAGTTAGGGTTATAGACTTTAGTCTCAGATTCATTATAAGGAAATGTATACTGCCCTAACTCTAATACATGGTAGTCAAGGATTCTATCATGTGGTTTTAGCACTCAGAGACATTTAATAGCCGTCTCTCTCATTCATTGTCAAGACTTGATTACAGTACTTAACAGTTTGACATAGACTCTGTAGGCCTATTGTACATGAGACATAGACTATGTATTCTACGTGAGACATAGACCATGTATTCTACGTATGACATAGACCATGTTTTCTACATATGACATAGACCATGTATTCTACATGTGACATAGACCATGTACCGGTATTCTACATGTGACATAGACCATGTATTCTACGTGTGACAGACCATGTATTCTACATGTGATATAGACCATGTATTCTTTGTCATTCAATGTTTGAGTCGAGTGTTTTTTTGCCAAATAGAATGTAGGCGTATATATATATTTTTTCAATATAATTTTTGACAAGAAGTTTTCCAGGTTTCCTATAATAATTCATTTTTTTATAAGTTTAGTTTTATTAGTATACTAGCTTATTTGCCCAGTGACCACTGCGATAATTAAAACAAAACTAATACATTGACAATGTTCACTGCAGTAACAAAGAATATGAACTACTTTCATGTCATTCTGTTCAGTATTAAAAAATATATATGTGGTGCATTCACATCCACATGCATACCCTCACCTTTTCAGATTTATAGATTTATATATATTTATTAAATATATTATGATGTGATTTCCAAATCTTTCATTGTTGATGGTAGTTGTTTTTTTTTTGCTGGTGTTAAAATTTTTTTAGCCACTTTATATGTATAAGCAGAATGTTTAAGAACACTTAAGGACAAGTATTAACACAAACATGTTTCTGTCATAATCTGTTACTTTTTGCTGCCATCTGTTTGTTCTGCACTGACCCTTACAAATATTCTTTTTTATACTTGGTTGCTGTTATTTTTTTTACCTGTGGAATTTTAAAACTAAAACTTTGCATTTGATATGAGTTTGCTGAAGTATTTTTGTACAAATAAAATTCTTACATTCCCTATTTAGAAGTTTTAGTTTGATTTTCCTGCTGTTGACTTTTATGTTTTCCTTATTGTCCTCTTCTTGATTGGTTGGTGTGGTCTGTTGTTTAATTGTTCTCTCTTCTCATTGGTTTGTATCATATATTATGCTATATGATACTATATGTGAAGTTTACATTGGTAATATCAATTAATGGTGTATCCAATGCTAAAATGATATATAAATACGATGTGGCTCTTAGAGACTTATTGCATGCCCCCCCCCATGACATGTTGTAGACATAATAATAAGTAGTCTTACATCTTCTTTCACCTAGCATTTATTAATGTTGGTATTATTTCTTATTATAATATCATTTCATCTTATTGTGTTCTTTAGTTGAGAATTCCATTTACTCTACTCTTGTGATGGCAAGAAGGGATGAACAGGAGGTAGGGGAGGGGGCATCAGAATAACCTGGGGCCTCACTACATCAGTACATCTACATCCAGTATTGATCAGAATAACCTGGGGCCTCACTATATCAGTACATCTACATCCAGTATTGATCAGAATAACCTGGGGCCTCACTACATCTACATCCAGTATTGATCAGAATAACCGGGGGCCTCACTACATCAGTATATCTACATCCAGTATTGATCAGAATAACCTAGGGTCTCACTACATCTACATCCAGTATTGATCAGAATAACCTGGGGCCTCACTACATCTACATCCAGTATTGATCAGAATAACCTGGGGCCTCACTACATCAGTACATCTACATCCAGTATTGATCAGAATAACCTGGGGCCTCACTACATCTACATCCAGTATTGATCAGAATAACCTGGGGCCTCAGTACATCTACATCCAGTAATGATCAGAATAACCTGGGGCCTCACTACATCAGTACATTTACATCCAGTATTGATCAGAATAACTGGGGGCCTCACTACATCTACATCCAGTATTTATCAGAATAACCGGGGGCCTCACTACATCTACATCCAGTATTGATCAGAATAACCTGGGGCCTCACTACATCAGTACATCTCCATCCAGTATTGATCAGAATAACCGGGGGCCTCACTACATCAGTACATCTACATCCAGTATTGATCAGAATAACCCAGGGCCTCACTACATCTACATCCAGTATTGATCAGAATAACCGGGGGCCTCACTACATCTACATCCAGTATTGATCAGAATAACCTGGGGCCTCACTACATCTACATCCAGTATTGATCAGAAAAACCTGGGGCCTCACTACATCTACATCCAGTATTGATCAGAATAACCTGGGGCCATTACATCAGTACATCTACATCCAGTATTGATCAGAATAACCTGGGGCCTCACTACATCTACATCCAGTATTGATCAAAATAACCTGGGGCCTCAGTACATCTACATCCAGTATTGATCAGAATAACCGGGGGCCTCACTACATCTACATCCAGTATTGATCAGAATAACCTGGGGCCTCACTACATCTACATCCAGTATTGATCAGAATAACCTGGGGCCTCACTACATCTACATCCAGTATTGATCAGAATAACCGGGGGCCTCAATACATCTACATCCAGTATTGATCAGAATAACCGGGGGCCTCACTTCATCTACATCCAGTATTGATCAGAATAACCTGGGGCCTCACTACATCAGTACATCTACATCCAGTATTGATCAGAATAACCGGGAGCCTCACTACATCAGTACATCTACATCCAGTATTGATCAGAATAACCGGGGGCCTCACTACATCTACATCCAGTATTGATCAGAATAACCTGGGGCCTCACTACATCTACATCCAGTATTGATCAGAATAACCTGGGGCCATTACATCAGTACATCTACATCCAGTATTGATCAGAATAACCTGGGGCCTCACTACATCTACATCCGGTATTGATCAGAATAACCTGGGGCCTCAGTACATCTACATCCAGTATTGATCAGAATATCCGGGGGCCTCACTACATCTACATCCAGTATTGATCAGAATAACCTGGGGCCTCAGTACATCTACATCGAGTATTGATCAGAATAACCTGGGGCCTCACTACATCTTCCAGTATTGATCAGAATAACCTGGGGCCTCACTACATCTACATCCAGTATTGATCAGAATAACCTGGGGTCTCACTACATCTACATCCAGTATTGATCAGAATAACCTGGGGCCTCACTACATCTACATCCAGTATTGATCAGAATAACATGGGGCCTCACTACATCTACATCCAGTATTGATCAGAATAACATGGGGCCTCACTACATCTACATCCAGTATTAATCAGAATAACCTGGGGCCTCACTACATCTACATCCAGTATTGATCAGAATCAGAATAACCTGGGGCCTCACTACATCTACATCCAGTATTGATCAGAATTACCGGGGGCCTCACTACATCTACATCCAGTATTGATCAGAATAACCGGGGGCCTCACTACATCTACATCCAGTATTGATCAGAATAACATGGGGCCTCACTACATCTACATCCAGTATTGATCAGAATAACCTGGGGCCTCACTACATCTACATCCAGTATTGATCAGAATAACCTGGGGCCATTACATCAGTACATCTACATCCAGTATTGATCAGAATAACCTGGGGCCTCACTACATCTACATCCGGTATTGATCAGAATAACCTGGGGCCTTAGTACATCTACATCCAGTATTGATCAGAATAACCTGGGGCCTCACTACATCTACATCCAGTATTGATCAGAATAACCTGGGGCCTCACTACATCTACATCCAGTATTGATCAGAATAACATGGGGCCTCACTACATCAGTACATCTACATCCAGTATTAATCAGAATAACCTGGGGCCTCACTACATCTACATCCAGTATTGATCAGAATCAGAATAACCTGGGGCCTCACTACATCTACATCCAGTATTGATCAGAATAACCGGGGGCCTCACTACATCTACATCCAGTATTGATCAGAATAACCTGGGGCCTCACTACATCAGTACATCTACATCCAGTATTGATCAGAATAACCGGGGGCCTCACTACATCTACATCCAGTATTGATCAGAATAACCTGGGGCCTCAATACATCTACATCCAGTATTGATCAGAATAACCTGGGGCCTCACGACATGTACATCCAGTATTGATCAGAATAACCTGGGGCCTCACTACATCTACATCCAGTATTGATCAGAATAACCTGGGGCCTCACTACATCAGTACATCTACATCCAGTATTAATCAGAATAGCCTGGGGCCTCACTACATCTACATCCAGTATTGATCAGAATAACCTGGGGCCTCACTACAGCTACATCCAGTATTGATCAGAATAACCTGGGGCCTCACTACATCTACATCCAGTATTGATCAGAATAACCTGAAGCCTCACTACATCTACATCCAGTATTGATCAGAATAACCTGGGGCCTCACTACATCTACATCCAGTATTGATCAGAATAACTTGGGGCCTAACAACATCTACATCCAGTATTGATCAGAATAACCTGGGGCCTCACTACATCTACATCCAGTATTGATCAGAATAACCTGGGGCCTCACGACATGTACATCCAGTATTGATCAGAATAACCATGGGCCTCACTACATCTACATCCAGTATTGATCAGAATAACCTGGGGCCTCACTACATCAGTACATGTACATCCAGTATTGATCAGAATAACCTGGGGCCTCACTACATCTACATCTAGTATTGATCAGAATAACCTGGGGCCTCACTACATCAGTACATCTACATCCAGTATTAATCAGAATAGCCTGGGGCCTCACTACATCTACATCCAGTATTGATCAGAATAACCTGGGGCCTCACTACATCAGTACATCTACATCCAGTATTGATCAGAATAACCGGGGCCTCACTACATCTACATCCAGTATTGATCAGAATAACCTGGGGCCTCACTACATCTACATCCAGTATTGATCAGAATAACCTGGGGCCTTACTACATCTACATCCAGTATTGATCAGAATAACCTGGGGCCTCACTACATCTACATCCAGTATTGATCAGAATAACCTGGGGCCTCACTACATCAGTACATCTACATCCAGTATTGATCAGAATAACCTGGGGCCTCACTACATCTACATCCAGTATTGATCAGAATAACTTGGGGCCTCACTACATCTACATCCAGTATTGATCAGAATAACCTGGGGCCTCACTACAGCTACATCCAGTATTGATCAGAATAACCTGGGGCCTCACTACATCTACATCCAGTATTGATCAGAATAACCTGGGGCCTCACTACATCTACATCCAGTATTGATCAGAATAACCTGGGGACTCACTACATCTACATCCAGTATTGATCAGAATAACCTGGGGCCTCACTACATCTACCTCCAGTATTGATCAGAATAACCTGGGGCCTCACTACATCAGTACATCTACATCCAGTATTAATCAGAATAACCTGGGGCCTCACTACATCTACATCCAGTATTGATCAGAATAACCTGGGGCCTCACTACATCTACACCCAGTATTGATCAGAATAACCGGGGGCCTCACTACATCTACATCCAGTATTGATCAGAATAACCTGGGGCCTCACTACATCAGTACATCTACATCCAGTATTGATCAGAATAACCGGAGGCCTCACTACATCTACATCCAGTATTGATCAGAATAACCGGGGGCCTCACTACATCTACATCCAGTATTGATCAGAATAACCTGGGGCCTCACTACATCTATATCCAGTATTGATCAGAATAACGTGGGGCCTCACTACATCTACATCCAGTATTGATCAGAATAACCTGGGGCCTCACTACATCTACATCCAGTATTGATCAGAATAACCTGGGGCCTCACTACATCTACATCCAGTATTGATCAGAATAACTTGGGGCCTCACTACATCTACATCCAGTATTGATTAGAATAACCTGGGGCCTCACTACATCTACATCCAGTATTGATCAGAATAACCTGGGGCCTCACTACATGTACATCCAGTATTGATCAGAATAACCTGGGGCCTCACTACATCTACATCCAGTATTGATCAGAATAACCTTGGACCTCACTACATCAGTACATCTACATCCAGTATTAATCAGAATAGCCTGGGGCCTCACTACATCTACATCCAGTATTGATCAGAATAACCTGGGGCCTCACTACATCAGTACATCTACATCCAGTATTGACCAGAATAACCTGGGGCCATTACATCAGTACATCTACATCCAGTATTGATCAGAATAACCTGGGGCCTCACTACATCTACATCCAGTATTGATCAGAATAACCTGGGGCCTCACTACATCTACATCCAGTATTGATCAGAAAAACCTGGGGCCTCACTACATCTACATCCAGTATTGATCAGAATAACCTGGGGCCTCACTACATCAGTACATCTACATCCAGTATTAATCAGAATAACCTGGGGCCTCACTACATCTACATCCAGTATTGATCAGAATCAGAATAACCTGGGGCCTCACTACATCTACATCCAGTATTGATCAGAATAACCGGGGGCCTCACTACATCTACATCCAGTATTGATCAGAATAACCTGGGGCCTCACTACATCAGTACATCTACATCCAGTATTGATCAGAATAACCGGGGGCCTCACTACATCTACATCCAGTATTGATCAGAATAACCGGGGGCCTCACTACATCTACATCCAGTATTGATCAGAATAACCTGGGGCCTCACTACATCTATATCCAGTATTGATTAGAATAACATGGGGCCTCACTACATCTACATCCAGTATTGATCAGAATAACCTGGGGCCTCACTACATCTACATCCAGTATTGATCAGAATAACCTGGGGCCTCACTACATCTACATCCAGTATTGATCAGAATAACTTGGGGCCTAACAACATCTACATCCAGTATTGATCAGAATAACCTGGGGCCTCAATACATCTACATCCAGTATTGATCAGAATAACCTGGGGCCTCACGACATGTACATCCAGTATTGATCAGAATAACCTGGGGCCTCACTACATCTACATCCAGTATTGATCAGAATAACCTGGGGCCTCACTACATCAGTACATCTACATCCAGTATTAATCAGAATAGCCTGGGGCCTCACTACATCTACATCCAGTATTGATCAGAATAACCTGGGGCCTCACTACAGCTACATCCAGTATTGATCAGAATAACCTGGGGCCTCACTACATCTACATCCAGTATTGATCAGAATAACCTGAAGCCTCACTACATCTACATCCAGTATTGATCAGAATAACCTGGGGCCTCACTACATCTACATCCAGTATTGATCAGAATAACTTGGGGCCTAACAACATCTACATCCAGTATTGATCAGAATAACCTGGGGCCTCACTACATCTACATCCAGTATTGATCAGAATAACCTTAGGCCTCACGACATGTACATCCAGTATTGATCAGAATAACCTGGGGCCTCACTACATCTACATCCAGTATTGATCAGAATAACCTGGGGCCTCACTACATCAGTACATGTACATCCAGTATTGATCAGAATAACCTGGGGCCTCACTACATCTACATCTAGTATTGATCAGAATAACCTGGGGCCTCACTACATCAGTACATCTACATCCAGTATTAATCAGAATAGCCTGGGGCCTCACTACATCTACATCCAGTATTGATCAGAATAACCTGGGGCCTCACTACATCAGTACATCTACATCCAGTATTGATCAGAATAACCGGGGCCTCACTACATCTACATCCAGTATTGATCAGAATAACCTGGGGCCTCACTACATCTACATCCAGTATTGATCAGAATAACCTGTGGCCTTACTACATCTACATCCAGTATTGATCAGAATAACCTGGGGCCTCACTACATCTACATCCAGTATTGATCAGAATAACCTGGGGCCTCACTACATCAGTACATCTACATCCAGTATTGATCAGAATAACC
Source organism: Anisus vortex (assembly GCA_949126835.1). Classification (NCBI taxonomy): domain Eukaryota; kingdom Metazoa; phylum Mollusca; class Gastropoda; family Planorbidae; genus Anisus; species Anisus vortex. Next base: position 33,082,286 of record OX421505.1, on the reverse strand, counting down.
TGGGGCCTCACTACATCTACATCCAGTATTGATCAGAATAACCTGGGGCCTCACTACATCTACATCCAGTATTGATCAGAATAACCTGGGGCCTCACTACAGCTACATCCAGTATTGATCAGAATAACCTGGGGCCTCACTACATCTACATCCAGTATTGATCAGAATAACCTGGGGCCTCACTACATCTACATCCAGTATTGATCAGAATAACCTGGGGACTCACTACATCTACATCCAGTATTGATCAGAATAACCTGGGGCCTCACTACATCTACCTCCAGTATTGATCAGAATAACCTGGGGCCTCACTACACCAGTACATCTACATCCAGTATTAATCAGAATAACCTGGGGCCTCACTACATCTACATCCAGTATTGATGAGAATAACCTGGGGCCTCACTACATCTACACCCAGTATTGATCAGAATAACCGGGGGCCTCACTACATCTACATCCAGTATTGATCAGAATAACCTGGGGCCTCACTACATCTACATCCAGTATTGATCAGAATAACCGGGGGCCTCAATACATCTACATCCAGTATTGATCAGAATAACCGGGGGCCTCACTTCATCTACATCCAGTATTGATCAGAATAACCGGGGGCCTCACTACATCAGTACATCTACATCCAGTATCGATCAGAATAACCGGGGGCCTCACTACATCTACATCCAGTATTGATTAGAATAACCTGGGGCCTCACTACATCTACATCCAGTATTGATCAGAATAACCTGGGGCCTCACTACATCTACATCCAGTATTGATCAGAATAACCTGGGGCCATTACATCAGTACATCTACATCCAGTATTGATCAGAATAACCTGGGGCCTCACTACATCTACATCCAGTATTGATCAGAATAACCTGGGGCCTCAGTACATCTACATCCAGTATTGATCAGAATAACCGGGGGCCTCACTACATCTACATCCAGTATTGATCAGAATAACCTGGGGCCGCAGTACATCTACATCCAGTATTGATCAGAATAACCTGGGGCCTCACTACATCTTCCAGTATTGATCAGAATAACCTGGGGCCTCACTACATCTACATCCAGTATTGATCAGAATAACCTGGGGCCTCACTACATCTACATCCAGTATTGATCAGAATAACCTGGGGTCTCACTACATCTACATCCAGTATTGATCAGAATAACCTGGGGCCTCACTACATCTATATCCAGTATTGATCAGAATAACCTGGGGCCTCACTACATCTACATCCAGTATTGATCAGAATAACCTGGGGCCTCACTACATCAGTACATCTACATCCAGTATTAATCAGAATAACCTGGGGCCTCACTACATCTACATCCAGTATTGATCAGAATAACCTGGGGCCTCACTACAGCTACATCCAGTATTGATCAGAATAACCTGGGGCCTCACTACATCTACATCCAGTATTGATCAGAATAACCTGAAGCCTCACTACATCTACATCCAGTATTGATCAGAAAAACCTGGGGCCTCACTACATCTACATCCAGTATTGATCAGAATAACTTGGGGCCTAACAACATCTACATCCAGTATTGATCAGAATAACCTGGGGCCTCACTACATCTACATCCAGTATTGATCAGAATAACCTTAGGCCTCACGACATGTACATCCAGTATTGATCAGAATAACCTGGGGCCTCACTACATCTACATCCAGTATTGATCAGAATAACCTGGGGCCTCACTACATCAGTACATGTACATCCAGTATTGATCAGAATAACCTGGGGCCTCACTACATCTACATCAAGTATTGATCAGAATAACCTGGGGCCTCACTACATCAGTACATCTACATCCAGTATTAATCAGAATAGCCTGGGGCCTCACTACATCTACATCCAGTATTGATCAGAATAACCTGGGGCCTCACTACATCAGTACATCTACATCCAGTATTGATCAGAATAACCGGGGCCTCACTACATCTACATCCAGTATTGATCAGAATAACCTGGGGCCTCACTACATCTACATCCAGTATTGATCAGAATAACCTGTGGCCTTACTACATCTACATCCAGTATTGATCAGAATAACCTGGGGCCTCACTACATCTACATCCAGTATTGATCAGAATAACCTGGGGCCTCACTACATCAGTACATCTACATCCAGTATTGATCAGAATAACCTGGGGCCTCACTACATCTACATCCAGTATTGATCAGAATAACCTGGGGCCTCACTACATCTACATCCAGTATTGATCAGAATAACCTGGGGCCTCACTACAGCTACATCCAGTATTGATCAGAATAACCTGGGGCCTCACTACATCTACATCCAGTATTGATCAGAATAACCTGGGGCCTCACTACATCTACATCCAGTATTGATCAGAATAACCTGGGGACTCACTACATCTACATCCAGTATTGATCAGAATAACCTGGGGCCTCACTACATCTACCTCCAGTATTGATCAGAATAACCTGGGGCCTCACTACACCAGTACATCTACATCCAGTATTAATCAGAATAACCTGGGGCCCAACTACATCTACATCCAGTATTGATGAGAATAACCTGGGGCCTCACTACATCTACACCCAGTATTGATCAGAATAACCGGGGGCCTCACTACATCTACATCCAGTATTGATCAGAATAACCTGGGGCCTCACTACATCAGTACATCTACATCCAGTATTGATCAGAATAACCGGAGGCCTCACTACATCTACATCCAGTATTGATCAGAATAACCGGTGGCCTCACTACATCTACATCCAGTATTGATCAGAATAACCTGGGGCCTCACTACATCTATATCCAGTATTGATCAGAATAACGTGGGGCCTCACTACATCTACATCCAGTATTGATCAGAATAACCTGGGGCCTCACTACATCTACATCCAGTATTGATCAGAATAACCTGGGGCCTCACTACATCTACATCCAGTATTGATCAGAATAACTTGGGGCCTCACTACATCTACATCCAGTATTGATTAGAATAACCTGGGGCCTCACTACATCTACATCCAGTATTGATCAGAATAACCTGGGGCCTCACTACATGTACATCCAGTATTGATCAGAATAACCTGGGGCCTCACTACATCTACATCCAGTATTGATCAGAATAACCTTGGACCTCACTACATCAGTACATCTACATCCAGTATTAATCAGAATAGCCTGGGGCCTCACTACATCTACATCCAGTATTGATCAGAATAACCTGGGGCCTCACTACATCAGTACATCTACATCCAGTATTGACCAGAATAACCTGGGGCCATTACATCAGTACATCTACATCCAGTATTGATCAGAATAACCTGGGGCCTCACTACATCTACATCCAGTATTGATCAGAATAACCTGGGGCCTCACTACATCTACATCCAGTATTGATCAGAAAAACCTGGGGCCTCACTACATCTACATCCAGTATTGATCAGAATAACCTGGGGCCTCACTACATCAGTACATCTACATCCAGTATTGATCAGAATAACCTGGGGCCTCACTACATCTACATCCAGTATTGATCAGAATAACCTGGGGCCTCAGTACATCTACATCCAGTAATGATCAGAATAACCTGGGGCCTCACTACATCAGTACATTTACATCCAGTATTGATCAGAATAACCGGGGGCCTCACTACATCTACATCCAGTATTGATCAGATTAACCGGGGGCCTCACTACATCTACATCCAGTATTGATCAGAATAACCTGGGGCCTCACTACATCAGTACATCTCCATCCAGTATTGATCAGAATAACCGGGGGCCTCACTACATCAGTACATCTACATCCAGTATTGATCAGAATAACCGGGGGCCTCACTACATCTACATCCAGTATTGATCAGAATAAACCGGGGGCCTCACTACATCTACATCCAGTATTGATCAGAATAACCTGGGGCCTCACTACATCTACATCCAGTATTGATCAGAATAACCTGGGGTCTCACTACATCTACATCCAGTATTGATCAGAATAACCTGGGGCCATTACATCAGTACAGTACATCTACATCCAGTATTGATCAGAATAACCTAGGGCCTCACTACATCTACATCCAGTATTGATCAAAATAACCTGGGGCCTCAGTACATCTACATCGAGTATTGATCAGAATAACCGGGGTCTCACTACATCTACATCCAGTATTGATCAGAATAACCTGGGGCCTCACTACATCTATATCCAGTATTGATCAGAATAACCTGGGGCCTCACTACATCTACATCCAGTATTGATCAGAATAACCTGGGGCCTCACTACATCTACATCCAGTATTGATCAGAATAACCGGGGGCCTCAATACATCTACATCCAGTATTGATCAGAATAACCGGGGGCCTCACTTCATCTACATCCAGTATTGATCAGAATAACCGGGGGCCTCACTACATCAGTACATCTACATCCAGTATCGATCAGAATAACCGGGGGCCTCACTACATCTACATCCAGTATTGATCAGAATAACCTGGGGCCTCACTACATCTACATCCAGTATTGATCAGAATAACCTGGGGCCTCACTACATCTACATCCAGTATTGATCAGAATAACCTGGGGCCATTACATCAGTACATCTACATCCAGTTATGATCAGAATAACCTGGGGCCTCACTACATCTACATCCAGTATTGATCAGAATAACCTGGGGCCTCAGTACATCTACATCCAGTATTGATCAGAATAACCGGGGGCCTCACTACATCTACATCCAGTATTGATCAGAATAACCTGGGGCCGCAGTACATCTACATCCAGTATTGATCAGAATAACCTGGGGCCTCACTACATCTTCCAGTATTGATCAGAATAACCTGGGGCCTCACTACATCTACATCCAGTATTGATCAGAATAACCTGGGGCCTCACTACATCTACATCCAGTATTGATCAGAATAACCTGGGGTCTCACTACATCTACATCCAGTATTGATCAGAATAACCTGGGGCCTCACTACATCTATATCCAGTATTGATCAGAATAACCTGGGGCCTCACTACATCTACATCCAGTATTGATCAGAATAACCTGGGGCCTCACTACATCAGTACATCTACATCCAGTATTAATCAGAATAACCTGGGGCCTCACTACATCTACATCCAGTATTGATCAGAATCAGAATAACTTGGGGCCTCAATACATCTACATCCAGTATTGATCAGAATAACCGGGGGCCTCACTACATCTACATCCAGTATTGATCAGAATAACCTGGGGCCTCACTACATCAGTACATCTACATCCAGTATTGATCAGAATAACCGGGGGCCTCACTACATCTTCATCCAGTATTGATCAGAATAACCGGGGGCCTCACTACATCTACATCCAGTATTAATCAGAATAACCTGGGGCCTCACTACATCTATATCCAGTATTGATCAGAATAACCTGGGGCCTCACTACATCTACATCCAGTATTGATCAGAATAACCTGGGGCTTCACTACATCTACATCCAGTATTGATCAGAATAACCTGGGGCCTCACTACATCTACATCCAGTATTGATCAGAATAACCTGGGGCCTCACTACATGTACATCCAGTATTGATCAGAATAACCGGGGGCCTCACTACATCTACATCCAGTATTGATCAGATTAACCGGGGGCCTCACTACATCTACATCCAGTATTGATCAGAATAACCTGGGGCCTCACTACATCAGTACATCTCCATCCAGTATTGATCAGAATAACCGGGGGCCTCACTACATCAGTACATCTACATCCAGTATTGATCAGAATAACCGGGGGCCTCACTACATCTACATCCAGTATTGATCAGAATAAACCGGGGGCCTCACTACATCTACATCCAGTATTGATCAGAATAACCTGGGGCCTCACTACATCTACATCCAGTATTGATCAGAATAACCTGGGGTCTCACTACATCTACATCCAGTATTGATCAGAATAACCTGGGGCCATTACATCAGTACAGTACATCTACATCCAGTATTGATCAGAATAACCTGGGGCCTCACTACATCTACATCCAGTATTGATCAAAATAACCTGGGGCCTCAGTACATCTACATCGAGTATTGATCAGAATAACCGGGGTCTCACTACATCTACATCCAGTATTGATCAGAATAACCTGGGGCCTCACTACATCTATATCCAGTATTGATCAGAATAACCTGGGGCCTCACTACATCTACATCCAGTATTGATCAGAATAACCTGGGGCCTCACTACATCTACATCCAGTATTGATCAGAATAACCGGGGGCCTCAATACATCTACATCCAGTATTGATCAGAATAACCGGGGGCCTCACTTCATCTACATCCAGTATTGATCAGAATAACCGGGGGCCTCACTACATTAGTACATCTACATCCAGTATCGATCAGAATAACCGGGGGCCTCACTACATCTACATCCAGTATTGATCAGAATAACCTGGGGCCTCACTACATCTACATCCAGTATTGATCAGAATAACCTGGGGCCTCACTACATCTACATCCAGTATTGATCAGAATAACCTGGGGCCATTACATCAGTACATCTACATCCAGTATTGATCAGAATAACCTGGGGCCTCACTACATCTACATCCAGTATTGATCAGAATAACCTGGGGCCTCAGTACATCTACATCCAGTATTGATCAGAATAACCGGGGGCCTCACTACATCTACATCCAGTATTGATCAGAATAACCTGGGGCCGCAGTACATCTACATCCAGTATTGATCAGAATAACCTGGGGCCTCACTACATCTTCCAGTATTGATCAGAATAACCTGGGGCCTTACTACATCTACATCCAGTATTGATCAGAATAACCTGGGGCCTCACTACATCTACATCCAGTATTGATCAGAATAACCTGGGGTCTCACTACATCTACATCCAGTATTGATCAGAATAACCTGGGGCCTCACTACATCTACATCCAGTATTGATCAGAATAACCTGGGGCCTCACTACATCTACATCCAGTAATGATCAGAATAACCTGGGGCCTCACTACATCAGTACATCTACATCCAGTATTAATTAGAATAACCTGGGGCCTCACTACATCTACATCCAGTATTGATCAGAATCAGAATAACCTGGAGCCTCAATACATCTACATCCAGTATTGATCAGAATAACCGGGGGCCTCACTACATCTACATCCAGTATTGATCAGAATAACCTGGGGCCTCACTACATCAGTACATCTACATCCAGTATTGATCAGAATAACCGGGGGCCTCACTACATCTACATCCAGTATTGATCAGCATAACCGGGGGCCTCACTACATCTATATCCAGTATTGATCAGAATAACCTGGGGCCTCACTACATCTACATCCAGTATTGATCAGAATAACCTGGGGCTTCACTACATCTACATCCAGTATTGATCAGAATAACCTGGGGCCTCACTACATCTACATCCAGTATTGATCAGAATAACTTGGGGCCTCACTACATCTACATCCAGTATTGATCAGAATAACCTGGGGCCTCACTACATCTACATCCAGTATTGATCAGAATAACCTGGGGCCTTACTACATGTACATCCAGTATTGATCAGAATAACCTGGGGCCTCACTACATCTATATCCAGTATTGATCAGAATAACCTGGGGCCTCACTACATCAGTACATCTACATCCAGTATTAATCAGAATAGCCTGGGGCCTCACTACATCTACATCCAGTATTGATCAGAATAACCTGGGGCCTCACTACATCAGTACATCTACATCCAGTATTGATCAGAATAACCGGGGCCTCACTACATCTACATCCAGTATTGATCAGAATCAGAATAACCTGGGGCCTCACTACATCTACATCCAGTATTGATCAGAATAACCGGGGGCCTCACTACATCTACATCCAGTATTGATCAGAATAACCTGGGGCCTCACTACATCAGTACATCTACATCCAGTATTGATCAGAATAACCGGGGGCCTCACTACATCTACATCCAGTATTGATCAGAATAACCGGGGGCCTCACTACATCTACATCCAGTATTGATCAGAATAACCTGGGGCCTCACTACATCAGTACATCTACATCCAGTATTGATCAGAATAACCGGGGGCCTCACTACATCTACATCCAGTATTGATCAGAATAACCGGGGGCCTCACTACATCTACATCCAGTATTGATCAGAATAACCTGGGGCCTCACTACATCTATATCCAGTATTGATCAGAATAACCTGGGGCCTCACTACATCTACATCCAGTATTGATCAGAATAACCTGGGGCCTCACTACATCTACATCCAGTATTGATCAGAATAACCTGGGGCCTCACTACATCTACATCCAGTATTGATCAGAATAACTTGGGGCCTCACTACATCTACATCCAGTATTGATCAGAATAACCTGGGGCCTCACTACATCTACATCCAGTATTGATCAGAATAACCTGGGGCCTCACTACATGTACATCCAGTATTGATCAGAATAACCTGGGGCCTCACTACATCTACATCCAGTATTGATCAGAATAACCTGGGGCCTCACTACATCAGTACATCTACATCCAGTATTGATCACAATAACCGGGGGCCTAACTACATCTACATCCAGTATTGATCAGAATAACCGGGGGCCTCACTACATCTACATCCAGTATTGATCAGAATAACCTGGGGCCTCACTACATCTATATCCAGTATTGATCAGAATAACCTGGGGCCTCACTACATCTACATCCAGTATTGATCAGAATAACCTGGGGCCTCACTACATCTACATCCAGTATTGATCAGAATAACCTGGGGCCTCACTACATCTACATCCAGTATTGATCAGAATAACCTGGGGCCTCACTACATCTACATCCAGTATTGATCAGAATAACCTGGGGCCTCACTACAGCTACATCCAGTATTGATCAGAATAACCTGGGGCCTCACTACATCTACATCCAGTATTGATCAGAATAACCTGGGGCCTCACTACATCTACATCCAGTATTGATCAGAATAACCTGGGGACTCACTACATCTACATCCAGTATTGATCAGAATAACCTGGGGCCTCACTACATCTACATCCAGTATTGATCAGAATAACCTGGGGCCTCACTACATCAGTACATCTACATCCAGTATTAATCAGAATAACCTGGGGCCTCACTACATCTACATCCAGTATTGATCAGAATCAGAATAACCTGGGGCCTCACTACATCTACATCCAGTATTGATCAGAATAACCGGGGGCCTCACTACATCTACATCCAGTATTGATCAGAATAACCTGGGGCCTCACTACATCAGTACATCTACATCCAGTATTGATCAGAATAACCGGGGGCCTCACTACATCTACATCCAGTATTGATCAGAATAACCGTGGGCCTCACTACATCTACATTCAGTATTGATCAGAATAACCTGGGGCCTCACTACAGCTACATCCAGTATTGATCAGAATAACCTGGGGCCTCACTACATCTACATCCAGTATTGATCAGAATAACCTGGGGCCTCACTACATCTACATCCAGTATTGATCAGAATAACCTGGGGACTCACTACATCTACATCCAGTATTGATCAGAATAACCTGGGGCCTCACTACATCTACATCCAGTATTGATCAGAATAACCTGGGGCCTCACTACATCAGTACATCTACATCCAGTATTAATCAGAATAACCTGGGGCCTCACTACATCTACATCCAGTATTGATCAGAATCAGAATAACCTGGGGCCTCACTACATCTACATCCAGTATTGATCAGAATAACCGGGGGCCTCACTACATCTACATCCAGTATTGATCAGAATAACCTGGGGCCTCACTACATCAGTACATCTGCATCCAGTATTGATCAGAATAACCGGGGGCCTCACTACATCTACATCCAGTATTGATCAGAATAACCGGGGGCCTCACTACATCTACATCCAGTATTGATCAGAATAACCTGGGGCCTCACTACATCTATATCCAGTATTGATCAGAATAACGTGGGGCCTCACTACATCTACATCCAGTATTGATCAGAATAACCTGGGGCCTCACTACATCTACATCCAGTATTGATCAGAATAACCTGGGGCCTCACTACATCTACATCCAGTATTGATCAGAATAACTTGGGGCCTCACTACATCTATATCCAGTATTGATCAGAATAACCTGGGGCCTCACTACATCTACATCCAGTATTGATCAGAATAACCTGGGGCCTCACTACATCTACATCCAGTATTGATCAGACTAACCTGGGGCCTCACTACATCTACATCCAGTATTGATCAGAATAACCTGGGGCCTCACTACATCTACATCCAGTATTGATCAGAATAACCTGGGGCCTCACTACAGCTACATCCAGTATTGATCAGAATAACCTGGGGCCTCACTACATCTACATCCAGTATTGATCAGAATAACCTGGGGCCTCACTACATCTACATCCAGTATTGATCAGAATAACCTGGGGACTCACTACATCTACATCCAGTATTGATCAGAATAACCTGGGGCCTCACTACATCTACATCCAGTATTGATCAGAATAACCTGGGGCCTCACTACATCAGTACATCTACATCCAGTATTAATCAGAATAACCTGGGGCCTCACTACATCTACATCCAGTATTGATCAAAATCAGAATAACCTGGGGCCTCACTACATCTACATCCAGTATTGATCAGAATAACCGGGGGCCTCACTACATCTACATCCAGTATTGATCAGAATAACCTGGGGCCTCACTACATCAGTACATCTACATCCAGTATTGATCAGAATAACCGGGGGCCTCACTACATCTACATCCAGTATTGATCAGAATAACCGTGGGCCTCACTACATCTACATTCAGTATTGATCAGAATAACCTGGGGCCTCACTACAGCTACATCCAGTATTGATCAGAATAACCTGGGGCCTCACTACATCTACATCCAGTATTGATCAGAATAACCTGGGGCCTCACTACATCTACATCCAGTATTGATCAGAATAACCTGGGGACTCACTACATCTACATCCAGTATTGATCAGAATAACCTGGGGCCTCACTACATCTACATCCAGTATTGATCAGAATAACCTGGGGCCTCACTACATCAGTACATCTACATCCAGTATTAATCAGAATAACCTGGGGCCTCACTACATCTACATCCAGTATTGATCAGAATCAGAATAACCTGGGGCCTCACTACATCTACATCCAGTATTGATCAGAATAACCGGGGGCCTCACTACATCTACATCCAGTATTGATCAGAATAACCTGGGGCCTCACTACATCAGTACATCTACATCCAGTATTGATCAGAATAACCGGGGGCCTCACTACATCTACATCCAGTATTGATCAGAATAACCGGGGGCCTCACTACATCTACATCCAGTATTGATCAGAATAACCTGGGGCCTCACTACATCTATATCCAGAATTGATCAGAATAACGTGGGGCCTCACTACATCTACATCCAGTATTGATCAGAATAACCTGGGGCCTCACTACATCTACATCCAGTATTGATCAGAATAACCTGGGGCCTCACTACATCTACATCCAGTATTGATCAGAATAACTTGGGGCCTCACTACATCTACATCCAGTATTGATCAGAATAACCTGGGGCCTCACTACATCTACATCCAGTATTGATCAGAATAACCTGGGGCCTCACTACATGTACATCCAGTATTGATCAGAATAACCTGGGGCCTCACTACATCTACATCCAGTATTGATCAGAATAACCTTGGGCCTCACTACATCAGTACATCTACATCCAGTATTAATCAGAATAGCCTGGGGCCTCACTACATCTACATCCAGTATTGATCAGAATAACCTGGGGCCTCACTACATCAGTACATCTACATCCAGTATTGACCAGAATAACCTGGGGCCATTACATCAGTACATCTACATCCAGTATTGATCAGAATAACCTGGGGCCTCACTACATCTACATCCAGTATTGATCAGAATAACCTGGGGCCTCACTACATCTACATCCAGTATTGATCAGAAAAACCTGGGGCCTCACTACATCTACATCCAGTATTGATCAGAATAACCTGGGGCCTCACTACATCAGTACATCTACATCCAGTATTGATCACAATAACCGGGGGCCTCACTACATCTACATCCAGTATTGATCAGAATAACCGGTGGCCTCACTACATCTACATCCAGTATTGATCAGAATAACCTGGGGCCTCACTACATCTATATCCAGTATTGATCAGAATAACCTGGGGCCTCACTACATCTACATCTAGTATTGATCAGAATAACCTGGGGCCTCACTACATCTACATCCAGTATTGATCAGAATAACCTGGGGCCTCACTACATCTACATCCAGTATTGATCAGAATAACCTGGGGCCTCACTACATCTACATCCAGTATTGATCAGAATAACCTGGGGCCTCACTACAGCTACATCCAGTATTGATCAGAATAACCTGGGGCCTCACTACATCTACATCCAGTATTGATCAGAATAACCTGGGGCCTCACTACATCTACATCCAGTATTGATCAGAATAACCTGGGGACTCACTACATCTACATCCAGTATTGATCAGAATAACCTGGGGCCTCACTACATCTACATCCAGTATTGATCAGAATAACCTGGGGCCTCACTACATCAGTACATCTACATCCAGTATTAATCAGAATAACCTGGGGCCTCACTACATCTACATCCAGTATTGATCAGAATCAGAATAACCTGGGGCCTCACTACATCTACATCCAGTATTGATCAGAATAACCGGGGGCCTCACTACATCTACATCCAGTATTGATCAGAATAACCTGGGGCCTCACTACATCAGTACATCTACATCCAGTATTGATCAGAATAACCGGGGGCCTCACTACATCTACATCCAGTATTGATCAGAATAACCGGGGGCCTCACTACATCTACATCCAGTATTGATCAGAATAACCTGGGGCCTCACTACATCTATATCCAGTAATGATCAGAATAACGTGGGGCCTCACTACATCTACATCCAGTATTGATCAGAATAACCTGGGGCCTCACTACATCTACATCCAGTATTGATCATAATAACCTGGGGCCTCACTACATCTACATCCAGTATTGATCAGAATAACTTGGGGCCTCACTACATCTACATCCAGTATTGATCAGAATAACCTGGGGCCTCACTACATCTACATCCAGTATTGATCAGAATAACCTGGGGCTTCACTACATGTACATCCAGTATTGATCAGAATAACCTGGGGCCTCACTACATCTACATCCAGTATTGATCAGAATAACCTTGGGCCTCACTACATCAGTACATCTACATCCAGTATTAATCAGAATAGCCTGGGGCCTCACTACATCTACATCCAGTATTGATCAGAATAACCTGGGGCCTCACTACATCAGTACATCTACATCCAGTATTGATCAGAATAACGTGGGGCCTCACTACATCTACATCCAGTATTGATCAGAATAACCTGGGGCCTCACTACATCTACATCCAGTATTGATCAGAATAACCTGGGGCCTCACTACATCTACATCCAGTATTGATCAGAATAACTTGGGGCCTCACTACATCTATATCCAGTATTGATCAGAATAACCTGGGGCCTCACTACATCTACATCCAGTATTGATCAGAATAACCTGGGGCCTCACTACATCTACATCCAGTATTGATCAGACTAACCTGGGGCCTCACTACATCTACATCCAGTATTGATCAGAATAACCTGGGGCCTCACTACATCTACATCCAGTATTGATCAGAATAACCTGGGGCCTCACTACAGCTACATCCAGTATTGATCAGAATAACCTGGGGCCTCACTACATCTACATCCAGTATTGATCAGAATAACCTGGGGCCTCACTACATCTACATCCAGTATTGATCAGAATAACCTGGGGACTCACTACATCTACATCCAGTATTGATCAGAATAACCTGGGGCCTCACTACATCTACATCCAGTATTGATCAGAATAACCTGGGGCCTCACTACATCAGTACATCTACATCCAGTATTAATCAGAATAACCTGGGGCCTCACTACATCTACATCCAGTATTGATCAGAATCAGAATAACCTGGGGCCTCACTACATCTACATCCAGTATTGATCAGAATAACCGGGGGCCTCACTACATCTACATCCAGTATTGATCAGAATAACCTGGGGCCTCACTACATCAGTACATCTACATCCAGTATTGATCAGAATAACCGGGGGCCTCACTACATCTACATCCAGTATTGATCAGAATAACCGTGGGCCTCACTACATCTACATTCAGTATTGATCAGAATAACCTGGGGCCTCACTACAGCTACATCCAGTATTGATCAGAATAACCTGGGGCCTCACTACATCTACATCCAGTATTGATCAGAATAACCTGGGGCCTCACTACATCTACATCCAGTATTGATCAGAATAACCTGGGGACTCACTACATCTACATCCAGTATTGATCAGAATAACCTGGGGCCTCACTACATCTACATCCAGTATTGATCAGAATAACCTGGGGCCTCACTACATCAGTACATCTACATCCAGTATTAATCAGAATAACCTGGGGCCTCACTACATCTACATCCAGTATTGATCAGAATCAGAATAACCTGGGGCCTCACTACATCTACATCCAGTATTGATCAGAATAACCGGGGGCCTCACTACATCTACATCCAGTATTGATCAGAATAACCTGGGGCCTCACTACATCAGTACATCTACATCCAGTATTGATCAGAATAACCGGGGGCCTCACTACATCTACATCCAGTATTGATCAGAATAACCGGGGGCCTCACTACATCTACATCCAGTATTGATCAGAATAACCTGGGGCCTCACTACATCTATATCCAGAATTGATCAGAATAACGTGGGGCCTCACTACATCTACATCCAGTATTGATCAGAATAACCTGGGGCCTCACTACATCTACATCCAGTATTGATCAGAATAACCTGGGGCCTCACTACATCTACATCCAGTATTGATCAGAATAACTTGGGGCCTCACTACATCTACATCCAGTATTGATCAGAATAACCTGGGGCCTCACTACATCTACATCCAGTATTGATCAGAATAACCTGGGGCCTCACTACATGTACATCCAGTATTGATCAGAATAACCTGGGGCCTCACTACATCTACATCCAGTATTGATCAGAATAACCTTGGGCCTCACTACATCAGTACATCTACATCCAGTATTAATCAGAATAGCCTGGGGCCTCACTACATCTACATCCAGTATTGATCAGAATAACCTGGGGCCTCACTACATCAGTACATCTACATCCAGTATTGACCAGAATAACCTGGGGCCATTACATCAGTACATCTACATCCAGTATTGATCAGAATAACCTGGGGCCTCACTACATCTACATCCAGTATTGATCAGAATAACCTGGGGCCTCACTACATCTACATCCAGTATTGATCAGAAAAACCTGGGGCCTCACTACATCTACATCCAGTATTGATCAGAATAACCTGGGGCCTCACTACATCAGTACATCTACATCCAGTATTGATCACAATAACCGGGGGCCTCACTACATCTACATCCAGTATTGATCAGAATAACCGGTGGCCTCACTACATCTACATCCAGTATTGATCAGAATAACCTGGGGCCTCACTACATCTATATCCAGTATTGATCAGAATAACCTGGGGCCTCACTACATCTACATCTAGTATTGATCAGAATAACCTGGGGCCTCACTACATCTACATCCAGTATTGATCAGAATAACCTGGGGCCTCACTACATCTACATCCAGTATTGATCAGAATAACCTGGGGCCTCACTACATCTACATCCAGTATTGATCAGAATAACCTGGGGCCTCACTACAGCTACATCCAGTATTGATCAGAATAACCTGGGGCCTCACTACATCTACATCCAGTATTGATCAGAATAACCTGGGGCCTCACTACATCTACATCCAGTATTGATCAGAATAACCTGGGGACTCACTACATCTACATCCAGTATTGATCAGAATAACCTGGGGCCTCACTACATCTACATCCAGTATTGATCAGAATAACCTGGGGCCTCACTACATCAGTACATCTACATCCAGTATTAATCAGAATAACCTGGGGCCTCACTACATCTACATCCAGTATTGATCAGAATCAGAATAACCTGGGGCCTCACTACATCTACATCCAGTATTGATCAGAATAACCGGGGGCCTCACTACATCTACATCCAGTATTGATCAGAATAACCTGGGGCCTCACTACATCAGTACATCTACATCCAGTATTGATCAGAATAACCGGGGGCCTCACTACATCTACATCCAGTATTGATCAGAATAACCGGGGGCCTCACTACATCTACATCCAGTATTGATCAGAATAACCTGGGGCCTCACTACATCTATATCCAGTAATGATCAGAATAACGTGGGGCCTCACTACATCTACATCCAGTATTGATCAGAATAACCTGGGGCCTCACTACATCTACATCCAGTATTGATCATAATAACCTGGGGCCTCACTACATCTACATCC
This sequence comes from Anisus vortex, assembly GCA_949126835.1. Taxonomy (NCBI): domain Eukaryota; kingdom Metazoa; phylum Mollusca; class Gastropoda; family Planorbidae; genus Anisus; species Anisus vortex. Next base: position 33,065,694 of record OX421505.1, on the reverse strand, counting down.
AGTATTGATCAGAATAACTTGGGGCCTCACTACATCTACATCCAGTATTGATCAGAATAACCTGGGGCCTCACTACATCTACATCCAGTATTGATCAGAATAACCTGGGGCTTCACTACATGTACATCCAGTATTGATCAGAATAACCTGGGGCCTCACTACATCTACATCCAGTATTGATCAGAATAACCTTGGGCCTCACTACATCAGTACATCTACATCCAGTATTAATCAGAATAGCCTGGGGCCTCACTACATCTACATCCAGTATTGATCAGAATAACCTGGGGCCTCACTACATCAGTACATCTACATCCAGTATTGACCAGAATAACCTGGGGCCATTACATCAGTACATCTACATCCAGTATTGATCAGAATAACCTGGGGCCTCACTACATCTACATCCAGTATTGATCAGAATAACCTGGGGCCTCACTACATCTACATCCAGTATTGATCAGAAAAACCTGGGGCCTCACTACATCTACATCCAGTATTGATCAGAATAACCTGGGGCCTCACTACATCAGTACATCTACATCCAGTATTGATCACAATAACCGGGGGCCTCACTACATCTACATCCAGTATTGATCAGAATAACCGGTGGCCTCACTACATCTACATCCAGTATTGATCAGAATAACCTGGGGCCTCACTACATCTATATCCAGTATTGATCAGAATAACCTGGGGCCTCACTACATCTACATCTAGTATTGATCAGAATAACCTGGGGCCTCACTACATCTACATCCAGTATTGATCAGAATAACCTGGGGCCTCACTACATCTACATCCAGTATTGATCAGAATAACCTGGGGCCTCACTACATCTACATCCAGTATTGATCAGAATAACCTGGGGCCTCACTACAGCTACATCCAGTATTGATCAGAATAACCTGGGGCCTCACTACATCTACATTCAGTATTGATCAGAATAACCTGGGGCCTCACTACATCTACATCCAGTATTGATCAGAATAACCTGGGGACTCACTACATCTACATCCAGTATTGATCAGAATAACCTGGGGCCTCACTACATCTACATCCAGTATTGATCAGAATAACCTGGGGCCTCACTACATCAGTACATCTACATCCAGTATTAATCAGAATAACCTGGGGCCTCACTACATCTACATCCAGTATTGATCAGAATCAGAATAACCTGGGGCCTCACTACATCTACATCCAGTATTGATCAGAATAACCGGGGGCCTCACTACATCTACATCCAGTATTGATCAGAATAACCTGGGGCCTCACTACATCAGTACATCTACATCCAGTATTGATCAGAATAACCGGGGGCCTCACTACATCTACATCCAGTATTGATCAGAATAACCGGGGGCCTCACTACATCTACATCCAGTATTGATCAGAATAACCTGGGGCCTCACTACATCTATATCCAGTAATGATCAGAATAACGTGGGGCCTCACTACATCTACATCCAGTATTGATCAGAATAACCTGGGGCCTCACTACATCTACATCCAGTATTGATCATAATAACCTGGGGCCTCACTACATCTACATCCAGTATTGATCAGAATAACTTGGGGCCTCACTACATCTACATCCAGTATTGATCAGAATAACCTGGGGCCTCACTACATCTACATCCAGTATTGATCAGAATAACCTGGGGCTTCACTACATGTACATCCAGTATTGATCAGAATAACCTGGGGCCTCACTACATCTACATCCAGTATTGATCAGAATAACCTTGGGCCTCACTACATCAGTACATCTACATCCAGTATTAATCAGAATAGCCTGGGGCCTCAATACATCTACATCCAGTATTGATCAGAATAACCTGGGGCCTCACTACATCAGTACATCTACATCCAGTATTGACCAGAATAACCTGGGGCCATTACATCAGTACATCTACATCCAGTATTGATCAGAATAACCTGGGGCCTCACTACATCTACATCCAGTATTGATCAGAATAACCTGGGGCCTCACTACATCTACATCCAGTATTGATCAGAAAAACCTGGGGCCTCACTACATCTACATCCAGTATTGATCAGAATAACCTTGGGCCTCACTACATCAGTACATCTACATCCAGTATTGATCAGAATAACCTGGGGCCTCACTACATCTACATCCAGTATTGATCAGAATAACCTGGGGCCTCAGTACATCTACATCCAGTAATGATCAGAATAACCTGGGGCCTCACTACATCAGTACATTTACATCCAGTATTGATCAGAATAACCGGGGGCCTCACTACATCTACATCCAGTATTGATCAGAATAACCGGGGGCCTCACTACATCTACATCCAGTATTGATCAGAATAACCTGGGGCCTCACTACATCTATATCCAGTATTGATCAGAATAACGTGGGGCCTCACTACATCTACATCCAGTATTGATCAGAATAACCTGGGGCCTCACTACATCTACATCCAGTATTGATCAGAATAACCTGGGGCCTCACTACATCAGTACATGTACCTCCAGTATTGATCAGAATAACCTGGGGCCTCACTACATCTACATCCAGTATTGATCAGAATAACCTGGGGCCTCACTACATCAGTACATCTACATCCAGTATTGATCAGAACAACCGGGGCCTCACTACATCTACATCCAGTATTGATCAGAATAACCTGGGGCCTCACTACATCTACATCCAGTATTGATCAGAATATCCTGGGGCCTTACTACATCTACATCCAGTATTGATAAGAATAACCTGGGGCCTCACTACATCTACATCCAGTATTGATCAGAAAAACCTGGGGCCTCACTACATCAGTACATCTACATCCAGTATTGATCAGAATAACCTGGGGCCTCACTACATCTACATCCAGTATTGATCAGAATAACCTGGGGCCTCACTACATCTACATCCAGTATTGATCAGAATAACCTGGGGCCTAACTACAGCTACATCCAGTATTGATCAGAATAACCTGGGGCCTCACTACATCTACATCCAGTATTGATCAGAATAACCTGGGGTCTTACTACATCTACATCCAGTATTGATCAGAATAACCTGGGGCCTTACTACATCTACATCCAGTATTGATCAGAATAACCTGGGCCTCACTACATCTACATCCAGTATTGATCAGAATAACTTGGGGCCTCACTACATCTACATCCAGTATTGATCAGAATAACCTGGGGCCTCACTACATCTACATCCAGTATTGATCAGAATAACCTGGGGCCTCACTACATGTACATCCAGTATTGATCAGATAACCTGGGGCCTCACTACATCTACATCCAGTATTGATCAGAATAACCTGGGGCCTCACTACATCAGTACATCTACATCCAGTATTAATCAGAATAGCCTGGGGCCTCACAACATCTACATCCAGTATTGATCAGAATAACCTGGGGCCTCACTACATCAGTACATCTACATCCAGTATTGATCAGAATAACCGGGGCCTCACTACATGTACATCCAGTATTGATCAGAATAACCTGGGGCCTCACTACATCTACATCCAGTATGAATCAGAATAACCTGGGGCCTTACTACATCTACATCCAGTATTGATCAGAATAACCTGGGCCCTCACTACATCTACATCCTGTATTGATCAGAATAACCTGGGGCCTCACTACATCAACATCCAGTATTGATCAGAATAACCTGGGGCCTCACTACATCTACATCCAGTATTGATCAGAATAACCTAGGGCCTCAGTACATCTACATCCAGTAATGATCAGAATAACCTGGGGCCTCACTACATCAGTACATTTACATCCAGTATTGATCAGAATAACCGGGGGCCTCACTACATCTACATCCAGTATTGATCAGAATAACCGGGGGCCTCACTACATCTACATCCAGTATTGATCAGAATAACCTGGGGCCTCACTACATCAGTACATCTCCATCCAGTATTGATCAGAATAACCGGGGGCCTCACTACATCAGTACATCTACATCCAGTATTGATCAGAATAACCGGGGGCCTCACTACATCTACATCCAGTATTGATCAGAATAACCGGGGGCCTCACTACATCTACATCCAGTATTGATCAGAATAACCTGGGGCCTCACTACATCTACATCCAGTATTGATCAGAATAACCTGGGGCCTCACTACATCTACATCCAGTATTGATCAGAATAACCTGGGGCCATTACATCAGTACATCTACATCCAGTATTGATCAGAATAACCTGGGGCCTCACTACATCTACATCCAGTATTGATCAAAATAACCTTGGGCCTCAGTACATCTACATCGAGTATTGATCAGAATAACCGGGGTCTCACTACATCTACATCCAGTATTGATCAGAATAACCTGGGGCCTCACTACATCTATATCCAGTATTGATCAGAATAACCTGGGGCCTCACTACATCTACATCCAGTATTGATCAGAATAACCTGGGGCCTCACTACATCTACATCCAGTATTGATCAGAATAACCTAGGGCCTCAGTACATCTACATCCAGTAATGATCAGAATAACCTGGGGCCTCACTACATCAGTACATTTACATCCAGTATTGATCAGAATAACCGGGGGCCTCACTACATCTACATCCAGTCTTGTTCAGAATAACCGGGGGCCTCACTACATCTACATCCAGTATTGATCAGAATAACCGGGGGCCTCACATCATCTACATCCAGTATTGATCAGAATAACGGGGGCCTCACTACATCAGTACATCTACATCCAGTATTGATCAGAAAAACCGGGGGCCTCACTACATCAGTACATCTACATCCAGTATTGATCAGAATAACCGGGGGCCTCACTACATCTACATCCAGTATTGATCAGAATAACCTGGGGCCTCACTACATCTACATCCAGTATTGATCAGAATAACCTGGGGCCTCACTACATCTACATCCAGTATTGATCAGAATAACCTGGGGCCATTACATCTGTACATCTACATCCAGTATTGATCAGAATAACCTGGGGCCTCACTACATCTACATCCAGTATTGATCAGAATAACCTGGGGCCTCAGTACATCTACATCCAGTATTGATCAGAATAACCGGGGGCCTCACTACATCTACATCCAGTATTGATCAGAAAAACCTGGGGCCGCAGTACATCTACATCCAGTATTGATCAGAATAACCTGGGGCCTCACTACATCTTCCAGTATTGATCAGAATAACCTGGGGCCTCACTACATCTACATCCAGTATTGATCAGAATAACCTGGGGCCTCACTACATCTACATCCAGTATTGATCAGAATAACCTGGGGTCTCACTACATCTACATCCAGTATTGATCAGAATAACCTGGGGCCTTACTACATCTACATCCAGTATTGATCAGAATAACCTGGGGCCTCACTACATCTACATCCAGTATTGATCAGAATAACCTGGGGCCTCACTACATCAGTACATCTACATCCAGTATTAATCAGAATAACCTGGGGCCTCACTATATCTACATCCAGTATTGATCAGAATCAGAATAACCTGGGGCCTCACTACATCTACATCCAGTATTGATCAGAATAACCGGGGGCCTCACTACATCTACATCCAGTATTGATCAGAAAAACCTGGGGCCTCACTACATCAGTACATCTACATCCAGTATTGATCAGAATAACCGGGGGCCTCACTACATCTACATCCAGTATTGATCAGAATAACCGGGGGCCTCACTACATCTACATCCAGTATTGATCAGAATAACCTGGGGCCTCACTACATCTATATCCAGTATTGATCAGAATAACCTGGGGCCTCACTACATCTACATCCAGTATTGATCAGAATAACCTGGGGCCTCACTACATCTACATCCTGTATTGATCAGAATAACCTGGGGCCTCACTACATCTACATCCAGTATTGATCAGAATAACCTGGGGCCTCACTACATCTACATCCAGTATTGATCAGAATAACTTGGGGCCTCACTACATCTACATCCAGTATTTATCAGAATAACCTGGGGCCTCACTACATCTACATCCAGTATTGATCAGAATAACCTGGGGCCTTACTACATGTACATCCAGTATTGATCAGAATAACCTGGGGCCTCACTACATCTACATCCAGTATTGATCAGAATAACCTGCGGGCCTCACTACATCTACATCCAGTATTGATCAAAATAACCTGGGGCCTCAGTACATCTACATCGAGTATTGATCAGAATAACCGGGGTCTCACTACATCTACATCCAGTATTGATCAGAATAACCTGGGGCCTCACTACATCTATATCCAGTATTGATCAGAATAACCTGGGGCCTCACTACATCTACATCCAGTATTGATCAGAATAACCTGGGGCCTCACTACATCTACATCCAGTATTGATCAGAATAACCTGGGGCCTCACTACATCAGTACATCTACATCCAGTATTGATCAGAATAACCTGGGGCCTCACTACATCTACATCCAGTATTGATCAGAATAACCTGGGGCCTCACTACATCTACATCCAGTATTGATCAGAATAACCTGGGGCCTCACTACAGCTACATCCAGTATTGATCAGAATAACCTGGGGCCTCACTACATCTACATCCAGTATTGATCAGAATAACCTGGGGCCTCACTACATCTACATCCAGTATTGATCAGAATAACCTGGGGACTCACTACATCTACATCCAGTATTGATCAGAATAACCTGGGGCCTCACTACATCTACATCCAGTATTGATCAGAATAACCTGGGGCCTCACTACATCTACATCCAGTATTGATCAGAATAACCTGGGGCCTCACTACATCAGTACATCTACATCCAGTATTAATCAGAATAACCTGGGGCCTCACTACATCTACATCCAGTATTGATCAGAATCAGAATAACCTGGGGCCTCACTACATCTACATCCAGTATTGATCAGAATAACCGGGGGCCTCACTACATCTACATCCAGTATTGATCAGAATAACCTGTGGCCTCACTACATCAGTACATCTACATCCAGTATTGATCACAATAACCGGGGGCCTCACTACATCTACATCCAGTATTGATCAGAATAACCGGGGGCCTCACTACATCTACATCCAGTATTGATCAGAATAACCTGGGGCCTCACTACATCTATATCCAGTATTGATCAGAATAACATGGGGCCTCACTACATCTACATCCAGTATTGATCAGAATAACCTGGGGCCTCACTACATCTACATCCAGTATTGATCAGAATAACCTGGGGCCTCACTACATCTACATCCAGTATTGATCAGAATAACTTGGGGCCTCACTACATCTACATCCAGTATTGATCAGAATAACCTGGGGCCTCACTACATCTACATCCAGTATTGATCAGAATAACCTGGGGCCTCACTACATGTACATCCAGTATTGATCAGAATAACCTGGGGCCTCACTACATCTACATCCAGTATTGATCAGAATAACCTGGGGCCTCACTACATCAGTACATCTACATCCAGTATTAATCAGAATAGCCTGGGGCCTCACTACATCTACATCCAGTATTGATCAGAATAACCTGGGGCCTCACTACATCAGTACATCTACATCCAGTATTGATCAGAATAACCGGGGCCTCACTACATCTACATCCAGTATTGATCAGAATAACCTGGGGCCTCACTACATCTACATCCAGTATGGATCAGAATAACCTGGGGCCTTACTACATCTACATCCAGTATTGATCAGAATAACCTGGGGCCTCACTACATCTACATCTAGTATTGATCAGAATAACCTGGGGCCTCACTACATCAACATCCAGTATTGATCAGAATAACCTGGGGCCTCACTACATCTACATCCAGTATTGATCAGAATAACCTGGGGCCTCACTACATCTACATCCAGTATTGATCAGAATAACCTGGGGCCTCAATACAGCTACATCCAGTATTGATCAGAATAACCTGGGGCCTCAATACATCAGTACATCTACATCCAGTATTGATCAGAATAACCTGGGGCCTCTCTACATCTACATCCAGTATTGATCAGAATAACCTGGGGCCTCACTACATCTACATCCAGTATTGATCAGAATAACCTGGGGCCTCACTACATCTACATCCAGTATTGATCAGAATAACCTGGGGCCTCACTACATCAGTACATCTACATCTAGTATTGATCAGAATAACCTGGGGCCTCACTACATCTACATCCAGTATTGATCAGAATAACCTGGGGCCTCACTACATCAGTAAATCTACATCCAGTATTGATCAGAATAACCTGGAGCCTCACTACATCAGTACATCTACATCTAGTATTGATCAGAATAACCTGGGGCCTCACTACAACGACATCCAGTATTGATCAGAATAACCTGGGGCCTCACTACATCAGTACATCTACATCCAGTATTGATCAGAATAACCTGGGACCTCACTACATCTACATCCAGTATTGATCAGAATAACCTGGAGCCTGGATCAGAATAATTTAACGTTAAATGTTCTTATACAAGTTTACATTACTGTCACAGGACTAAGACACACGCATAATTCATAAAGTCACTCAACGTAGGCTGCTACTTGATACAATACGTAGCTTCTGTAATCCTTAGTCACTATATTATCATATGCAATATGCCATTAGAACAATACATTCTGGTCATGACTGGTACTGGTCGTATTACACTTCAACTTGGACGAAGACTGATATCATGTACGACTTGTTCATGTGCAGTCACAGAATCTCAACTCATTATATTTAGAATTCAGCGTTGCTATATCACTTTCATACTCTCTACACTTCCCTTTCATATCACAGTGCAATCTCGTACATAATAATAACATGCACACCTTGCTTATTCCTCATCTGACAACATGCGTACGTTCTATATTATATAATGATATAATGACAATTACTATCAATCATCTCAGATTTTCGTCTGTAATGTGAAAAAAACAATAACTAAAACTTCTTTTACAAACTGTCCAGTAGACCTACACACATTTCTTAAAGATATATATATATTATTTTAAAGCACTTAAAAAATATTTTAACAGTGTGGTCTACACACCTTTTCACAAGATTGCATACAATACTTATGACCTTCTGCTTGATTCAATAGTGTCAGCTAGACCAATTTTATCTTTTGAATTCTTACTATTGGTTTAAAAAAAGTTTAAATAAAAATGTTGATGTAATATTTAGTTGTTCATTTATAAATGAATATTATATTGTCGTCACTAAACCCAAGAGATCTTTTGAAAATAACAACATGGGTAGGGGCAGTGGTGTACCGAGGGGGGTGCGGGGGGTGCGGACCGCACCGGGTGACACCCTCTCAGGGGGTGACACCCGAATGAAAAATAATAATTTAGAAACATGATAATTTTACAGAGCACGCACTGCTTGTCTTGTCCGATAACAGAACGAATAGCAGATCATAATAAAAAAAATGAAAATGACTAGCATCAACCATCATGATGTGTCATCACCATACACATGCAGTCTGGTGCTTTTTTGAATGAGACTGCTAAACTAGATCGATTCTCTTAATATTCCGTAAATACGATTCCAAAGTAGGCCTATGGGTCCTAGATGACATGGAGGCAAAGCGTTATGTGAATGTGTTGGTGTGTCGCTATCAAGATCCTATAAACTGCTATGGTTAAAAGACGCTTCTCACTCTGCGGTAGACACTGATTATTCCCATGCTAGCAGCATGCATTCTTTAGAAGAGCAAATAGTGCAGAAAATGGAAGAGGATGAAGTGGAAACACAATGCATGTAATATGCCTGGATAATTTGGAAAAAGAAGTTGATGCCTATAATGTTGAATCCAAACAAGATATGGCTAATGTCATTATGAGTGACGTTAAAGAGGAAAATTGGAATGCTCTATCAGATGCTTCTTACTGGAATATATCAGTTCCTGATTCATTTTCGGGTTGAAATAATCAAAAGAGGGAGTTCATTGTTTCAGAACAAAGATGGCCCTTGCCGTGTTGTGACAAGACAAGATGTAAAAGCTAAAGGAGATGTGCACCAGCTAACAAAACAATGGTTCTATAAGGTAATGCCCGATGTTGAGAAAATAATGCGTTCATGGATGGTTGACTCTCTTGTCAGTGAGAAATTATACTGTTTTTGCTGCAGATTGTTTGCTGTTGATGTTACTGAAACAACATATAAATTTGTTACTGGGTTTGATAAGTGGTGGAAACTGAATCCAAAACTACATAATCATAAGACATCTGAAGAGCACTTATGTTGTCTTGAAAAACTCTAAACATTGGCAGCAGGACTTAAGCTACATTAAACAATTGATGTCGAAAGTATTGCCTTAATAAATAGGGAGAAGAAAAAGTGGAGGGATATCCTACACAGTTTGCTAGATATTAGATCTACATTGTTTCTTGCAAATAAAGGAAACTTTCTTGAGATGGTTGAGATGCTTTCCAAATATGACCCAGTGCTGAAAGAGCACCTAATGAGACTAAAGATAAGTACATGTACAGGGAAGTCATCTGTATCTTATCTTTTATCCTAGTAGGGAGATGCTAGAGTGTATTGATCGCTTTCATTCTGATTTTCAGATCAGATCAACAGCGTTTAAGGAAGTTGCAGATATGTTTGAGGCTGTTCAGCCCAAGATTCTACTGTAAGCAAGTGAAGAATAGTTATTGGTGTCCGTTCCCAAATTAACATCTTTCTACGATGAGCTATCTGAAAATGAGCTATTAAAAGAATTACCACGGCTTAGACGACACCTAAAAGCAACTGATATTGACCTAAAAAAAGCCATGGACTGGTCAGTAGACATATTAGACATTTTGAAATGCATAGCTAAATGGGATTTCATAGAATCTCTTCCAACACTCTCGCTAGGCCTTCAATTATTTATAACGGTATGTGTATCTGTGGTTTCGTGTGAACGGAGCTTTTCAAAACTAAGCTTATAATTATAAAAAGCTATTTACGCTCCGCCATGGGATAATCAAGACTTTCTAATCTGGCTATGTTATTGTTGAAAGGGATACTGTGAATGATATAGATTTTAATGAGGTATTTGGCAAGTTTGCAGTTTTGAAGAGCAGGAAAGGAAAAATTTAAATTAAGTTCTTTTAATGTAAAAATAACTAACCGTACGGTTGTTTCAGTTGCTTATTGCTTTTACTTTCTAATATTAAATTAATATTGTTATTGTTTTTGTCATATTTGAGCTGTAAGCTTGTTTTAAGGAGACGAAAACTATGGTGAATTTCGGGGAGGGGGGGTGACACCCAAAGTTTACCGCACCGGGTGACACCAGCCCTCGGTACGCCACTGGGTAGCGGGCCTTTTACTTTATAGGCCTACATTTTTTTATAATAGCACATCGGAGCAAGAGGAGGGTGAGGCATTCGATAAACATTTTCTACACTATCACAGTCTCAGTCACCAACGGGATATGCGCTATATAAGCACCGTTATTATTATTATTATTATAATATTTGTGTTCTTATATTTGTGTACACTATCATAGTCTCAATATTTATGTTCTTATGTTTGTGTACACTATCATAGTCTCAATATTTGTGTTCTTATGTTTGTGTACACTATCATAGTTTCAATATATTTGTTCTTATATTTGTGTACACTATCATAGTCTCAATATTTGTGTTCTTATGTTTGTGTACACTATCATAGTCTCAATATTTGTGTTCTTATGTTTGTGTACACTATCATAGTCTCAATATTTCTAATCTTATGTTTGTGTACACTATCATAGTCTCAATATTTGTGTTCTTATGTTTGTGTACACTATCATAGTCTCAATATTTGTGTTCTTATGTTTGTGTACACTATCATAGTCTCAATATTTGTGTTCTTATGTTTGTGTACACTATCATAGTCTCGATATCTGTATTCTTTTGTTTGTGTACACTTTCATGGTCTCAATATTTGTAATCTTATCTTTGTGTACACTATCATAGTCTCAATATTTGTGTTCTTATGTTTGTGTACACTATCATAGTCTCATATTTGTGTTCTTATGTTTGTGTACACTATCATAGTCTCAATATTTGTGTTCTTATGTTTGTGTACACTATCATAGTCTCAATATTTGTGTTCTTATGTTTGTGTACACTATCATAGTCTCAATATTTGTGTTCTTATGTTTGTATACACTATCATAGTCTCAATATTTGTGTTTTTATGCTTGTGCAAATAAGTGGGTTTTTCTACCAAACATTATTATGATAATGTAACGGCTTGATCTAGGGGTATGGTTAGTAGATTAATTCTTATGGATTCTCAAGTCGACACATTGCTTTTCAATTAACAAAAACTCTTTAATTCAGTAAAACAAGTACAAAACAACTGGAACACAACTGCACAGCACGACGACTTAAAAAAGTAAGCCAACAACCCCGTGTCCACTCGTGACACATCCACACACACTAGCCAGTCACTGGCCTCAACCAATGAACGTAGAGGTCAGCTATAAGACATAGCTGGGTAAAGAGGGCAAGGTTCGTAACACCCTATTATCCGGGGATAAAAAAAAATATTTTTGTTAATCTTAAACTAAATATTTTTTTTTTATACAAATATCTCAAGGTACAGAAACAAAAGTATGTGACAATAATAGGGGTAAAATTTATGAGAACATAAGGAAGAAAGTGTGACATTATTAATTAAACACAGCAGTGTAAATATAACGCACAACACTGACAACAGCATAATAGTAGTATTAACTTTACAAAAAGAGAAAAACTCAACTTAACATAAACCATTTAGGTCAAAATAAAAGTGGCATAACTTTAGAAGTTATCAGTATTCTCCCTTGTCATTGTACAATAATAAATTCGGTGAAGCGTGAAAAACAATTTTTTTATACACACTCAAAATGACCGAGGTCAAAACAAAATGGGAAGAAAAAAAATAAAAATAAAATACAGTAATACTATATTCAGGTTAACTCTGGCAAGACAAGAAATATCATAGCTTAAGTCTAGACAGAAAACAACAATCTCATTCTTCATTGAAAAATCGATACAATGCAATAATTTTCATTATTTTAAAGTTAACTCAACCCACGTCCATTCAACTCTGAACTAGACATCTTTTGTCATTGTGAATAACTTCATAACAATAAAAACGACAATCAACTCAACCGACAATCAACTCAACCGCGGCGACACTTCTCGTATTGAAATTAAATTTCTTTCCATTCATAAAAATCATACTATCTCTGTAGCATAAGTTTTCCACTGTTCACTAGTGTATGCTTGACCCAATTACGGTCTCAGCTCTAAGACAGTTTAATTTTCAATTTCAAGCCTGCTGGCCGTCTTTCTAACTACACATTAGATAACTAGTGACCCCAATTCCTAGAATCAAACAATACTCTCCTTCTCTCTCTCACGTTTTTTCCTATCTCTCTATCAGTATCATTCTACTATCGCTTTCTAATGCAAGTTAACCACATCACCTCTTAAGGTAAAAAAAATATCTACGCTACAATAAGTTGCGACAATTAATGAGCATTATAGATTTCATAAACTTACGACTATAATTATAGTATAATCTCAAAATTACATTAATTTATGTTAAATTTAAGAAATTACACTTTGTAAGTGACAGAATGAAGCTAGTTTATAGAAAATTCATTTATAAATACAATTTCTATGATATCAGTGACATTTTCCTAATTGCATCATCAATTTCTGTGCACACTCTTTTGTATACAACATAAATTCCTAGTTTAAACATTTCATCTTCATTAAGACATGAATATTATTCAAAATACTAGTCAATTTACTTAATCAACCAAAAATAAAAAAATAAAAAATAATGAGCATCAAACAACAACAAAATCTTGATATCAATTAGTAAGTAATTACGTCTTATAGACTTTAGAAAACTTAATAATTCTTTGGTAGCAGAAATAGCATAATGTTTTTTTTTCAAACATAAGTTAACATAAGACAAATATGTGTAAGTGCTCAAGGTCTACCAATGTCCTTTTCATCAATACCATTCACAATACAGTTTTAGTTACTGCATTTAGTTTGCGGTAATCAGTACCAAGCGGGCTGATTTATCTGCTTTTGGAACGATGAGACATGGTGAACTCCAATAGCTACAGCTTTGGGTGATGATATCATTATCTAACATGTATTGGATCTTTTTCTGAATAATAGCTAACTGGTTAGGGTTAACTCTATAAGGGTCTTGTTTTATGGGAGACACATTCTCATTCAAAATGACATCATGTTCTATCAAGTGTTTTCTAGTGGAAACATCATTGAATAACATAGGGTATTCTAGAATAATGGACTTGATGACATTGCTCTGACATTTTTAAATGTTTAAGTTTTTCATCAATGTTCTCAAGCACAGTGGAGTTTACACCCACTAAATCTATGGTCAATTTCACAGTGTTGTTCGTCAGGCTCAACAACAAAAGATGACATGGGGTGGGTTGGAGGGGAATGTTTACCTTCTACCGTTTGCCTACCCCCATAAGGTTTGATCATGTAGTTGACCTCACTGACCTTTGAATCTACTTCGTATGGACCGAAGTCAGAAAGGGGGTGAGTGTTGGTGGGGAGAAATAACAACACTTTTTCCCTTGGCGCAAATGTGCGAACTCGTGATTTTTGATCAAAAACAGTTTTCATTTTGCGCTGGGCTTGTTTAAAATTGTCTCTAGCAAATACAAAAGAATTGAACAAACGATTTTTAAACTTATCTACACAGTCAATGAGTCCTCTTTTCTCGGTTTGTTCATCTGTCCAGGCTTCTTTAAGCAGTTTTAAGGGACCTCTGACGGTGTGTTCAGGGCCCAAGGACTCTTGTATCGCTTCACGGGCAGCAAAGAGCACATATGGCACTCCTTTGTCCCAATCTTTCTGATGGTCATGGCAATAAGTTTTTAACATCGTCTTTAATGTTTGGTGGAAACGCTCTAGCGCTCCCTGGCTTTCTGGGTGGTATGCCGTTGACATTCTATGTTGTATCTTCAATCGATCTAGAACTTGTTGAAAAAGTTTAGAAGTAAAGTTGGTTCCTTGGTCGGTTTGCACCGATTTGGGTAGACCATACCGGGTGAAAAACTCGGTTAACGCCTCTGCTATTTTCTCTGCGTTGATACTGCGAAGGGGCACCGCTTCTGGATACCTAGTTGCGGTACACATCATAGTCAGCAAGTATTTGTGACCTGATTTAGTTTTGGGAAGGGGTCCCACGCAGTCGATGATAATATGCGAGAAAGGTTCGCCAAAAGCAGGGATGGGCTGTAGTGGCGCAACTGGTATTGTCCTGTTTGGCTTGCCTATGAGTTGACATGATTCGCACGATTTACAGTAGGCGGTGACGTCACGTTTCAACCCAGGCCAACAAAAGTGGGGCAATATGCGTTGATATGTTTTGTTTATCCCCAAATGACCCGAAAAGGGCGAGTCATGCGCTACCTCAAGAATGTCCTCTCGGTACCTCACCGGAACCACAATTTGCTCCACCATTCTCCAGTTATCCTCCGGCGCCGCATCCCAAGGTCTCCAACTCCTCATCAGCATTTCACCACGTACAAAATATTGCACAGGGCCATCTCTGACGTCAGACTCAGCCACAACACTCTCACGCAGCTTTTCCAGCTCTGTATCTTTCTGTTGTTCTTGGATTAGTTGCTGCCTGGGAGATAACTTATCTCCTCCGCTGTCTACAGGTGGTTCTACTAACCTGGAAAAGAAGGTAGCTTCCAAGTCGATTTCGCTCCGAGTATTGTCATTTTTGGCTGGTCCTCTAGGCGTCTTGTCCCTATTATCTTGTTGATTCATGCCTCGGGTGATGGCATAAATAGGGTACAGTTCAGTATCTTCTACTTCTGTATTGTTGACTTCAGAATTTTGAGTCACAATCAGTTCAGGCTTTACACAGCCTTTTGCTAAGTCATTTCCAATTATGACAGAGATTCCGTCAAATGGAAGTGTAGGTTTATCTCCTACAATCACTGGACCGGAAATAAGTTCGGACTTAAGATGAATGCGTTGTAGCGGAACTTCCACATGTCCCATCTCAGTGCCTTTGGTTAGTACCTTTTGTCCAGTATATGTTTGTTCAGAGAGTGATAATATACCCTCTAGACTCAGGGACATAATTTCACCGGTATCCTTTAGGATTTTAACTGGTTTTTGTAGTTTAGTTTTATCTTCAGATGTAAATGGCGAAAATTCGTCAAGAGTTGAAGTTTCTATCTTCTCTTCAAATGAAGTTTCTATTTTCTTTTCAAATGAAGTTTCTATCTTCTTATCAGCACACTGGTTTACCTTACCAGGTTCTATCTTTGTAGTGATTTCTCTATTATCTGAGATCGATATGCAGCCTTTAGATATAAAAGGTGACAATTCTTTAATTGAAGAACTTTCTAAGTTATTTTTCTTTCTTTCATCAGCACACTGGATAACCTTGCACGTTTCTACCTTTGTATTAGGCTGACGACAGTAGGCTCCCATTTCGTGTTCTGTTTGCTGTGAATCTTTTATGTCGCCTTTAGTTATATAAGGTGACAATTCTTTCATTGATGAACTTTCTGAGTTATTTTTATTTCCTTCATCCGCACACTGGATAACCTTGCACGTTTCTACCTTTGTATTAGGCTGACGACAGTAGGCTCCCATTTCGTGATCTGTTTGCTGTGAATCTTTTGTGTCGCCTTTAGATATATAAGGCGACAATTCTTTCATTGGTGAACTTTCTGATTTACTTTCCTTTCCTTCATCAGCACACTGGATAACCTTACACGTTTCTACCTTTGTATTAGGCTGACGATAGTAGGCTTCCATCACGTGTTCTATTTGCTGTGAATCTTTTCTTTTTTCCATAAACCAACAGTCTTCTAGTGTGTGACCTAGTTTATCACAGTTCTTACACACAGGCTTTGGCTTTGGCTGACCTTCAATCATATCATAAGCTCCCATTTTATTTTCTGAGTGCTTTGAAACTTTCTTTTTCAGAAACCAACAATCTTTTCGTGCGTGACCGATTTTATTACAATTTTGACACGCAGGCTGTAGTGTTATACTTTCACTTATCTCAGAAGCTCCGATTTCTTTGTTGGGTTGTTTTAAACCTTTCTTGTTTGTTAACCAGCAGTCTCCTCGTGCGTGACCTACTTTTTTACAATGTTGACACACGATTTGTTGAGATGTCTCAGTGAGTTGTTTCTGCTGGGTATTTAGGTCGTCGGCTTTTTCTATTGTGGGTTTTCTAAACATCTTTCTATGACTTTTTGGTACAGATTCGTATCTTCTAATGATGGCTTCTTTGATATATTGGTAATCATCAAACTCTTCGTCTTTCAATAAAACTATGACCTCTCGTGCTTTGCGGTTAGCGACTTTAGTGAGTGCTTGTCTGACGAGTACAGCCCATTTCTCTTTTGGGAACGGAAAGTCTGTGGCTACTCTTTCAAAACGGTCAAAATACTGGTCAACAGGTTCATTTTCATTGAATTCTGGAACGCATTTTATGTACCTGAAAAGATCATTTATTTGAGTCTGTTTAGGAATAGATTCTTGTTTTACCTGGTTTTGTGCCATTCTTTCCTCTATAGCCAGTTTGGCTAATCTTTCTTCCATTGCTAGTTTTTCTTTTTCCAACCTCTCCTTACTAGCTAGGTTTTCTTTTTCCATTGCTAGTTTTTCTTTTTCCAACCTCTCCTTACTAGCTAGTTCCAATTTTGCTAGTTCAATCTTGGCTAACTCCAGTTGAATATTACTTTCTTTGGAGATGGAAAAGTCTGTTATCGGTGACTCCATTATAATGTAATGTTAATGTTACTCACAGTTTTTCCAGACAACTGCATCAATTGCTTTTCGGACGAGATCCCAATTGTAACGGCTTGATCTAGGGGTATGGTTAGTAGATTAATTCTTATGGATTCTCAAGTCGACACATTGCTTTTCAATTAACAAAAACTCTTTAATTCAGTAAAACAAGTACAAAACAACTGGAACACAACTGCACAGCACGACGACTTAAAAAAGTAAGCCAACAACCCCGTGTCCACTCGTGACACATCCACACACATTAGCCAGTCACTGGCCTCAACCAATGAACGTAGAGGTCAGCTATAAGGCATAGCTGGGTAAAGAGGGCAAGGTTCGTAACAATAAACACACTAATTTATTTTGCTGGGGGGAAAAAGGCAGCGAGGTATAGGGGATGATGACATGAGAGAAGATAGGCTTTAGAAAGAAATATTTCGTCACAGAGGCGGGGAGAGCAATCAGACTTTTGTGATACAAATATCTAGGTCACTAGCGACGGTCGATGTTTGCTTATAAGCAAAGTTTTTTTTTTATTTCTTGCCGCGCATTTCTAGACATTAATGCCAATTTTAGGGTGTTGGGGAAGGGATGGTAATAAAAAAAAAACATTCTTTTTTTAAAAAATTACTCTCATTACTAAATTTTATTACTAGTGACTAGATTACGATATTTTTTATTTTTGTAGTTTGATAAGGTTCGTTCAGTTCGAACCCCTGGACTTTGAAGTTCGGGTTCAGTTCGGTCGCCGGCAGTTCGGAGAAGGATAGAGAGCATGGCTCTATAATTTTACTTGATAAAAAGGCATAATTGCAAAAAATAAAAACAGCAAAATATAAAATGGGTTGCCTGAACAAACCAGGAAAATCAACAACTTAACATCATTAAAAAAATATTCAAAATACAAGACTAGACTTGAACTACGGATAAGCGTAGGACGCAATAATCTTCTTTATAGAAGGAATGTCTGTAACATATACGGTCAGATAAGAAATATTTGAACAGTTTCTCTCCGCAAAACAAACTAACAACATTACGATGTATAGCTAACAAGATGTAATGGCTTCAATCAAATCTGATATAGCCGAAAGCTTACAAGAGAGTCGCTCGAACCAGATCCTAAGGCTGCGATGGCATGTTGCATTGAAAGTGCATCATTGGCGACGGCCATATTGCCATCCCTTCCAAACCATGTACAAATATTTCCCTTATCGCTGGCATTTATTTGATGGATTCCACCTCTGTCTCGTATCTGCAGATTGCGAAACAAGGCCCAACTATTCTCTTCAGGTGCACACCTTTAAATACAGCACAACCAGTGCTCTCACAAAGGAAGGGGGGCAGAGGGGAGCATATACCCGGGGATGACACTTCTAGGGAGCGGCAAATGTAGTCTAAATATAGCAATAAACAAGCTGTTACAGTATGCAAAGGGGGCGGCGCTGAAACTTTTGCCCTGGGGCGCTACATAGGCTTGTAAAGGGGGCTCTGAGCACAACACAGCACGCTTCTAATCATCACTCCTGGCACTGCCTTCAGTAAATGACTTGATGCACACATGGTAGGCGTGTAAAGTTTTGAGGGCGGTAGCAATCTTTTCAGCACAGCTACTGTGTTATTCGACTGCGGGATCAGTCAAGCGCATTCGTACCTCCGCTAGATATGGAACAATATGTGGAGGAGGCTCCATTTGGGATTTTGATCTCTCTGCTCATGCTGTTCGCGTGAGTATGTCATAAGTGATTGCATAAAGATCTACCCTCTACCCACCTAAGAATCTACCGTCTTCTTGAGAGGCAAGCTCTCCTTCAACCGCTTATACCTCTCAAATGAAGTGGTAACGGCGGGGAGTAAATAATCCAGTGTCTATAAATTTCACTCTCATTTTACACTATTTAAAAAAATACCTAATAGCACCGAAATGACTCACAGTATCATCTTTTAAGAAAGACTAGCTATTTGAATCTATTGGGTATTGCATAGTTGTGTCAATGATTGCATGAAGTCTTACTCTGTGTTTCTTTCGTACTCCATATGAGATTTGATCGATCGATTTTCTGTGAAAGCTGTCTACTATTCCTAAACAGTCCCGGCAGCCGGAGCTGGGGTGTTGTTATTAGCTCCTAGTTTTATAGAGCGGTTTTAGTCATGACGTCGTGTTAAAGAAAATCATGCATTCTTTTCGCACATTTGATGACTTTTGCACGATCTTCAACTTCTTTTTTCTTCATTTTGTTCCATCCAGACTCCTTGGACCACTTAATATTTTTGGTATTTTCCTTTATTATTATTATTTTTTCTTCACCAGTCAATGGTTTGTCTGTAGCTTATGTTGTCATTTGGTTTTATTACAGCAGAATCGTCAGTTCAAGGACTTTCATGATTATGTGTTAAGAGTCCAACAGATTTAGCCAGCCAGTCTATAAAATGTAGTCATCACCATTCTGTCAGTGGCACGATCAGAGAGATTAGGCCAACTCTGGATCAACCACAGAGAGAGCTTTGAGAGGCAGAGCTTGTAAGTTAGAAAAAGGCACCTGCTCAATAGAGATTAGAACTGAATTAGTCAAATGTTTTCCCATTGCTCCGAAGAGAGTCCCAGTCTCCTCTCAGAAGTTCAGCTATTTCTCTTGGCATTCAGTCGCACCAAAATGGATCTGTTGAAACAGTGAGACGAAAACCCTGGAATATATACTTATACCTGAAGGAGCCCCTTAAGACCCAATTTGGTATTATAGCTGAGGCAGCACCTGGCACTCCTCAAAGCAGGTGAGGGTTTATTTTGCGCATTATAGCTGAGGCAGCACTTGGCACTCCTCAAAGCAGGTGAGGGTTTATTTTGCGCATTATAGCTGAGGCAGCACCTGGCACTCCTCAAAGCAGGTGAGGGTTTATTTTGCGCATTATAGCTGAGGCAGCACCTGGCACTCCTCAAAGCAGGTGAGGGTTTATTTTGCGCATTATAGCTGAGGCAGCACCTGGCACTCCTCAAAGCAGGTGAGGGTTTATTTTGCGCATTATAGCTGAGGCAGCACCTGGCACTCCTCAAAGCAGGTGAGGGTTTATTTTGCGCATTATAGCTGAGGCAGCACCTGGCACTCCTCAAAGCAGGTGAGGGTTTATTTTGCGCATTATAGCTGAGGCAGCACCTGGCACTCCTCAAAGCAGGTGAGGGTTTATTTTGCGCATTATAGCTGAGGCAGCACCTGGCACTCCTCAAAGCAGGTGAGGGTTTATTTTGCGCATCACTTTTAATGATCCCCCTCTAGTATTTTGTCCTGAATAGTATCCATTTTCTTCGATAGTAATTCAGTGTATGAATCATATGCCCTCTAGACCAACATAAAGAAAATATATGTAATAAAATTGAACAATGTATACAAATTACACAAATATATTAGGATATATAAGTCAAGTTTATTAATAAAGAAATTGTTTTAAATTAAAAATAATACGATCAAAGCATAGATCTACCTAGCTTCCATAATGTTTGCCCTTCCACGGAACAGTTTTTGGTAGTCGAAAATGTTTTTGCTATCTTTCCCTATTGAGACTACGGCGGACGCGCACATCTATGTGATAGTAGGATAAGTCTAAGTCGCATCTCATAATTTAAAACGTTCTAAAAATAAAACTACCTAGATCTAACAAGGTTTAGGCCTATTAATCACATTGTAACAAAATTAATTTTGAAAAGCAATTTAAAGAATACAATTTGAAACAGCATAAATTGTGATTCGTGGGTTGTTACAAAATAATTAATTAAAACACTATTTCCGAAAAGGCCCTTTTTTTCGAAAATGGTTGTAGGGGGAAAGGCCGCTCCCCCTGCTCTCCCTCTGGCTACGCCACTGAGTTAAACATTTGATTGAATGTGCTGTCACCGACCTATGTATACGTACCAAGTCTCAGCTTATCTTTGCATTATTGCTTTGTTACCTTTACATTACTTAGGCTACCAGCTAACACAATTTATTTGTGCATTGAATGTCAGCTGGCACAGATACGTTACGACTATCATCAACATTCTTTATTTAAAATTTAAAGTTCTATTGATACTATTTTGCATTCCATCCCGCGGGAAGTAAGAGAACTTAAATAAATTATGTATAAACTAATATAAATTATGAATAAACTAATATAAATTATGAATAAACTAATATAAATTATGTATAAACTAAGCAAAGAGAAGCCAGGTATATGAGTTCCGGTTGTTGATGGGTAGCCAGTGCAGAGATTGGAGCAGAGGAGTGATAGCCTATTATTTGACTTCTTCTTGAGGACTAAGCTAAGTCGAGCAACGCAGTTCTGTATAGTTGGAGGCTCTGAAGGAAGGAGGCCGAGAGACCAGCCAAGAGCGAATTGCAATAATCCAATAATCCTGCATAAACTAATACAAATTATGTATAAACTAAAATTATGTATAAACTAATATAAATAATGTATAAACTATTATAAATTATGTATAAAGTAGGCCTAATATAAATTTATTCTTGCATGAGATTTAAAAGAAAAAAAAATTTTAGTAAAAAAAAGAGTAAAAAAAAGTCAATATAATTTATTTTAAAACAGTCCAATTAAAATAAGTTTGTTATAATTTGACAGTTATTAAACACTGGGAAGAAATAAAGTAGGCCTATAAGTATTACAAAACTAAACATAATTTTCTTTCAAACGATGTTGTTGTCTTTTTTTTTATTATAAATCATTTAGGCCTATATGCATTTTTTAGTTGTGCATTAACCTTCAGAAGATGTTTTTACTTAGCCACCTATAAAGAAAGAAAGAAAGATTGGCGAAGTTAATAGGAAGCATTAAGACGATTGAACACATAAAATTGACCTACAGGCAGAGAGCAAGGAAGATCACTGCGAAGAATCGAAGAATCCTAAATATCCGGGTAGAAAAGGATTGGACATGTTCCTCAGACCAGGAAGAAATATAAATAGACGTCATTATAAACGCGTCTCCTTATTTGGTCATGTTTTCTTATTTTATGTAATATTATTTATTGAAAAGAAATACCCCGCCCTACCCCTTTTCCCTGCTTGCTTCAGCCCCACCATCCAAAGGCCTACTCCCGGGCGAAAAAGTCCTCGAAGGTATAAAGTCGTTTCCTTGTTCCAGATATGTATATAAAGGGCCATAATTTGCAGGTTGGTGGTCGATGGTCCAGTCTAGGTTCTCACACCTCAACTATCTGAAATCAATAAGATCTACAGCCGACAGTTTCCTACTTAAACCGAAACAACTCTGTGAGTCTGTGAGTAGCAATTTTGTTCTGGAAACTGTCTGTTTAGGCATGGACTTTAATTGTAAAATAGACTATAACCTAGACTATAAACACTTAATGACTTTGTTCATTTGTAATTTATTGAAAGTAAATGCTTTATTTTTTAAGTTCTAAACCAGGAGGGGGACAAATGTATCATTTATTTGCGTTTAGCGAGGCTCTTTTTGAAAATTGAAGAATGTGTAATTTAAATAATAAATGTTTTTTTAAAAAACAATTTCGAAAAAAATGATTTTTTGAATTACTTTTCTTTATTTTAAAATAAATTCCTGTCTACATATTGATAAGTAATTAACAAATCTATCAAAACATTTGGCTTTATAAAAATGAAACGTTTACAAATGTAATAAGAACAAAAAAAAAACTAAAAAGCTATCTCACATTAGTTAGACCTATTCTAGAAAAACATGCATATTTTCTATGGGACCCTGCAATTAAGAAAGGAAAAAGAATAGAACAGATCCAGAACAGAGCTGCAAGGTTATAAATATATAGAGAGAAAAATAGAGATAGAAGTATAAAGAGGGAGATTTAGAAAATATAAAGAGCAAGAGAGAAAGAATGATCTGGAAAATTAGAGATAGATAAAATAGACAGAGAGAGAGAGAGAGAACTTTTCAAATGACTTGAATTACTTAAAAAAAAATTGTATGTTTATTTCAGTAAAATGTGGACTTGTTCAGTCTTGCTTGGTTTTACTCTCATGGTCTTCGGAAAATCAGCTCAAGGTAAATGAAAATTTTTTAATCTCTATACCAATGCTGGGTATTGGATCTGAAGTATATTCTACTAATATATGGAAATAAATAAGGACATGTAGGCCTATTGACCCTATCTGTTTTAAATTAGCATGGTCGATGAAATATGTGGTAGATCAAGAAGTAGGAGTATACAAATAACTGGGCCACGAAGTAATTGTATATAAAAAAAATGGGTCACGAAGTAATTGTATACAAATAGCCAGGTCATGAAGTAATTATATTCAAAAAAAGGAACATGAAGTAATTGTATAAAAATAACTGGATCATGAAGTAATTGTATACAAAAAAAGTAACATGAAGTAATTGTATAAAAATAACTGGGTAATGAAGTAATTGTATAAAACTAACTGGGTCATGAAGTTATTGTATAAAACTAACTGGGTCATGAAGTAATTGTATAAAACTAACTTGTTCACTGCTGAGCATTGTGCTGGCCACAAAAATACTTTTTTTTTAAATTTCTATCTACGAGGCAGTAAATAATGAATGTTTTCTTTGAATAGGACAAACCTATACCGGTGAATGTTACTTGGTAGTGGATGACAGCGCTGTTCAAAAGTAAGTTCATGTCATTTGTATTAAAAGTCTAGATAGAAGCCGCACAATTACGACTACGTATGGAAGCCTTTATAGTTTGTAATCTACGCAATATAGTACATCATGTGTATATATATATATATATATATATATATATATATATATATATATATATATATATATCTTATATATACCTAAATTACTATAAATAAAAAAATGGATATTACTTATGTTTTAAAAATGATTTACTTTTGCATAAAATAATGTAATAAACACTCAACAATTTAAAGCAAACAAGATACTATTGAACTAATGAACTATTACCTGTTGCCTTGATTAAATATAACCTAGTCTAAATAGCGTGCCACCTACATGAACAAGATGTCCTACCTATATCCTACATGAACAAGATGTCCTACCTATATCCTACATGAACAAGATGTCCTACCTATATCATACATGAACAAGATGTCCTACCTATATCATACATGAACAAGATGTCCTACCTATATCATACATGAACAAGATGTCCTACCTATATCATACATGAACAAGATGTCCTACCTATATCATACATGAACAAGATGTCCTACCTATATCATACATGAACAAGATGTCCTACCTATATCATACATGAACAAGATGTCCTACCTATATCATACATGAACAAGATGTCCTACCTATATCATACATGAACAAGATGTCCTACCTATATCATACATGAACAAGATGTCCTACCTATATCATACATGAACAAGATGTCCTACCTATATCATACATGAACAAGATGTCCTACCTATATCATACATGAACAAGATGTCCTACCTATATCATACATGAACAAGATGTCCTACCTATATCCTACATGAACAAGATGTACTACCTATATCCTACATGAACAAGATGTCCTACCTATATCATACATGAACAAGATGTCCTACCTATATCCTACATGAACAAGATGTCCTACCTATATCCTACATGAACAAGATGGCCTACCTATATCCTACATGAACAAGATGTCCTACTTATATCATACATGAACAAGATGTCCTACCTATATCCTACATGAACAAGATGTCCTACCTATATCATACATAAACAAGATGTCCTACCTATATCATACATGAACAAGATGTTCTACCTATATCCTACATGAACAAGATGTCCTACTATATCCTACATGAACAAGATGTCTTACCTATATCCTACATGAACAAGATGTCCTACCTATATCATACATGAACAAGATGTCCTACCTATATCCTACATGAACAAGATGTCCTACCTATATCCCACATGAACAAGATGTCCTACCTATATCCTACATGAACAAGATGTCCTACCGATTTCCTACATGAATAAGATGTCCTACCTATATCCTAATTAAACACAGACTGTTCATTGTTATTTAAAATAATGATTATAATAGACTAAAGAAAACTTTATGACAAAATCTTACAACAGTACACTATTTCTTATATCAGTTGTTAGTGCTTATAATATTTGTATTATTGGAACATGTTAATATGTATAAGCAACTTAACATTTTATTCAGATCCAACTCAGCCAACTGACATTCATTCTATTCAGCATATCATACGTAGACTTGAGAAGTGATCAAGTGACAATTGTAGTTTCTACTTACTTCAAAAACTTTATTCAAAATACAAACACAGATATATGTATATTCTTTTATGAATCAAAATGTAGGAATTGTAGGCACATATGATGTACTTTAATTAAACAATTTTACAATGGATATAGTGTTACGTAAAAGAAAGTAGTTTTTATTTCCATAGAGATAGTGGTTCTATTAATATTAATTAAAGTTCAAAAGAAATAATCTTTAACCCGAAATGTTTCCGTGTTAAGAATAAAACATGTATATATGTCTAGACACTACGTCATTGCATTAAAATGCGTCATACGTCGCACGAGGGTTTGAGATCGTTAGTCAGTTTTAGTTTGGGCGCTGTTGTGGAAGGACCGTGTTTGACCACTCTATTATATACATGTCATTACGGCCTGATATGGTCTAGAAGAATCTCAACTGATTTAAGTTTATCCTCTACCATTGGTACCTGTATTCTGTGTTGCTGTTCTATTCATATTTTCAATTTGTTGGAATAAATCGTTATTACTGCTTCTCAATCAGAAATGTGGATTTCCTCTATATTAAGGTATAATTTCACCTAATTTATCTAATAACATTTAACACACATCCTACGAGCCACTCAAATAATAAAATCTACATATATATTACAATAACTAATGCTTATACAACCTTGTGGGATCCAAGAGGGATGTGAATCAAAGTATGCAGTAATTAAGTAATACATTCCTAAATAAATAATAAAAAACGTCATTGGCTAATTTGCACGTGACAAAAGATTGAGGGCTATCGTCCTTGGATCCAAAGTTTGTCTGTATAAGAAATTGAGGATATACAACTGTTTTAGTGAAAACGATTTACAACAAATATTTATTAAAAGTCTGTCGACGTTGGAAGGCACTGTCTGTGTTTGGACATACTGTTATTTCAGCTTTGTACATAACCTTCTCAAAAATCTTCTACAAATTAATTGTGGTGTAAAAATATTTCATAGGACTTTATAAAAGGTAAAGTTGAATTTTTTATCTTCTATTTACGTCATTAATATAAAAAACATGGCGGAAGCTAATCTTACATTGGAGCAATGGAATATTTTTGCTATCACGTCAGAACAGTTAAATAGCATGTCACTAACCCAGTTAAAAGAGATGGCAAACTCTCTGGGAATAGACATTACTGAAGTTACACCAGTAAGAAGTAAATTGATTCAACATATTAAGGACTGTCTGAAAAGACATGCTTGATGAAAATACTATGAATAATGAAGAATCAGTGGTTCTCAATGTATCAGAAACCCCGAAAACAGACATAAATAACCATGATTCTAAAATGAATGGAAATTAACTAGGTGCGGACATGAAATTCCAGTTAGAAATGAAGAAGTTAGAAATTCAAGTACAATTAAAGGGTAAAAGAATAGAAGTACAATTGAAAGAGAAAGAATTGGAAAAAGAAAGAATCGCTAGTAATGAAAGGATTGAATTAGCAAGGTCTCGTTCGTCGAATCATACGATTCCAGAAGCAAGTAATGTAGAACTATATAAGTTTAAAAAGCATGTTCCAAGCATGGAGTGTATGGACATTGATGAGTTCTTTATGGTTTTTGAGAGAAACTCGATCGATTATAAATTTCCTGAAGATAAGAAAGCAGTACTTTTAAGTTCAGCTCTAACAAAAGGCAAGGCTCTAGATGTTGTATTGAATCTGATTCCAGGGGAATGCAATAATTAAGAACTAATAAAGAGCAGGGTATTATTGAGTTATGTTCTAACTCCAGAAAAGTATCGAAAGTTTATCGTGAGTTTAAGAAGGAACCAGAAGTTTCACATGTTGACTTTCTGAGATTGCAGAAGAAGTATTTTGACAGATGGTTACGATCTAAAAATGTGAATAAAGATTATGAAAAACTATACAATCTCATACTGATGGAGGATTTCAATGGCAAGATTCGCACTGATGTAAGAGTTCATTTAGCCGATCGGGGTATCGAAATAGCAGAACAAGCAGCCGTAGCGGCCGATGAAAACGTCATTATTCACCCGCATAGCCATTATTTTCAAAATGACAGAACAAGTTTGAGGACTCAAAACAGTAATACAGAGAGGAAGTTAACATCCACAGATGATAACAGTAAACAAAAAGCCGATAAACAAGAGAATTCAAGTTTTGTACAAAAGAAAATTACCTGTACCTTTTGTAAGAAAGATGGACATACAAGGGAGAATTGTTGGAGTCTACATAAAGAGAAAAGACCCATTAAAATTATGCACAACGTGGTTTTATCGCACATCGCCATACAAACTGATACTCACATAAACAAAACTGCCCACAAAAGAACTAAAGCTGAAAGAAAGACATCTGATGTTAGTCATGAGGAGATGGCGAAACACGCATGTCCAAGTTGCTCAAAGTCAGAAAGAGTCTTTGAAATGAAGACCGAGGTTATTGAACATTCTAGTCTCAACTCCAAAGAGAGTGTGACAGATGAACAATCAGTAAATAAATAAATTAATTGGTCATTTATATAGCGCCTCACTCCATGCTAATCAAAGCATGCTCAGCGCGCTCACAAAAACGAAACGACAATAACACTCTAAAATAGTTTTAAACAAGGTTTCGGCCGATGGAGGCACGAAACGACAATAACATTTAAAAATAGTTTTAAACAAGTTTTTTGTTGATGGATGTGTACTTGATCAACTTAGTTGAAAAGAAAAGTCTTCAAATTCTTCTTGAACGCCTTTTTTGACACAGAGTTTTTCAGTGTCTCAGGTAAGCCGTTCCACAGTGAAGGCGCCACAGATTCAAACGAGCGTACACCAAGAGTTTTTTTTATCTGTGACCTTCCAAACATGGAATTTCCAGGAGAGATTATGTTGAAGATTGCAGCATCCTTAACGGGACATGCTTCGGTATAAGCTCTTTGAGATATGCAGGTGCTGTGCCTTCCACGCATCCATAGCTAAGGGACATAATCTTATGATCGATGCGCTTCGTCACAGGGAGCCAGTGGAGCTCTTTGAGAATTGGAGTGATATGGTCATGCTTCTTTACTTGTGACACAATGCGTGCTGCAGTATTTTGAACTTTCTGAAGTCTATCCAGTTGTTTCTGGGGTAAACCCCACAGGCAACTGTTAAAATGGTCTAGTCATGACTGTATTGTTGCAACAGCAAAAGCATTGGCTGTTTTTTTTTATTAATCAGAGGTCGCAGCTGACCCAGGGCACGAAGATGGAAGGAGCAGGCCCTAACCACATTACTGATGTGTGGACCCATTGTTAATTTAGTGTCAATGATAAAGCCCAGGTCTCTGACAGTGTTGGACAAAAAGATATCAGAGGCCCCTACTTTAATAGATGGAATATCGACTTTCCTAAGATTGAAGTTTGCACCACACAGAATTGCCTCAGTCTTGTCGTCATTTAGTTTGAGTTTGTTGGCAGTCATCCACGCTTTCACCGCTAGACAGCAGTCTGCCACTGCATTAACAGCGGCAGCACAAGCATTATGATCAGGATGGAAGCTTTTGTACAGCTGGGTATCATCCGCATATAGTTTGCGAGATAATCCTTGGCTATCAATTATTCTGCCAAGCTGGCTAGTGTAAACAGCAAAAAGGATATGGCCTAAAACTGAACCTTGTAGTACGCCACAGATGAGAGAAGTGGCTTTTGGTAAGGTCTGATTGATAGAAAATCTCTGGGTTCTGTCTGCCAAGTAGGAAGTAAACCAATGAAGTGCAGTATCAGTGATGCCCACCTCGTTTTGAAGTCTTGATAAAATTAAGTCATGGTTGATAACATCAAAGGCAGCATTGAGGTCCAACATAACTAAGATAGTCAGATTAGCTCGGTCAGCACTACATAGAACATCATTCATAACACGTAATATCGCCGTCCCACAGCTATGCCCAGGACGATAGGTAGATTGAAATTTATCAATCAGGCCATGTGTGGTTAGATGTTGTAAAAGCTGAGAGACAACCCTCTCAAGAAGCTTCAATACATAGGGAAGGTTAGATACTGGGCGAAAACTCTTGCAGTCACTAGGATCGAGCCCCTTTTTCTTTAATAAAGGCTTGATGACAGCAGTCTTAAACATTTGTGGGACTGTGGCTGACTCCAGGCTACCATTTATGACCCGCACTAAAACTGGAAGCAGAATTTCAAGGCAGTCGAACACAATCTTCGTTGGAATGGGGCCCACAATTGAGGATGTAGGTTTAGATACAGATATAAGACGCCTCAACTGCTGTTCGGAAACTGGGAGGAAATTTGTCAAAGAAATTCCAGAAAATGACTTCCCCACAGTGGGTGGAGTAGTATGAATATCAAAGCTGTTTCTAATCGTCTCGACTTTTTTTAAATTAAAAAATTCATTAAGAGTCTCCGCAGCCTGTTCGCTGCTCATGTCAGACAAAATTGGACTTAATTCATTTTTTTCCAAGAAGATTCTGCACTATGGAAAACAGTTTTCGATAGTCAGTGCCCGCAGACTGAACTTGCTTTGCTTTCGCACGTCTAATCACATTTGTAAGCTTGTTCCTTGCTATCTTAAACATCTGTTTATCCACCTCAAGGCCCCTTAGTCTCCAGTGTCTCTCTGCCTGACGTCGGGCTAATTTAGCCATCCGAACGGAGGGTGTAAACCAAGCGGTATTGGGTCTATCTCTAACATACAATTCAGTCCTAGGGGAAAAAGTCTCCAGCATGGAAGATAGAGTATTATTGTAAAGTAGAACTAGGTGAGAGATATCATCAGGTGGTGATATAATCAAATCTGATCTTGTAAGATGATCGCGAAATAGTCCATATCTATATTTTGTAACTTCCTGGCCTGAATTTTCTTTATTGGAACAGCAGGCATTTCCATATCTCTGGCAAAGGTAACAAGAAAGTGATCAGATATAAGATGATCTTCAACAATTACTGACTTAAGAAAACCATCATTGTCAGATCGTGACACAACCCAGTATAAAATATGTCCATCCTTGTGTGTAGGTTCCGAACCATGCTGTACCAGGTTAGCCGAGTGCAACCATTGAACAAAGTCGCGAGTGTGCCTATTATCTGGCTCAACATTAAAGTCACCAAGAATGAGGAGATTCTTAGAATTTACGGACGACACAAGGTTTCCAAAGTCCTCGTGAAACAAGCTATCATTCATACCATTTGAAGCAGAAGGTGGGGGTCTGTACAGAGCCAAGGTCCGTACTGCCATTTTTCTTTGAAAAATGATGAAATGTATAGACTCGTGTCCTTACACAATCTAACAATTAGGGAGGCCGGTGAATCACAGCAATGCCACCCCCTCTCTGACCTGTTGACCGAGGACGGTGGAAGAAAGCATATCCACCAGGCGTCATGTCCTTAATGGCTACTTCATCTCTACCCTCGTGAAGCCACGTCTCAGTGATAACCATAATGTCAAGCGACTTCTCAGTTATAACATCATATATAACTAAAGCCTTTTTGACGGAAGATTGAGTATTCAAGAGGCCGATGGTAACGCCTGCAGAATGAATAGTCGATATTTCCGGGCATTGTTCGGTCACATCAGGGATTAGAGGATGTTGGAGTAGACACGTCAAGGGGAAGCCGTCCAGTCCTCGTTCCTCTCCCTGTGGGTGCTTGAACCCCTACACAGAGCCGACGAATGTCTGGATCCAGATTTGAAACGAATATTATGTGGGCCAGAAGTAGCACTCACTGCGAATGTAGTAGGCGCAGATTGGTGAGGATCGAGCACACTCGCAACAGGAGTAGCCCAGGCAAGTTTAGCAGAAAGGTTATGCCAAATGCGATGAAGATTTCCAGACCTTGTCCGCGTCTTGTAGGTAGTAGACACCCTATGCCAAAACAACGAATTATTTGAAAAACGTTGTTATCGACACGGGTATGGCGCTCCTAGCATATTTTACCAATACTTTGTAGAAAGCTTTGATTCATTTTTAAAATACTTAAGTAGATCAGAATAAACAACTAAACACAACACACAATAGGACTAGTGTGTCGTCAGAAATATTTGTAAACACCGGCTTACTAGAGCGGAACGGGTAAACATTTAGACCAGTTGAGACCAGTTTAAGAAAAAGGCTCAGTCCTGTTTTACAGTATTTATAGATTCATTAGAAATTAAATTAATTAATCACTCCTTACACGTATCAAGAAACACTAAAAAATGATTATACTATTGTCAAGAGAAAACTTCCACAAATCCACTGGTATAAAAATCAACACTCTAAAGTGAACATAGAAGACACATAACATACTCCAAGTAGAGACGGAAAACACACTACTGCCTGCTGGCGCAACACATAAAACGTTTACTTATGGAGGCAGTAGTGTAGCAAGAAACTCAGTTGGCAGAGAACTACCCGAGTGCATGCTATCTGATGTTAGCGAGGGCTATGTGTCACCTATAGATAATCAAGCTAGAGAACGGAAGATTATAATTCTGCGTGACTCCGGTGCTGATATATCTTTACTGTTGAAGAATACTGTACCAACGTCGAAATTGACTCATACAGGCCAGTATGCCTTAATCAGTACTATGGCTGGTACACTAACGGCACCGTTACTTCGTATACAGTTGAAGTGTAATTACTTCACTGGACCTGTTATTGTTGGGATAGTGAAGAAATTTCCCTACAGAGGCATTTCATTACTTTTAGGAAGTGACATTGCCAAGAATCAGGTACATCCTGTACTTAAAGAAACCAAAGACTCTGTTCAGTGTAGGAATTCTGAAAATACAGTATGTGTTATCTCCAGAGCTATGGAGAAACAACAGATGACTGATGAATCGACAAAGAAACCAGAACCGACACCAGAGATTGATTTACAGGCAACCTTCGTGGCGGATGTTCTGGGTGGTCAATCAAGTCATACTGATCAAAGTAATTTGTCGCCTAGACAACTACTCATTCTTGCTCATACGTATAGAGTTTTAGAAATAGACTGTATAATGCATTAAAAGTTGTCAGATCTAATCTTTTGCAGGTACAAGACAAGATGAAGGTCTATTATGACGTCAACGCAAGAACTCGTATCTTCCAGCCTGGTGATAAAGTTCTCATGCTGACGCCACTGTCTGGTCAACCCATGAGTGCCAAGTTTACAGGACCCTACGAGGTTATGGCTAAGCTTAGTGAGGTTACCTATCGTGTAAAGACCCCTGATAGACGGAAATCGCAACGAGTGTGCCATATCAATATGTTGAAACCATACATTACCAGAGAAGAACAAAATGTTGTTGCCTCGGTAAACACTGTTGTTAAAGTCAGGAATAATTTACCCGAAATTGAGCGTGAAGTAGCAGAAAGCAAATTACAAATCACCAAAGCTTTCAAAACCCTTAATGAAAAATTGGCACATTTACCCGCCTGCGAACAATCCGCTATCAAAGGTCAAATTAATGAACATATTAATATTAATCTATTTGCAGATGTACCCAATAGAACAAGACTGATTGAACAAGAGGAAACCAGTTTCACATGAAATGTTTTCTCTTATGTCATTTATTGTTATTACTTAACATGTGGTAATAAAATAAATAAATTATGTTTTGAATAATTAAAACATATAATATGAAACATTACGGAACAAAATGTACATTTTACTGGGGACAATCATACGTTTGTTGATGTAAAAAAAAATTATATTGCATACACCAATTGCACCTACACTGGTAGTTAACTTGGATACTTCCACACTTGTGTTTGTTCAATTATTTCTATTGATGTGTTTTGCTAAATACTCAAATAAATGTTTAGTTATAAACATATACGGAAGTAAGGATGATAAGTAAGATTAATTTACGGTTTACCGTTTGAGTAATAGATATTAATGTTTTACTTAATGTCTCATATATTTATAAGATAATGGGATAAGTGATTCCATGATAATGACTTTGTTACTAAAGTTATATGTGACATATGGTTCATTATAAACTTAAAACGTTTGTCCAATAGTCCATTAAATCTTATGGATAGTTTGGGAAATCGGTTTGTTTTATTTCATGTGTACGCTACAAATAATTCCATACTTAACACTGTCTGTAATTCCTTTGTGTCTTAAGGGGGGGGGGCGAGTGTTACGTAAAGGAAAGTAGTTTTATTTCCATAGATATATTGGTTCTATTAATATTAATTAAAGTTCAAAAGAAATAATCTTAAACCCGAAATGTTTCCGTGTTAGAATAAAACATGTATATGTTACGGCCAAAGCCCGAAGTGCGGCCAGATCGCGATCTGGCCGATGCGCTTGGCCAATGTCTGATGTGCTGTAAATTGCCAGTGTTTACGCTACTTTGGCCGGCCACTTCGCGATGTGGCTGGCAATCCCTGGCCAATGTCCGATATGCTGATGCTAGAATGTTCGGTAGGCGGCACAGGTGTGATGGCGGATTGCATAAGGTAGCAAGGACAGTGATACATACGCTGTGACGATAATTTCTGTTCATCTTCTGCTTTTCAGAGAAAGTCCTGCCGAAGTGGTCACTAATTATCAAGGAAATTAATTACCACACGATTTAGTAAACTATCTACCTGGATAAAAACACCATTTGCGTCATAAATTGACTGGATAGTGTCTGTGAGTAGAGGATTGACTTTTGATAATCCACAAAGGTGGTCAGGTCAGGCAGGAGCGACCGTATTTTTATCTATCCATTGTCCGCGCGGTCTAGTTTCATGTGTTGTATAAACATGGGTGGGGCCGCTAGTCGCGATGACAAAGAGCGTGTTTGATTTTATGAAAAGAGATAGAGAGGGAGTGTCAATACTGTACAGGGCAGGGCCATCATTGTTCTCGTGACCTACACTGACGACCGGGAAAACATCCTCCCAGCCCCACCTATTGATGGACCCTCGAAGCCACAAGCGACTGGAATGTTTAGACAAAGGGATGGGAGAGAGATACGTGACTTTAAAGTCCACCCACTCCTTTCTCATTCGTCCATGTTATATTTCGTGGGTAGATCTTCCTTGTGTAAAAACGCCCCAAACTCGACTTTACGGACTTATTTCCTTATGGACTTTAGTTGTAACAAGTGATTATAGATCTAAAATGTGTTATGATAGATGAACATGACTGATTTTGTAATTTAGTATAAATAAAGATGGATAATTTACTATAATAAACTAATTTGACTGATTTTTTTATTTATTTTAATTAAATATTGTTAATTTACAATAATAAACTAATTTGACTGATTTTGTAATTTAGCTTAATGGGCCGTATTGCTGCTGAGAGTTAACACCCTTGCCCCTTTTACAAGTCAATATTTTATGACTGACTTGTAAATTACAAAAGGGGCAAGGGTGTTAACTCTCAGCAGCAATATGGCCCATTATTAATCAATATAAGCCTAATGTGATAATTACGGTATACAAACACTCAAAGTCTGCTCATGACCTTCTTAATCGGGCTTTGGCCGGTCGGCCCTGGCCATTTCGCGATTCGGCCGGCCAAGGTCCGAAATCAAGAACAGATCGGGCTTTGGCCGGTCAAATGTGAGGTGATATTGAGATCGTTAGTCAGTTTTAGTTTGGGCGCTGTTGTGGAAGGACCGTGTATGACCATTCTATTATATACATGTTATTACGGCCTGATATGGTCTAGAAGAATCTCAACTGGTTAAGTTTATCGTCCATCATTGATACCTGTATTCTGTTTTGCTGTTCCATTCATACCTTCATTCTTGTTCGGAATAAATTGTGATTACTATTTTCAAACAGGATTGTATATTTCTTAATTATTAAGGTACAGTAGTATCTAACGTTTTTAATAACATTTACTTAAACATCATACGAGCCAATCAAATATAAAACTCTACAAATATATTGCAAATACTAATTTTATTCTTATACAACCTTGTGGGATCCAAGCGGGATGTGAATCAAAGGATGTAGTAATTATACATTCCTAAATAAATTATCATACGTCAGTAGCTGTTTCGCACGTGACAATATTAAATCAGTTCCATGTCACTTGGGCCTCTACTATATCAGAAGTCCCTTACCAGAATTAGCAGAAGATCTCTTTTTCTTATTTTTTTTTTTACCAAAGATTTCCTACAATATTATTTAGTACACTGACATAAATATAATATTTAATAATTGATACTAAATAATTAATATAACAAAATGCAATTGTTTTAATATAATTATCAAATCAATTAACTCATTAACCCATATTTGACATTTGCACTCTCCCAGAGTGCAATGATTTGCTTCCATTTTTGTTAGCTTGCAGAAATACTTTTTATTATATAATTAAAATAATGGCTTTTTTTTCTATTCTGGACATTTTTCTTTATGTTATTTATCATCTTAAAAGTAATTTCCATTGCGTAGTTTTTTGTAGCTCGCCTTTTAAAAAAACAGCCTAAAAACATTTTCTTCTACTCTAAACAGGTATGTGTAAAAAAAATATTATTACTCAATTAA
The DNA here is from genome assembly GCA_949126835.1 of Anisus vortex. Lineage (NCBI taxonomy): Eukaryota > Metazoa > Mollusca > Gastropoda > Planorbidae > Anisus > Anisus vortex. The sequence goes on along the minus strand of OX421505.1, from coordinate 33,029,255 downwards.
GTCAAATAAGATATGTTTTTAGATACTCTAATCTATTCTGAATCCCATCAATATAAAATTGTTACTTGACTAGAAAATTTCCATTGTACTTCAGATCGAAATATAACTGCACTCCTGGAGAGTGATGGGACACGAGAGGGGTACTTGTAAATTGAAAGAAATGCACTCTGGGGGAGTGCAAATGTCAAATACAGTATCAAAATATGCAAATATTTCTTTATATTTTTATCAAATAGTCAATTGTGACGCTTTTACTATGTAACAAATGGCATAGTTAAAATGCATTTAAATCATAAACAACATAACTTTGATAAATCATGTAGACTAATTATCTTTTGCAGTGTACGAAAACGTTGTACAATGAACAATGGGTTAACAATGTTGGAAATAGTTGAGGAGATGATAAATGTCACTGTTCATATAACACCACCTAATGATAGATCGGTAATGATGGTGACAGTAAGGAATAAGATGACCACTTGGATATTTTGTCCAGTCTTATGTGTGTACTACTGAGCGATAATGATTTCTTGGACTAGGCGGTACTGTTGTGATGGACCTAATGTGCTAAATTGCTGAGCTTTCTTTCAACTTTGACATTTGATAACTCCTTTCTCACTTACATTGCATTGCTGTCAAGGGCGTTGGAGCCACTGGGACTATAAAACAGAATTGCCCCTTAGAAGATACGTCTGGCTTTTTTTAAGGTATTGAGGTTCAATTAATTGTCAACTGGACACCAACCACAACTTGCTTATGGCAAAAAAATGCGACCCTGTTCTACCAGTAAGACAATCAAGGAGATAGTCTCGTCAACAATGACAACAAATCATGAATGATAAACCTGACCAAAACAGACAGTGCGATGCCACAATGTGAGGCGTTGATAGCGCTAACCAAAACATCAATAAGTACACATTTCTGTGAGAACCAAAAAGTGGTGCTGGCCTTTTGTCTTTCATACCTTAGAGATTGCTTTGTAGAATGCCTGGTTACTACACAGGAAAGGGCAGCTGCTGAAGTTATTGAGCTTTTGGCTTTCATCACAAAGTATCCAATAGTGTCTGCGTGTCAGCATGCTGAACGGTATTTCAAGGAATCCACCACCTACGCCACATCTACACCTCAGTTTTCTAGGGTCAGCGACAGGTTTAGGTTAGATATGAATGGACACGTTTCTTTTGACTCCACTGTACAAAATAGGCTTGCAAAATGACGTCGCAATACTAGACTGAAATATAATGTTCGTCTTCTCCTGCATTGTTTCAACCTTATCATGGAGTTGCCGTTTGCTCTAAGACTAAGTAATAAGAGAAAACTTGATGGATATGTAGCTTATTAATTTTCAATTTAAATGTTTTTTCATGCTCCAAGAATAAACTTAATGAAAAATAAGAATGTTAAACATTTTTTTTTAGAAAAACACAACAACAGTGTTTACGGTTATATGTTGTTTTTTTATAAAAGAAAATGGAACGTAACATCCATAAAATAAATAAATGCCTCTGTTCTGATTTATATATTTCTATGTTTTATTCTTCCAATACAAAAATAACATATTCAATACGTTCAATAGCAAGCATGTAAAGCATTTATCATTAGAAAACCCCGTACCCCTTTCGTGACCATTGCACTCCTCTAGAGTGCATCTCAACAAAACTACACGTACCCCTCTCGTGTCCCTGCACTCTCCCAGAGTACCCCCCTTTAACTTTCGAAGAAAACAAAAACCAATCAAATCACATGTATATACCGACTTTTTGATGCATTCTAACTAAGAAACACGCAAAAAGCACAGAAAAAGTTATTCGGATATACCCTTGGGTATTAATGGGTTAATATAATTATTATCTTGGGAAAGGCAATATCCACATCAGTATATGGTGTTTTTTTCAAGTTTTTAAATGTGTTACTTTTACTTGTCAATGAAACAGCTATGTCCGAGAAATCAACACAGCCGAAACATATGCTGTGAAGTACCAGAAAGCTATAACCCTTCTCAGTAAAGATGTCGACTATATGGTGACAATGGTAAAATTTTTAATCAATTCTTAAATTGTTGCTATGAGAAATATATAACCAATAGCACTTTTAAAATACTTTAAAATAAATATTTAGTGAGGCGATGCAATCTAAACGCAACAAAGTTCAATTCTAGAATGAAATCCCTGCAAACACAAAGTCTAATTCTAGAATGAAAACCCTGCCACAACAAACTTATTGCAAGTTATTGCAAGGTACACCTTGCAAAACAAACTTAAAGTTAGATACAACTGGAGTAAATGACTTGAAGTTAAAGACACTTTGCACAAAAGAAATTCCAATTAGAGATTCTATCTGGCACCAAAGACTGGCAGTTTGTGACACGTGGTACAAAAGACATTTTTGTACACATACTTTAGCATACTGTTTTTTTTTTAATAGGCTCAACTGACACATTTTTTTTAACTTACTTTAAACAGATAAACAGTATTTTCAATTCACTGAACAAGTACGGCTTGTCTATAGATGTTCGTATCCAAAGGATGGACATCTTGGTAATATATCTTATAATCTTTACTACACAAAGAAAATATATCGATATCAGGCCGTTATAACAGTAAAACAACAGTTTATTCATAAAGTATATACCACTGATAAATTATAATACTACAGCAAGAGATGTTATCTCTAAGTGTATACTACTGATACATAATACTACAGCAAGGGATGTTACCTCTAAGTGTATACTACTCATACATAATACTACAGCAAGGGGTGTTACCTCTAAGTGTATACTACTCATACATAATACTACAGCAAGGGATGCAAGGGGTCTAGGGGAGATGGGGAGGTGGGTATCTTAAATGACATTGATACACTCTTGAAGAGTGTTCCTTCCTTGCACGCATACAGTCTAACTTTCAACAAACAAGAACGAACTATGGCAGCTGTAGATATTCAGTTAACAAACAATCTCTAATTTAATTCGATAATAAATTCAAACATAGTACAAGAAGTCGTTAGTGTAAATCTAGTGGTTGCCACATATACAGAAGTCGTATTTTAGAATCACAATTGTTCATTGAAAGAAACATTAAATGATGAGTCAGTAGGTACATTTGTATAGATATAGACAAGTTATGATATATGAACATATATATAGATATAGACTTTTATGATATATGACCATATATATAGATATAGACTTTTATGATATAATATATGACCATATATATAGATATAGATAAGTTATGATTTTTGACCATATATATAGATAAGATAAGATAAGATTGCTTTATTGATCCGAATGAATGGAAAATTGACTTGATTACATAAATTCCGTTTTTTTAGCATACCTAAAACAATATTAAAGAACCATTTGTACTCAAACACAATAGACATTCACGCACACTATCATACCATTTATCATACAAGAAAAAAAGTAGGCCTATTATTAGATATAGACTTTTATGACCAGGAAGAAATAAAAACAGAAAAGAAACAATGCGAATGTAGGTCACAGGTATTTGTTGCATTTAACCTTAACATGAATTGATATATTACAGAGTAGCAATATCATCAACACCTTCATGCCAGGCACACGCAATGTGGTTGATAGTCTAGAGGCTAGAAATGCCTTCAAAAGTTGGTTAAGCATTCAGAATGCATACAATGTTATACAGTATGACTTCGCCTTGCACTGGACAGGGTTAGTTTATTGTATTGTTAATAACTGAACAGTAATATAATAAATGTAATGACTCCTACTGTCTCGGGAGACAATGGATGCTATACAATTTAAATGCTGCTGTGTAGTTCCATTTTATCTACTTGTTGCAGAGTCTGTAGTTGCCGAACAAGCCAATTCTTGAGTGTCTCTGGAACAGCCAGGACATCTATATTTATTGAATATATAAGTTGTCTAGCCATGACACCAGTGGCGTAGCTAGGGGAGGGGGTCCAAATTCGAAAGTCCCCCCAGGCCCTTACTTGAGAGGGGGGCCCAAAGGAGTGTCCCAATTGTTTCAAATTGTCCGAATTTCTCATGTCATAATGTCGAATGTCAAATTGCAGGGGCCCCTAAAGAGGCCTAGCCCCCTGGGCCCCCAAATCCCTAGTAACGGCACTGCATGACACCTATATTTATTGAATTTAAGTTGTCTAGCCATGACACCTATATTTTTTGCATCTAAGTTGTCTCTATATTTTCTCTTCTTCTTTCTCTCCATAGATATTTCAGCTGGTTTATATTAAATAAGTTATAATATATCAATGTATCTGTATAGGATTACGTGAGTTTTAGTTCTATGTAGATAACGATAGACACAAAAGTTAAAAGAAATTCATTTCTCCCAGTTACATAAAATATATAGGCTAGGGCTACATTTAAATTTTTATAAATTATTATAAATTGATTTATATTTTTGTGCGTGTCTTAGCGATGGTTAAACTCCTTCAAATAGCGAATACAGAGAAAAATGTAACAAAAAATAACAACAACAAACAATACACCAATTTCTTCAACATTGAAAAAAAAAACAACTCATTTACAGTCTAGACGAGTAATTGTTGTAACGTTTATGAACCACAACAAAATACAACAAAATACACTCTTGAAATTTTGAAGAAAAACACACAGTGCATCTGACATTTCTTTAATGCACACAAAACCATTATAATAAAAAAATGGACGGAGTGAGGGAAAGAGGAGTCCAGATCTGAACAGGAATTTAGTTTCTTGCATTTGCTCTACTTCTTCTTATTTATCTTATCTTATCTTATACATTACAGACGCTCCTTCTATAGAGAAGATTAGGCCTATTGCGTGCTACGCTCATCCGTGGTCCGAGTCTAGTCTTGCATTTTTATTAATGTTTTAAATGATGTTAAGTTACTGGTTTTCCTGGTCTGTTCAGGCAACCCATTCCATGCCCGAATGGCACTCAGGAAGAAAGAGTACTTATATGCATTTGCTACAAGTGACAGTACATTTACGTAGAATTAGACCCCTCAGCCGACGCCGCGCGCCGAACACGCCACCGAATTTTCGTCCGCCAAAAAAATCCGCCGGTAAATATGCGGCGCGCCGCATTAGCCGCCGTATTTCGTCCGCCGTAAATCCGCCGAAAAATTAACGAGTCGCCATAACGTAATGTTTTTGCTTTCTTAAATTTCATGGCATTCCGTTTTAAGATCGATTGCATTTTTAGATTAACCGTCGTCGGAAGTTTGAAAAAAACTAGTTATGTATACAGTTCTTGCAAGTTCTAGTCAGCAATGTCAATGGCCCGTGGATTCATCATGTCTGAAGCTGATGTATCGCATTCACAGCTAGCCAGTGAAGATCTATGTGAAGAAAGCCGATGTAAGCGGTTGCGAATGAAGCTGATGAATGAGCTGAGAACTGAGCAGTCACCTAAAGATTGTACTAATAAGGTATTCTATATCAATAGATATAATAATACTATGCAGTAATGTTAATTTATTGGCATTGAAACAGTTTTCATTTTATTTTGCTCTCAATACTAGTCCGAAGGAACCTCAAGGGATGCTCCACCAGGATCCAGACCCATTGTTATAAAAGTTTAGCTCGTCCCATCCTGGAGTACGCATCGACTGTATGGGATCCTCATCAACAACACCTGATATCTAAGCTGGAGATGACCCAACGTCGAGCGGCACGTCGTATCTTACAGGACTACAGCCTTAAAACTAGCACCTCAGCTTTGGTGGCCCAACTCCAACTGGAGCCCCTACATCACCGCAGAGCGATAAACAAGGTCACCACTATTTACAAGATCGTGAACCGCCACGTGGAAATGTCCACTCAGCCAGGCCGAATCCAACAGGTGTCCCGCTCTACCCGAGGCCATCAGCTCAAGCTGCATGTCCCACATGCACGCACCGACGTCTACAAATATTCTTTTTTTCCGTCAGCCATTAGACTGTGGAACACCCTGGACCAGGCCTCCATCACTGCCCCTACAGTTCAGGCTTTTAAATCGTCACTGAAGGGCTGGTCTAAAAAATTAAAGTGACACTCTGTCATCTGTTTATAATTGTTGTTTGTAATGCTTTTTATTTTATGTGTATTTAAATTGTGGACTCTTTCCTCGGTTCTAACGGGGTCTCCACAGTATTATGAAGAAGAAGAAGAAGAAGTAGACCACTCAGTTTGCAGTAAAATATTTTAAAATACATGCACTGTAAGATATAGTTTCCAGGATGGAGGATGGGCGAACCCCAAATGACCTGCTATATGCTGAGCTCGCGGAAGGCAAGAGAGCTACCGGCCGCCCCCAACTCAGGTTCAAGGACGTCTGCAAACGTGACCTAAAGGCTATAGATGTAGAGGTCGGAAACTGGGAGAACCTTGCTGAGCACAGAAATAGTTGGAGAGGCACCTTACACACCGGTATAAATGCGGCAGAGGGCAAACTTCGCCTTATGGCGGAGGCTAAACGAGCAGCGAAGAAAAGTAGGCTGCCCCTAACAATCTCCAACGGTCCAGCTTTCAGGTGCCAGAGATGCGATAGAGCCTGTCTCTCAAGGATAGGTCTCCACAGACACAGTCAATTTTGCAGGGCTGGCCAAATCACAGGAGCGCAAATATAATCGTCTTTCGAGATTATGGAGCAAATGAATGATACAGTATTTAAATGCTAGGCTATTTAGTGACATTTAGTATAGGTTTTTATTCCAATATTTTTTTTACTGGTATCTATTAACTGAACAAACTAAACATTACATCTACTGAGTACTATAAATAATGAAATGTTTTATAATCTAGCAGTTAATAGGCCTACTGTTGTGTTTGATTTTTTGAACAATTATTTCAGATAATGAGTACTCTAATTATAATGAAATGTTTTATAACCTAGCAGTTAGTACTGTTGTGTTTTGATGTTTGAACAATTATTTCAGATAGCTGTGGAAATTGCTGACTATTTGACGGCGCCTGTCGTTCTGTTTCATGATGTTCTCGCTTTCTTTCGTAGCAGTGCTGCATCATCCTTGTATCCACAACTTACTCAACTCAACCCAACTGGCTCGTCTTCACCTATCATCATCAGCATCATCTGTATCAGTGGAGTGCATGTTTTCGGTTGCTGCTGTGATAATAAACAGCAAACGATCAAGCCTAACAGCTGATAAACTACATCGTGTTTGTTTTATTCATGACAATTACAAACTGATATTATAAGTGCCTATCAGGTATTGAGTGACATAAACTGAATGAATGGAATGCATTCATGCACTGTATTAGTAGGACATAATATTAAACTTTTTTTTCTATTGTTTGAAATAATAAAACTTTTTCTGAAGTATTGTAAAAGTGTTTTATTGCTGAAGTTTTATTACTTCTTTATTGGCCAGGCATCAGCCGAATTTCAGCCGAATATTTCGTAATCAGCCGAAAATCAGCCACAAAAGTCAATTTACGGAGAATTCCGGCTAATCCGGATGTCAGCCAGCAGAATTTTGTAAAAAAATTCTACGGTAGAATCCATTGTATATTGGATTTCTATTATTATTGTTTTATAGACTCCATTGCATAACTTGACTTCTATTATTATTGTTACAAGTAGAATGCTCCTACCCTCCTTTACCCCACTGCCTTTCAAAATTTGTTCAAAGCAAGATTTTTTTTTACATTTAATGAAACTTTTTTTTTCTCTATTTTCTGTAACAGATTAGATCTCTATGGCTCAACAGGTCTTGGAGAAAATAGTAAGTTGGATTAGTAAATAAAGTAAGTTGGTTTAGGAAATAAAGTAAGTTGGATTAATAAATAAAGTAAGTTGGATTAGTAAATAAAGTAAGTTTGGTTAGTAAATAAAGTAAAGTACCTGTCATACCATATTGATTTATAGGACCAACAGCGTTTATTGGTGTCTGGTTGTATGGTATTGAGTATAGACTCTTTCATTAATGAAATCAAAATTGCTCATCCTCAGCAAACATCCAACAAAGATTCTATAAATCTAGGTAATTTTTAATTAAAACAGTTGAGTGTACAGTAGGTGTTTAAATACAAAAGTGCTGATTGGGTGTAAAGTGGGTGATTTATTACTAAGGTGCTGATTGGGTTATAGTGGTCTGAATGCGCGGTCTACCTAAATGGTTACATAAATCCCTTTTTTTTTTATTAATGTTACATAGATCCCTTTCTTTTCTATTTATGTTACATAAATCCCTTTCTTTTCTATTTATGTTACCTAGATCCCTTTCTTTTCTATTTATGTTACATAAATCCCTTTCTTTTCTATTTATGTTACATAAATCCCTTTCATTTCTATTTATGTTACCTAGATCCCTTTCTTTTCTATTTATGTTACCTAGATCCCTTTCTTTTCTATTTATGTTACATAAATCCCTTTCTTTTCTATTTATGTTACATAAATCCCTTTCTTTTCTATTTATGTTACCTAGATCCCTTTCTTTTCTATTTATGTTACATAGATTTCTTTCTTTTCTATTTATGTTACCTAGATCCCTTTCTTTTCTATTTATGTTACCTAGATCCCTTTCTTTTCTATTTATGTTACATAAATCCCTTTCTTTTCTATTTATGTTACCTAGATCCCTTTCTTTTCTATTTATGTTACCTAGATCCCTTTCTTTTCTATTTATGTTACATAAATCCCTTTCTTTTCTATTTATGTTACATAAATCCCTTTCTTTTCTATTTATGTTACCTAGATCCCTTTCTTTTCTATTTATGTTACATAAATCCCTTTCTTTTCTATTTATGTTACCTAGATCCCTTTCTTTTCTATTTATGTTACCTAGATCCCTTTCTTTTCTATTTATGTTACCTAGATCCCTTTCTTTTCTATTTATGTTACTTAGATCCCTTTCTTTTCTATTTATGTTACCTAGATCCCTTTCTTTTCTATTTATGTTACATAAATCCCTTTCTTTTCTATTTATGTTACCTAGATCCCTTTCTTTTCTATTTATGTTACATAAATCCCTTTCTTTTCTATTTATGTTACCTAGATCCCTTTCTTTTCTATTTATGTTACATAGATTTCTTTCTTTTCTATTTATGTTACATAAATCCCTTTCTTTTCTATTTATGTTACCTAGATCCCTTTCTTTTCTATTTATGTTACATAAATCCCTTTCTTTTCTATTTATGTTACATAAATCCCTTTCTTTTCTATTTATGTTACCTAGATCCCTTTCTTTTCTATTTATGTTACCTAGATCCCTTTCTTTTCTATTTATGTTACCTAGATCCCTTTCTTTTCTATTTATGTTACATAAATCCCTTTCTTTTCTATTTATGTTACATAAATCCCTTTCTTTTCTATTTATGTTACATAAATCCCTTTTTTCTCTATTTATGTTACCTAGATCCCTTTCTTTTCTATTTATGTTACCTAGATCCCTTTATTTTCTATTTATGTTACCTAGATCCCTTTCTTTTCTATTTATGTTACATAAATCCCTTTCTTTTCTATTTATGTTACATAAATCCCTTTTTTCTCTATTTATGTTACCTAGATCCCTTTCTTTTCTATTTATGTTACCTAGATCCCTTTCTTTTCTATTTATGTTACCTAGATCCCTTTCTTTTCTATTTATGTTACCTAGATCCCTTTCTTTTCTATTTATGTTACCTAGATCCCTTTATTTTCTATTTATGTTATATAGATTCTTTTTTTAAATATTTATTTTACACATAATTTAGTTTGTACACTAATTTATAAAGAGTTATTTCTGGGGCGAAGTATATCATACCCCCTCTCCAAATACTAGGGGATGTGTGGCCAGCACAATGTCCAGCCACCTTTACTTTACCTTAACTAATGTCAGGTACTCATGGGAGCTGGGTAGACTCAGGGACACCCTCAAGTCCTAGGAAAAGGTCCTAGCCTCCAACAGGATTTGAACCGATGACCTTTGGATCAATAGTCGAAGGCACTGCCAGTTGTTCATAAAACAATTGGTTTTATCTTTCTATCCTGATTTGACCGGGACGCCCTCTATCGGACGTTTTTGCAGACATCATCATCATCATCATCTGTCCTTTGGGTTCCTTGTGGAACATAGGGCCTCTGTCAAAGCACGCCACTCTTCACGGTCTCTTGCTAGTCGCTTCAATTCTTCCCAGCTCTTCCCAGTTCTTCCCAGTTCTTCCAGTCTCATCCAATATGCTTTGTCTCCATGTTCGCTTGGGTCTTTCTCTATGTCGTTTACCCTGGGGATTCCACTCTAAGGCCTGTCTAGCTCTGTTGTTGTTATCTTTCCTGAGGGTGTGTCCAATCCATCTCCACTTCCTTTCCATGATTTGTTGTTCTACTGTTCTTTGTCCACACCTCTCCCACAGCTTGGAGTTTACTACCTTGTCGAACCATGCGGCTCATTAAATTAAAATGTCACAAAATGTTAAATAGAAATATAATTCTTCTATCTTTCTTCAGGTATAACAAATATGGGATCTATCTGTGGGGCGAACGCTCTTTCGGTAGTAGAGATGATGGCGACTTTCAGAGATGTCAGGACTACTGCCCATGCCATAGCAGCTATGTAAGTTGAACATATTTATGCAACTATGTAAGTTGAACATATTCATGCAGCTAGGTATGTTGAACATATTAATGCAGCTATGTACTGTATATACTCGCGTATAAGTCACACTTTTTTTTACTAAAAATTAATACAAAAAGTAGGGTTGCCACATATACACCCAACACTTTGAAAAGTTCTAAAAACATCATTACTCTGTCATAAAGTTTCCTACATAACCCATATTATTGATTGGAGTTATGTAGAATTATTAGGATATGCGTAGGTATACATTTTACATTTAGAAAACTTTCGTTAGTGTAAATATTACTATCTTTCTATAACAGAAATTGAAATCGACAAATATTTTAGTTTTTTTAGACACTCCCCCCCCCCCCGCTTTTCTTTTGAACTTTTGGGACAAATTTTGTTTTGCGGAAACGTAGCGCAAGTTTAAAGGCGGCTATTTTTGCCAGGCTTTTTGAACTCAAATTACAGTAAGGAAAGAATCGTAAATCTGTGAAAGTCTGTCTAGGCCTATAATGTAGGAAGGCCTATAAAGCTTAAGATGCGTTTTATTTAGTACTTAAGGTTCAGACTTATAAGCTATAGCCTAATAATAAGGCAGTGTTGAGCATTCTGATAAAGCCGTGCCATGTCTAGGCAATGTTTCCAAAACTACGATCGGCCGATGGACGCGTTAGATGTCAATAGTGTGTTTTATTTTTTATTAGTTGCATGTAAGAGTTGAAAAAAAAACACAACTGGGCTATTATTTTTTGTCGCGCAGACGCACTTGAAATCATCACAAACAATGTTAATGGTAATTAGGACACGTGCATAGCGCGTCATAAATTCTGGCGCCGCCCAGTCTCCAGTCTAGGCGACATTGAGTCTAATGACTTTTTTTGTGCGTAGTGTTACTATTGGGATAGCAACTTGAGTAGGGAAAGGGACTTAGATGAAGAAACACCTTACTTTCCCATATCACTAATGTCTGTAGGCCTACTGATCGGTTGTTGAAAATAAATGAAGCCCTGCCTTTATTTGATTATGTTTGCCTTATGCACGATTAAAACCATTTTTTAAGGAAAGTTTCAAAATTAGGGTGAATATTTAGTAACTTTTTTGTTTAAAAGGTATGCATTTTTTAACCCGGGAAGTAGGGGTGCGACCTATGCGCGGGTCAATGACAACATATAAGAAAAAAATCTTAAACTAGGTGTGCGACTTATACACCGGTGCAACTTATACGAGAGTATATACGGTAAGTTGAACATATTCATGCAGCTATGTAAGTTGAAAATGTCCACGCAGTTATGTAAATTGAACATATTTATGCAGCTCTGTAAGTTGAACATATTCATGCAGCTATGTACTTACTTACTTACTGACCCTAACGCCGTGGGAGCATAGGGCAGCAACAAAGTCTTTCCATCTTTCTCTGTCACGTGCGACAATTGCAATCGTACCCCAGGAGTGACCAAATTCTTTTAATTCCTGCTCCACTGTTCTGTGCCAGGTTACTTTTGGCCGACCTCTCTTTCTTTTTCTTTCTGGATTCCAGTGTAGGGCTGTATTGCAGATGTTTCCATTTTTCTCTTCTCATCACATGGCCAATCCATCGCCAACGCTTTTTCATTATGATAGTGCCCAAGTCTTCATGGTTGCATTGGGAGATTAATTCTTCGTTGGATACTTTCTTTGGCTAGAAAATTTTCAAAGTCCTCCTGAGGTTTTTTGTGTGAAAAGTGGAAATCTTCGCAAGGTCCTGTTGTGTCATGTGCCAACATTCGGCACCATAAAGAAAAACAGGAAGTACGCAGCTGTTATATTGTTTCAATTTTGTTCTGGTACTATTTTGACATGATTTCCAGATGTTGTTCATGTTGTTAAATGCAATTCTTGCTTTGTTCAGTCTGTTCTAAATGTCCTCTTTGCTTCCTCCATCTGGTGAAAGTGAGCTTCCTAGGTATGTGAATTTTTCTGAGTTAGGAAGATCTTTATTATCATCTTTAACTAGAACCATAGTTGTGGTGTTTAGCATCATGACTTCTGATTTCTTATGATCGATTTTTAATCCAACTTGTGAACTAAAATTATTTAGTCTGTCTGTTTTGGCTAGCATTTGCTGATAGGTGTGAGACTAAAGTGCCAGGCCATCAGCATAGTCTAAGTCCTCAAGTGTTGATAACAAAGTCCATCTGATGCCATTGTCTCCTACTTCTGTTGTGTTTTTCATCACCCAGTCAATTAGGATGTTAAACAGCAATGCGGACATCACACATCCTTGTCTCACTCCTGTCTTCACTTCGAACCATATGTTGCTACCTTTCATGCAGCATCTGTTGTTGCTGTAAAAGCTCTTGATCAGCTGTACCAGGTGAGCAGGTATTCCATATGCTCGCAGAATGCGCCACAGACTGTCTCTGTAAACACTGTCGAATGTCTTTTCGAAATCAATGAAGTTGATATACAGTTGTCATTGTCATTCTGTACATTGTTCTATGATGTTTCGTAGAGCAAAAATCTGTTCTGTGCAGTTTCTCCCTTTTCTAAAACCTGCTTGCTCTTTTCTAAGAATGATGTCGACAGCTTCGTAAAGTCTCCCGATGATCACCTTGGCTAGTACTTTACTTGGGATTGACAGAAGCGTAATGCCACGCCAGTTATTGCAGTCACTAAGTGCACCTTTTTAGGGATTTTATAATAATTCCTTTAGTCCAGTCTTCTGCTACGTATGCTTCCACCCATATTTGTCTGAAAAGTGGCTCCAAATAAATAATTCAGTATTCTTCAAGTTATTGGATCCTGGAGCTTTATTGTTTTTTAGTGATTTAATGGCATTTACATTTTTTTCTTTGTAGGTGGTTCTACATTGATATACATCCTGAATTACTGCTTCTTCCAATTGTGGTTCTCTATTAAGTATTTCGTTAAAATGTTCAGCCCATTGTTGTTTATTTTGTTCAGCTACATTAGTCAGCAGTTTTAACTTGTTTATCTTTAATGGGTGCATTTGGTGATGAGTGGAATTTACCACAAATCTGTCTAGTGATTTTATATAACTGACCTTGCTCTCCTTTTGCTGCAGCTCTTTCTGCTTCATTTGCAAGTTCTTCAACAAATGCCCTCTTGTCTGCACGCACCATCTTCTTTACTGCTTTTTTGGCTTCCTTATGTTGATATTTGTATTTTTCTTGTAGTCTTGTTGACCTAGTGCTGATCATAAGATTTTTTATCTTGTGTCTCTGGTCTATGGCGCACCATATGGTTAGTGTAATCATTCTCTTGTCTTTTTCTTTTCTCTAAAGCCCAAGCATTTTTCTGCACTGTTGGTATGCAACTTTGAAATTTTCATAGTATGAGATAATGCTATTACTCTCATCATCAGAGCTTAAGCTTTGTAGTGCCTGGAATCTATTTTTGACCTGTGTGTTGAAGGTGAGCTTAGTGTGAGGACCTGTTAGTTTCTGTATATTGTATCCTCGCTGTATGTCTGTCGTGTTCTGTGACCGTCTCAGTTTCAGCTTCACTTTTGCTATTACCAACTGATGGTCACTTCCAACATCAGCACCTCGTTTTACTTTAACATCTATCAATGATCTCATCCATTTGGCATTTATAAGCAGATGGTCAATTTGGTTTCTATCTCTATTATTGGGCGAATACCAGGTCAACTTGTGAATCTCACGATGTGGAAACAAAGTGCCTCCTATTACCATGTTATTAGAGCTACAAAGTTCAACTAATCTTTCCCCATTTTCGTTCCTTATACCACAACCATGAGTTTCCATTGTTCGTTCGTTGCCATTGTTGTCATGTCCTACTTTTGCATTTAAGTCTCCCATTATTATCATCATGCCATGCACAGGTGCTGATTTAACGTCTACCTACAATTGTTCATAGAAAAAGTCTTTTGTTTCATCCTCACTGTCGTTTGTAGGGCCATAGCATTGTATAATGGTCATATTTATCTGCCTACTCCTCATTCTGATTTTAACTAGTCGACTGCTAATTGGTTTCAGTCTATGAGGCATTTTTCTGTATCTTTCCTAAGGATGATGGCGACTCCTTCTTCATGCAGGTTATCATCTTTTCCTGAATATAAAACTGTCTCTCCTGTCGATGTTGTTATTTTTCCAGATCCCGGCCATCTAGCTTCACTGATGCTTAAAATGCATATTCATGCAGCTATGTAAGTTGAAAATATTAATGCAGCTATGTAAGTTGAACATATTCATGCAGCTATGTAAGTTGAACATATTCAGGCAGCTATGTTTGTTGAACGTAAAAAACCTGGGTGTCATCCTTGATTCACAGTTGTCTTTCGATGCCCACATAGAAACCTAGTCGATGCCTTTATTTACAGCGTGTAGACTTGGTCAGATAAGACCTTTCTGTGTCATTTGACTCAGCAATTAAACTTTCCGCGTCCTTTATATTCTCGCGCCTCTACTACTGTAATGCTCTGCTAACGATAAGGTCGCCCAAATACAGTGTATTCAAAAAGGTGCTGCCCGCCTGGTCATGCGTAAGTCAAAGCTCGATTCTGTGACAGTTCTCTTGCGTCGACTCCATTGGCTCCCTGTGAAAGACAGAATTGAATGTAAAAAGGCGCTACTTTGCCATCAGTGCCTTTATAACAATGAGATGCCGTCCTATCTCAAGGAACTTATTAAACCATATGTTCTGCAAAGAACACTTCGTTCTCTTGACTCCTAGCTTCTGGAAGTGCCCCGTTTCTCTTGGACGACTGTTAGCCTTCTAAATATCTGGTCCGAAGGTGTGGAATTTACTTCCCATTCAACTAAGGCGAACAAGCTCCATTGATACTTTCAAAAAGAACTACAAATACACATTATTTCAATATTTACTTTAGATAACATGCTTTAGACCACTACTGTCTTACTTATATGTTAGTCGGTTATTTTGCTTCATTTATTTTATTTGTTCTATGTTTGTAAAGTTTTAAATCATCATTTAGTTTTATATTCTTTTAGCCTAAGCTATAGATTGTATCCGTGTTCTTAGTTTTAGGCTATGTTAGATGCGCTCTGAGCATACATTATGTTTTTTTGGAAACGCTATACAAATATTATTATTATAATAGTCATTCAGCTGTTAGTTGAACATATTCATTAATCTATTCTATGCAAGTTTAACCTATTCATGTATCTATGTAAATTTATCAGAAAATATTTAATTAAAAAATATATATTTAAATAAAAACACATAGTTTATTTATTGCACAAAACTTTATTTCAGAGAAATTGAAGTTGACTTTTTAGACTAGGCCGTTAAACGTTTTTCCCACATGTATATTATTTCCCCTTAAGACTTGGGGCCAATACTGACGGAATGGCATCAACTAATGTCATGGCCGTTGTGCAAATTCCAAGCGATGCCAACAGGTGGACATTCTCAGAATGTACATCGAACAACATTAAAGACTTTGCAAAACTAGCTAGGTAAGTTTTATTTCTCGCTAACAACATTAAATACATTGCAAAACTAGCTAGATAAGTTTTTTTTCTCGCTAACAACATTAAAGAATCTATCAATCGATCTATCTATCGATCTATCTATCTATCAATCTATTAATCTATCGATCGATCTATCTATCTATTGATCTACCTAATGATCTACATAACGATCTATCTGTATATCTATCGATCTATCTATATCCATATCTATCTATCTCTATCAAATTCTATTAATTTTTAATATATATCCATCCACCGACCTATCTATGTGTATATCTATCTATCTAACAATATGTTATATAGAAATATATGAATCTAGTATAGACTATAACCTTATATAATCGTCAGGAGAAAGGCGAAGGGCACAGGAAAAGGATACTGCGCCATCGTCCCTTGAGGACGGACGGATGCCATATGTATATATATATAAATATAACCTAATTAACAAAGCAAAACAGCATTTAAAAAAAAAAAAAAGACATAAAACCTTCTATGGCTTTAAATAATATTTTTATGCTTCCAAGACCTATTGACTATTCTTAATGAGGCTTGAACTTTTGAACTGGGGTCATCGTGAACTTCCGGTTTTATTTTTAATCTAATAAACAAAAAAAGCATGCTTTTGCTGGTTATTGACCGTTGATTTCAACCTCGACGGCTAGTTCTAGTCATTTAGAATTATACAAAGGATACAATATTTGTTATGAGGAATCCGATTTTAACATCAAAAGTGAGTAGGAGATAATTAACCTTTCCCGTACCGACCTACTTCTATCTATGCTGCCTTCAGTGTCCGCTATATAAGCGCCCGGGACTGTAAGGGTTAATACTCAAGTGTTAGTCGCGTGAGGTTAAATGTTTATTTGTTTACAAAATAAAATAGTCAAGAGTTGCGTTTTCTTGGTTATTGAAAAACAAAATGCGTAAATTCATAAAAACGAATAACAAAAATTCTTTTGCATTAAGCAATAAGTTTGATATTTTGATATTATATAAATGTGATTATTCCCTTCTGACATTCACAATACATTGTTTTCTTTTGTAAACATGTTTTGGAAATGAAAGAAATTTTAATCTCCAAAAAATGTTCGTACAACCAGTAACCCAGCACACAGACATGTTTCGAATAAGATGATCGAATTCGACCGGAAATGTTTTTTCTTGTGAACTTTTATGCATGCATACACGTTAAGACTTGTCCATAGACTATGTATTGCTATAAATTCCAGATCCAGCTGCTTGCTTACCACGAATTCTGTGTCCACTAAGCCCTCAGTGACTTATTCCACATACAGTGGCAGCCTCATGAACCCAAATGTAATTTGTCAAAGAAACCTGAATGATTCAAGGTCATACATGTGCCTGGTAAGTAAATTAAATTGTAAGAAAACAATTAAAAAAACAACAACATGTCACAGGCCCGAACACAATGTAAACATGGGGCATTGAAGAAATCTTTAAAGACAAGGTAAACATGAGGCATTGGAGAAATCTTTAAACACAAGGTAAACATGGGGCATTGAAGAAATCTTTAAAGACAAGATAAACATGAGGCATTGAAGAAATCTTTAAACACAAGATAAACATGGGGCATTGAAGAAATCTTTAAACACAAGGTAAACATGTGGCATTGAAGAAATCTTTAAACACAAGGTAAACATGTGGCATTGAAGGAATCTCTAAACACAAGGTAAACATGTGCATTGAAGAAAACTTTAAACACAAGGTAAACATGTGGCATTGAAGAAATCTTTAAACACAAGGTAAACATGTGGCATTAAAAAAATCTTTAAACACAAGGTAAACGTGGCATTGAAGAAATCTTTAAATACAAGGTAAACATTTGGCATTGAAGAAATCTTTAAACACAAGGTAAACATGTGGCATTGAAGAAATCTTTAAACACAAGGTAAACTTGGGGCATTGAAGAAATCTTTAAACACAAGGTAAACGTGTGGCATTGAAGAAATCTTTAAACACAAGGTAAACATGGGGCATTGAATAAATCTTTAAACACAAGGTAAACATGGGGCATTGAAGAAATCTTTAAACACAAGGTAAACATGGGGCATTGAATAAATCTTTAAACACAAGGTAAACATGGGGCATTGAAGAAATCTTTAAACACAAGGTAAACATGGGGCATTGAAGAAATCTTTAAACACAAGGTAAACATGAGGCATTGAAGAAATCTTAAAACACAAGGTAAACATGGGGCATTGAAGAAATCTCTAAACACAAGGTAAACATGGAGCATTGAAGAAATCTTTAAACACAAGGTAAACATGTGTCATTGAAGACATCTCTAAACACAAGATAAATATGGGGCATTGAAGAAATCTTTAAACACAAGGTAAACATGGGGCATTGAAGAAATCTTTAAACACAAGGTAAACATGTGGCATTGAAGAAATCTTTAAACACAAGGTAAACATGGAGAATTGAAGAAATCTTTAAACACAAGGTAAACATGTGGCATTGAAGACATCTCTAAACACAAGATAAATATGGGGCATTGAAGAAATCTCTAAACACAATGTAAACATGGGGCATTGAAGAAATCTTTAAACACAAGGTAAACGTGGGGCATTGAAGAAATCTTTAAACACAATGTAAACATGGGGCATTGAAGAAATCTTTAAAATGTCAGTGAAACCATCTTTCAAAATGCTCACGGATGCGCTGTATGTATTGGATCTCAAAAATTTCAAAATTTCACACAGACCCCCCACACACACGCACACACACACACACACACACTTATGCACATATTGTAATTTACTTACCTAGAAAAAAGAATTCCTTATATGAGTAATTTTCTTATACAGCCCGAAGAGAATTTCTTTTAATTAAAATGGGAATATTTCTTGATATGCAATTAAACATTTCAGAGTCTGCCCCAAGTGTACAGCAACAAACCACCCCGAGGTAACGCCGTATGTGGTCAGATCTACTGCCGAATCCCCAACACTATGACCTGCACCCCAGCCTATACTTCGGATGGAATGGTCTGTGACAATCAGAAGGTGAACTTTGAATGATTGTACATATTCTAGTTTATACACTTTTCGAAAATTTTAACTTGCATTAGTTTTTTTTTAATGAGAGCGATTTATGAATTTAGTTCGTTGCTCGCTAGTTAAACTTTTATAAGCCACATTCTAAAGTGGGTGAATACCTGTAGACTATAAGAACCTTTATGTCTGCTCTGATTGCCTTCACTTTATAAACTCTTCCAATTATGGTGTGACCAGTACAAATTATAAGCCCCTCCCTATATGAGGTGACTTCCTACAGATTATATAATCTTCCCTCTATGGGAGGATATATATATAATAATAAACTTATTTATATGATTTTAAAATATAAATATATTTTAATGATTCTGTAACCTTTTTCGGCAAAACATCTGTAGAAACGTTTACCATACACGTTTTTAAATACAATAACTTAAACACAAAGCAAATACTTTACTATTAATTATAATTATATTGAATAATTAAATTTTGTTTGTAAAATGTCTGGCTTCTTATTATTTTTGTGTTTAAACATTTGATTTTATTTTCTATATATAGAGGTGTATATCGGGCCAATGTTCTTCGTATCAAACACCAACTACTGACAGTAGGTCTATTGGCTCTTCTATTCTTGCAGCACTCATTAAATTATTCTTTGCACTAGCGAAATTCTCAATAGTTTGCAGATATGAGATAATTACAAGCTAAATACGTTTAATTAATGCCAAAATAAAACTTACATAAACCATTCTTCAGGTAACTGTGTGTGGGGAGATCAAAAGAATCTGGAATTTCCATCAATTCCATTTTACGGATCTTGCCAAGCTTACATTAGTAAATATGGCGCTGTAAGTTGTTACTCTACTCCTATCAATGAATCATGCTGCAGCACATGCAAATTGTACAACACTGGACGAGTTGGTAAGTTATTTATATAAGTCAGCACTTCTAAATAAAGACTAACCTAGATAACATATTTTTTTATACAAATTATATAAATGTCTGCATAATACAGTTTCAATATATTTGCTTAATAAACATAAGGACAAAAACACTTTCCTTATCCCTTGTACGAGAACAAATACATTTTTCAATTTTCTGTCAGCAAAGCTAAGATCTCAAAATTTTTAAATAATAAGATAAAAGTAAAGTCGTTGCTACGAGAATTATAGATCATCCAGTGTTCAAATAAATATGTAAAAAAATTAAATAAATTAAATTGCCATACGTCTTATTATATTGTTCTGGGTGATGATAATAGCACTTCCCTGTTTAGCGATTCACTGTTTAGAACGTTCCTGTTGAGGACTTCCCTCTTTAGCTATACCTGTTTAGCAAGCCTCTGTTTAGCACTTCTCTGTTTAGAAATTCCCTGTTTAGCATGTCCCTGTTTAGAACTTCCCTGTTTAGCACTTAGCTGTTTAAGAACAATACAGTATATTTTCTCAACCATACACATATCTTTTTTAAAGGATGCGAATATGGCGACCAGTCAAACCAATGTACTCTCTACACCAAAGCGTCTGTTTGCCTACAATACAAGAACTCATTATGCTGTGGATATTGCGAGTAAGTAGTCAATATATCTGTTTTTGAATTGATCACTCCACCCGCCCATCCATTGAACAATCCACCCACCAATCAATTGATCACTCCACCCACCCATCAATTGATCAATCCACCCACCCATTTATTGATCACTCCACCCACCCATCAATTGATCTCTCCACCCACCCATCAATTGATCACTCCACCCACCCATCAATTGATCACTCCACCCACCCATCAATTGATCACTCCACCCACACATCAATTGATCACTCCACCCACCCATCAATTGATCAATCCACCCACCCATCAATTGATCACTCCACCCACCCATCAATTGATCACTCCACCCACCCATCAATTGATCACTCCACCCACCCATCAATTGATCACTCCACCCACCCATCAATTGATCAATCAACCCATCTATCAATGGATAAATCCATCCATCTATCTATTGATCACTCCACCCACCCATCAATTGATCACTCCACCCACCCATCAATTGATCACTCCACCCACCCATCAATTGATCACTCCACCCACCCATTAATTGATCACTCCACCCACCCATTAATTGATCACTCCACCCACCCATCAATTGATCACTCCACCCATCCATTAATTGATCACTCCACCCACCCATCAATTGATCACTCCATCCATCTATCTATTGATCACTCCACTCACCCATCAATTGATCATTCCACCCACCCATCAATTGATCACTCCACCCATCCATCAATTGATCACTCCACCCACCCATTTATTGATCACTCCACCCACCCATCAATTGATCACTCCACCCATCCATCAATCGATCACTCCACCCACCCATTTATTGATCACTCCACCCACCCATCAATTGATCACTCCACCCACCCATCAATTGATCACTCCACCCACCCATCAATTGATCACTCCACCCACCCATCAATTGATCACTCCACCCACCCATCAATTGATCAATCCACCCACCCATCAATTGATCAATCCATCCATCTATCTATTGATCAATCCACCCACCATAAATTGATCACTCCACCCACCTATCAATCGATCAATCCACCCACCTATCAGATGATCAACCAACCCACCTTTCAAATGATCAATTCACCCACCCATCAATTGATCACTCCACCCACCCATAAATGTATCAATCTACCCACCTATCAAATGATCAATCCACCCACCCATCAATTGATCACTCCACCCACCCATCAAATGATCAATCCACTCACCCATCAATTGATCAACAATTCACCTTTCTATTCATCACACATCACATCTTTATACCATAAAGTAAAACATTTTAATATACTACAGGTATTATTTTCCGTATTTACCCTAACAATTAAAACAAATTCTTTATCTCTAGTAAATACATTTTTTTTATAACAATTTAATTCCAGTGGCTATGTGGGCAAGAGAGAAGCTTTCAGTAATTCTCCTAAACTAAGTAAAACAGAAAACAAAGTGGAAGTAACCAAGACACAGTCCTACATGGAAACAATGAACACTGCCCGTTAAACTAATATAGTCTTCCATTAATAAATACTCAAGAACTTCTTTATTTTTAACTAAACATCATAGAATAGTCTGCTACTTCTTTCATTATATTCTGACATATTGTTCACTTATAAAGTTTACATCGACATTGTAAGGCATCCATGGGGGCTAAGGTCATAGTTTACATTACAAGTAGGCCTAATTTTAAATTAAAAACGTTCATTTGACATTATTGCTTTTCTGCAAACATTTTATTTTTGATTTGACAAAATAAAAATGTAAGAATCATAAATAGTGTGCCATTCCCTTTAAAGTGGGTCCTATGTCTCTTTCATTTTAGCTTTCCTATAATATATTTAATATGCTTTATAAGTTATAGCTAACAGCGTAATTTTTGTAGAACATTTTTGAAATTCTATATTTCTTTACATTGATATATCTAGAAATATTTTCTTTTTCATATATTTTACAGCAAGAAAAAATATGCAAACAAAGAACAAAGCTTATTATATTATTTTAGTTTTTTTAAAATTCAAACTTTAAAAGCAAAGATTTAGGCCAAAGGAGATTTTCGCCCAGTTAAAACTGTAGGAATCTGGAAAATAAGTTTCACCATTTAATTCCATTTTTTTAAAAATAATTATATCATTCCAACACGTCGCGTAGCAAGGGAAGCCGAAGGGTGAACGGCTGCCCAAGGCGCCAAAGTTTGAATAAGTGAGCGGATGACTACCTCAGGTGCCCGTTTTTAATGAGTGTTTTTATGGTTGTTTAATTTGAATATCTAATCGCTATACAGTTAAATAAGCAACAGTTATCACGGCGCATTTCTTTTAAGTTACGGTTTTACGCGGCGCAATTAACAAAGTCTAGTCCCTTAATGTTGCATTTTATCATATTGAAAAAACAAATGAAAATAAGTAATATTTGATATTTCCCGTATTTCACCTGTTAGAACTCATCGACTAATTAGGGCTCCATGGCGCACACTTTGGAAACCCTTGACATAAAGCTACAGGATCTTTTTGGAAAGTTCTAGTTGAAGTTTTATGTAGACAAAACAATGAATTGAAATGGTTTTCGAAATCATACAATCATGTATTACAAGGCAATTTATTCACTATAATAAATCATGGACGAGACCTTCCATTTATATCACACAAGTATAATTATAATTTATATTGTTATTACGGCTAGAGCCCCCATTCAGTTTATAAAAATAAAAGTTATAGTGTTGTTATTGTTAGTGTGAGTATCCTTGTATTTAGTGAAGGTCTTATTATCTCATTCTGAAATTTATTTGTAGTAGTCTAGAGTATTCCTGGTTCTAAGTATCCCCTGGCAATTCACATAACGTAGTTTAGAGTTTTCAGTTGATTTTACTTCATATATAATTACTTTTGACTCATATTATACAGCAAGAACCTCGATGTTGAGTTGTAGTGTAGATTATGAATATAGTTGAATAAATACTACACATACACACATGTATATAACTTTGATATATTGACGTTAACCAAGTTGTGTAGAAAGCAACGATAAATTTGGTTTAATTTACAAAATCAATCCAGTAGGAATCCAAATAATATTATATACACAATTAAGAAATACACATATTCCAATTAGTAATGAATATCTTCAATGAACATATAGCATTGTAGCTAATAGTAGAATAATAAAGAATATTCCATAATACAAATCAAATAGGAACGAGTCTCAGAGCGTAGGATATTAGATGCTTCTCAATCGGCTGCACGCCAAGAACTGACTAAAAGTGCGTGGAATCGCGTAGAAATATGTTATGGGTCCGATATTGTCACCGATTGCATGAGAGTACATTATAATACATATTACACGATTGTAATCGAGTGTTGACATCATCCGCCATCTTGTCCGGACTAATAGTTTGGGAAATTCCAGATAGCCTCATTACACGGGTTTCAAGCGACCTTGACATGATGCGTGCGTGATCAAATGATGTCTTTTAATAAGGTTAAAAAAACAATAGCATTCTAATTAAATTTGGGAAAACCGGGAGACCTTGAGCTTAGAAATGTTTTGTATCGCTTTTACGGCAATTCGGATAATGATTAGTATTTGTTTATTAACAATGTAATGTATGAAATTTACGTTTCGTAACAGTCGCCCGTACCAAAAGGAAAAGAACATTGCATACTAAACAATAAACTCTAGGCATATGAAGATTGCCCAATCACACATGAGTCCAAATGCCCAATTCATTTTTGCCAAAGCTAGATTACGCTACAAAAATTATTAGCGACAAGCACCGGTTTTTTTACTATATAAAGCCTATTAAAAAACATGACGGTCTGGTCATTTTTTCAACTCGTGCACAGTCCAGACCGAAATAGACACACAGTCTAAACTCTAGGCACATGACCACTGTCCACCTATAGATGTGTTCAAATGCCCATATGATTATAGACACAGCTGGTTGGGGAGAAAAAAATAGTAGATGCAAGCACCATTTTTTACTATATAACCTATATTAAGAACACACGGCGCTTTGTTTTCAGTTTTTAAACTTCTACAGATTCAAGAACCATAGAGATAAAGACTCTAAACTCTAGGCATATGAATATTGCCCACTCACACATGAGTCCAAATGGCCAATTCATTTTTGCCAAAGCTAGATTACGCTACAAAAATTATTAGCGACAAGCACCGTTTTCTTACTATATAAAGCCTATTAAAAACTAATTATATTAAACTTCATATATATATAGTTTAGGGCTGTCTATTTTAATTAAAGTTAATATATATAGGTTAGGGCTGTATTTTATTATTATTATAATTCCCCATGCCAAACTGGCAAATAAATGTTGTTATTGCCAACTCTTATATAGTGAAATCTGTCACATATAGAAGTTCGGATTTAACCTATGTTTCAAGTGCAATGTGATGGATTAGGTCGATGGTGCATTTCAAATTGTTGAATTCACAGTCAGTTACATTTCCTCAGCGGAATTCACAGTTAGTTACATTTCCCTTGTAGAATTCACAGTCAGTTACATTTTCTTTAGCAGCATTTACAGTCAGTTACATTTTCCTCAGCGGAATTCACAGACAGTTACATTTTCTTTAGCGGAATTCACAGTTAGTTACATTTCCCTTGTGGAATTCACAGTCAGTTACATTTTTACTTTTCAAATTCACACTTAGTTACATTTCCCTTGTGAAAATCACAGTCAGTTACATTTTCTTTAGCGGCATTCACAGCCAGTTACATTTACCATGTGGAGTTTACAGTTAGATAAAAAAATGTTCCTTGTAAAATTCAGTCAGTTATATTTTTCATTGTGAAATTCAGTCTGCTACATTTCCAGTGTGGAATTCACAGTCAGTTACATTTCACTTGTAAAATACTCAGTCAGTTACATTTTCCTTTCCATTGTGGAATTCACAGTCATATTCATTTTCCTTGAAGAATTCACAGTCATTTACATCATACCTCATAGATTTCATTCATCGTATTATACAAACTCGTTTTCTTTCCGCCACAGAAGATAATGACTATTGTCACATAACTCATGTGAATACATAATATCAATAATAATGATAGACCTTGTGTCACCAAAGACTATGGCGCAGGAACTAACATTAGTCTGGACAATGCAGTAAAAAAAAAAGAGGTCCCTCCAATTTATTTATACACGCCGCATGTTTACAAAAAAAACAACGACAACAACAGCAAAAACAACCAAAGGAAAGCCTCTAGTGTACCATGGACTTAGATCATAACTAGCTATTTGCCTGGCATTGTCTCTATTATAAATAATTTTATAATATGATATTTAATCGACATGCAGTTTATTTAGGCATTTTTTCTACGGAGCTAGAGTTCAATATTTTGAAGCTCACTAAAAAATCACGCGTAGTCTTAAGATTACGCTAACTACGTCAATGAAATTTCTGGTTCTCCGATACGAAACCAAACTTTGACAAAGCAGATGATTCAAAACTAAATAGTAAAAAAAGAAAAGGTGTAAAGTCTAGTCTATTTAATTTAATAAACACGTGTCGCAGACCTCAACAATGTCTTGTGAAGTGCTAAATCTCCATTTGTTCATAATTATTTTTACGATTTCAAACCAGCATAATATTGTTGTGAACAAACTTCGTAAACCTTTCAAGGATAGTTTTTGTTCAAAGAGACTAAAAGTAAAACAAGAAAGGTGTAATATTATAAGTAATAACGTGCTGGAATGGGTATTGACAAAGATGAATGTAAACCAACTAAATTTACCATGGTAACGGCATAGACAAATCACGTTTGACCGTTCGGGCTGTGTGTAGATGTAATCAAATTAGATATACTATTCTACGTGGTTATAATGTCTGCAAAACTGTGTTTAATTGTGTGCTAAGGTAAGCGTTCTCTCAGCGGCGTATTTGTCTTACAGCAGTGGCGTAGCTATGGAGGAGCAGGGGGCGGGACATATTTCCCCGGGCGCCACGTTAGGGGGCGCCAAAATGAGTATTAAAACTAATTATTTCATTTTGATGTAAACTAATGTATCCCAAATACGTTTGCAAGATTGAATTTAGGAGCTCCACAAATATCTTTATTACAAATCAATTGGCAAGCATGATTTTAGCACCCCCATTGAGCATTAAGGGACGCCATTCTACTCATAAACAAATAACACATTCCCAATTTAGAAATGCTGATGGCGATCAGTTCAGGTTCAAATATAATCCTTGTTATACTGAAAGTGGCATTTGGTCTTGACAATTATACAGGTTGAATAATTTCGAGTCAAATATAGGATTTTACGTGAGTGCAAGAATTGATAACTCTCGGATCTACCGGTATATCCTTTCAGCATAGAGGCAGTCTATCGTCAGTAGCAGGTGAAATTTTGATTACTGCGTCATGGTTTAAATGCCGACTAGCAAACGGAGATGAAGTACATCGCTCGTGGCTATTATATTCACCAATTATTCAACTAGTTAAAGCTGCTTACTGTTTCTGCTGTCTATTGTTTACATCAGGGCTTTGCAACCTTTTGTTAACAGTGTGCCAAACTAGGATTGCTAAATCATTCAGCGTGCCAACAGCCTAAAAGTCAACCTGCTCTATTATATATTTTTAGTTGTTTTTATATGACAATTAAAATTTAACTCCTTAGCAAGACCAAGGCCAAAAGCAAAGGAGATTTATAGAGGAAATTATTAAAGCGTCTTTTATTTAATACAAAATTAACGAGTTTGTGATTATCATTTTTTAAATTTCCATTTACATTAAATACAATAATTTATTACTAAACTTTAACATTCAATGGTAATTAATGTCAAAATATTATCCTGTGTTGATGAAGATGAGGTTCTAACCCATGCAAAAATGTATTATATTTTGATCTCTATTTAACTGGGAAGTAGTTTAATGTGATTATTTTGACAGATAATAATTCCATGGTATCGTTAAGCGGAATAGATAAGTTGTAATCATACAAATTGGGTAGTTAATGAAAGTTTTGAAAATATACATTTACATTCTTCAGTCATATAATACCTATATAATTTTCAGATTTTTTTTTACAGTTTTATCATTTCAAAGTTATAAATTGTAAGCCATTTATTGGTTTTAAAAGAAAAAAAAAGAAACATATTAGTATTAGTATTAGAAATATTAGCTCAAATAAAACGGGTTACTTATCTCCCTTTATTTAAAAACGTGTCCACATTTCAAGACATTTGATTCAATAGGCTAGTGATGCCAAACCAGTTATGTTTGTAAGATAACAAATATTACTGACTAATTACCGGTATTATTTCTTTATATAAATCCAAAATTATGGTATTCATTACAAGATTTATTTATTAGAGGATTAAAATAGTTTACGTTAAACAGTTGTAAATAAACATGGTCCGGTAAATAAACATTTCCTGCATTTTTTGACTGTCAATTTAAGGAGTTTATATTTTAAACATTAATAATTACAGAAATTACATAATATAGTGTTATTAAATAAGTCTCTTATATTTATTAAATTAATAATACAAATAAATTTGTTTTATAATTGCTTATATTTATGTTTAATTAAAGAAGATGAGCATAAAAAAAATATTTTTTATGTAATTAGTCTGTATCAATTAATGAGTGTATGTGATCTTTTTGTATGCTTAAAACAGCTTTCATGTGCGATGAGATCTGTTCACAAGTGTAATTTGAACCAAAAGCTGAAAGCAAAAGAGCGAATGCCTAGCAGATAAGAATAGCAGGTGACTTTCCTAAGCAGCTTCCTTCCAGATTGTTTCCGCAAATGGGCATATTTGGATGCCTATTTTTTAAATGTTTAAAATTCAACTTTCTGCATTTTAAAATCGCCAATATCCCTTCACTTAAAAACAGATCTACTTCTAATAAGGTCGTAGTAATATCAAACCAGTTAGGATTGATGTGGTATGATAAAATGAGTCCTTCAATTTGAAAGTCTTGCCTTTGATTAAAAAACTACGCTTTGAGTGCTTCGATGCACTTCTTAAAAAGCCAAACTATCTATTCAATTCAAATATATGCCTTTTTATAGGGATGTAGGCCTACATGAAGTTAAATGTTTTGAAATTGATTTCACGGCAAGATATGTCCAGTTTCAATGCAATCCATTCCAGTAGACCTTGTAAATGCAAGTTCAACTCTCTTAAATGTGTCGCTGTCATTCAGAAACATCGGCTTCAACGGTCAGTTTTCCTCATTCAGAACCAGAACATGTTACTAATTTTATTCAATACAAAACACCTCTTGGAGGTGTCTAGCGTGCCATTGAAAACTACTCTGCGTGTCAAGTTTGACACGCGTGCCTTAGGTTGCCGACCCCTGGTTTATATCATCAAGTTTAAACTCACGATCTTCATTTGAGTTAACCAATGGTTTCAACAAATGGAGAAAGCCAGAAAAACTAGTCTGATGAAAACAGTCTCGGCCACCGTGTGAGACTGGTGTCCGCTGGCGAACGAGCATTCCCATACGTGGGCCCCGTCCGCATGGAATGCCCTCCCACTACAGCTTCGACAGAGCCCTAGCTTTGACACCTAGTGTTTTTATTTAAAATTAGTCAAGTTATATTTTAGAATTTAGTAGGCTAAATATCATTTTTAAATATTAATGAAATGTATTTTTCATCTGCTTCAATTGTATTAAATAAGAATTGCAAGAGCATTCGAGTTAATAAATTAACACATAATTTAAATCGTAAGTAAAGTTCTGGGCCGCTGGGTTAAACTTGTTCTTATTCGTTTTTTAGAAATTATCATCAGTTTGATGTGGTTTAATTTGCAGACATGAGTGCATCGCGCCCTTACATGCCTACAGTCTACTGACAAAGTTCATCGAGATATTAGCCCGTGTTTTCGTGATTTTCACCCGTCGATACGACGTGGTGTGCCTGCTGGGATGCTGTGTTAAAACAACAAATATGTTTCACAAAGAATTATTAACGAATTTTTGTTCTAATTAACTAAGTGCGTTGTTTTGTTTCCTAAGTGCCTTCAGTGAACCTTAATTTGATGCAGGGTCAGGGGCGAAGCCTCGAGAAGAGCTGATGGGGTGTCCAAATTACCTGATGCTGTCACTGTCAAGCTTTCTAATTTACTTTATCGTACAACTGGCACAAATCTTGGTTTAATTAATAAGATCTTGCAACCGAGCCGTGAAAAAAAAACAGGGCGTAGTGAAGGGAGACTACACTAGCTCGTAACAAAACGGTTGTGAGGTTAAATCATGGTCGTGAAACAAGATGCAAGACCAGTGTGAAGAAATATATTATGGGCCAGCGGGTAGACCACGTCGTATCGATGAGGAAAACATGTCAATGTGGTTTCCGTAGACATTGTGTCTTTTTAAGCCTAAGAACGCTCAACACACAGGGGGTGTAGCCATATTTCTATCACCACAGGCTAATCAATCACTTATAGAGTGGCAACCGGAAGGGTCTCGGATAATAACAGCATCTTTCAGGAATTTCAATAAGGGGATCAATCTCAATGTTATACAGTGTTATGCTCCAACAAATGAACAAGATAAATAAATAAATAAGATGATGAAATAAAGAATAATTTCTATAGTAAACTACAGACAGTTCTAAATAGATTTAAAGATAAAGACTTAACAATAGTGATGGGAGACTTTAATGCAAAAATAGGCTATGATAACCAAAGATATGAGGAGATAATGGGGAGACAGGGCTTAGGAATAAAAAACGAGAATGGAGAGTTGTTTATTAATTTTTAATCAGATTATTCATTAGTAATAGGAGGCACTAGACTTGAACTCTTCGCAAAGCCAACAGGCCGAGATTACTCTTTTAGGGCCAGGAGAACGAAACTTGCAGTATCAATCAGCTGTGAAACGTCCCCGTAAAAAGTCGACACAAACGGTTAGCCTTCCCCGTCCACTCTGAGCCCCTGCAGGGCGGGGCACTCGACAAGCACATGTTCGACCGTTTCTAGCGCCTCCATGCAGTTTCTACACCGCGAATCCTTGTTGGGCCTAAATCTGCTGAATAGGCACCAATACCACAATGCCCAGTTCAAAACTGGGCAATAGTAGCTGAGTCTTTCCTGCGGAGTTTCCACCACCCGTCAGCACGATCCGGTCCCTTCAAATGCTGCCAAATACACCTGCCCTTGTCAGATTCGTCCCAGCCTTTGTACCACTGATCCATTTCCCATTGACGGATCAGTCGCACTGCTGTCTCTACCGAGCACGATTCGTCCACATCCGGTACCAACAAGGACCCCTTCTTGGCTAGAGAGTCCGCTATCTCATTCACTTGGACTCCTGCATGACCTGTAATCCACTGGAGAGTGACCTTCACTCCGTGCCTGGAGATCAGACCCGAGATAGACATGATCATATTTATTTGAGAAACGCCCGGGCCATGACCCCCGACCATTGATGGCTTTGAGGACTGAAAGCGCATGAGTGAAGATGACGATGTCAGCACCCACTTCTGACTCATAATCTAACTTTGTCCCTATTGCCTCAACGGCATGCCTGATTGCTTCCATCTCTGCTTGGTAGTTGCAGATTGCACCACATGGCCCTGATAGCTTCCCTCTTCGGGTACCTGCCCCTAGGTACTGCGCAAGACATCCGTACCCAGCCCGCCTCTCGGCCCCACTTGTGGCACTCCAATCAGTTTACGCCTCGATCCTTGATGCAGTCCGGATAAGAACGCACCGTCTCAAGGGCAGTAGCAAGCTTCTCAGCCAAGCTGCTGTGTTTTCCGATCGCGGGGTCCGTCATTTGCATTCGAACCTCTGGTAGATAAGGAGATATGTGTGGAGGAAGGCCAACTCCCGTTCGCAGGTCCTAACGATCCCCTGGGAGTTCGATCTCGGCGCAAAGATTCACAGCATGGTGCATGAAAGATTGCATTTTGATCCTACGCCTAGCCCCCCCAGGAATCAACCATCATCCTGAGGGGAGAGCTTTCCTTCAGCCGTTTATACCGCTCGTAAGCAGTGATAACGGCTATTTTTCGTCGCACGCCAAGAGGAGGTACGTTTGCCATGACTTTTACCGCAGCCGTTGGGGTTGTTCTAAAAGTGCCACATATCAGTCGTAGGGCTTGGTTTTGTACAGAGTCCAGTGCCTCTAAAGCAGTTTTAGAGGCATAGATTTGTACCGGCAGGCTGTAATCAATTTGGGACCTTACCGCACCTAAGTAAACTATCCTCAACACATTTGCCTTCGCACCCCAGCTCGTGCTAGCCAGTCTTTTAACAATACTGAGCTTGGAAATCGCATTCTCTCGGACCAACCTCACATGGTCAAACATCGATAGTTTACGGTCCAGCGTCACTCCTAGATAGACCGGCTTCAGATCGTTCCTCAGCACCTGTCCATCTAACGTCAGCCTGATTGGTACTTGTAGGACATCGATCCCTAAAGTGAAGAGTGAGTAAATTGGTTTTACGCAGTTCACCTCCAATCCCCACATCTTTGCAAAGCAGGACACCACAGCCAAGTCCTGCTGGACACATTTCACGAGAGCAGTGATATCCGTCCCCGATTTCCATATGGTAAGGTCGTCAGCAAATAGCAGATTCGAGCTTCCCGGATAGTTCGGCAGCATATTCCAGCACAAAGATATTCACAAAGCCACATGGATGTCACCAGATCATCATACACACAACCAAATCGACCATATTTGCATAAAAAAGAAATTCAGGCGCTCATTGCAAAACGTAAGAGTTTTCAGAAGTGCTGACGTAGCTTCTGACCATCATTTATTAGTGGGCAAAATTAGGCTACGACTTAAAAGACAAAGAGATAGCCGAAGACGCAGAACTCAATACAATGTTACATTTCTAAAGGAAACGAACGTAAACAATGAATTTAGAATTGAACTGAGAAATAGATTTAAGGCCCTAGAAGACCTGGAAGGAAATGATGACATAGGCACACAGTGGGAATCAATAAAGGAAGCATGGAACACAACATGCAAGCAAGTGCTAGGGATAAAAACACACCCCAATAAACCATGGCTTTCAGATAACACTCTCAAAAAAATTAAGAAACGGAAAGAAAAGAAAGTTGTTTTGATGAACAGCCGAACCAGGGCCTTAAAAAAAGATGCTCAAGTTTACTATACAGAAGTTAATAGGGAAGTTTAAAAAAGCATTTAAAAAGATAAAAATGATTACATCAACAACCTGGCAGCGGAGGCAGAAACAGCAGCACCTACGGGAAACATAAATGAGTTGTACAGTATAACAAAGAAATTAGCAGGCAAATTTCAGCAACAAAATAAACCCATCAAAGACAAAGAAGGTAATAAGCTAACAAATGCAGAAAAGCAGGAAAAGAGATGGGTAGAATATTTCAAAGAACTCTTAAACAGGTCTGCTCCCCTTAATACCCCAGATATTCAACCAGCTGAGAGAGACCTAGAGATAGACTGTAATAGACCTACAACAGGAGAAATAAAAAATGCAATAAAAACGCTAAAGAATGGGAAGGCTGCTGGACATGATGGAATACCAGCAGAAGCAATTAAAGCAGACATTGAGTTATCAACTAACGTACTATACAACATTATTGGAAACATATGGGAAAAAGGAGAACTACCAAAGGACTGGAGAGAAGACAATTGCGCACACGACAAACGCGCACAGACAATTCCGCAATGACACAAATGCGCACAGGACAAACGCGAACACCGATAGTTGCGCACACGGACAATGGCGCACACCGACAAATGCGGACACCGACAATCCCGCACAGTGACAAATGCGAACGGCTATATAAGCGCACACCGACAAATGCGCAAATAGCAAGTTATGCATCGCCAATTTAAAGATTTAAAGATGGTTTTAGTCTTAGTTGGTTTTCAGCAAAAATACATCATGTTTAAAGCTAACAATATATTAATAATCATAATAAATGTAATAATAATTGTATGCATATTGTTACGAAACAGAGTTTCCAATAATTATAATTCACGTAGATTTCTTATTAATAGATAAAATCGAAACGCGAATCAACTGAGGGAAGATAATAATTATTAATAATTAGAACGAGGCTTGACAAATAGCTTAACATAGCGTTAGGGACAATTTTGATACCGTTGTCTGATGTATTCGATTACTATTGGAAGTTAGAATATTTCTTCATTGAACCTTAGTGACGCAAGCAGTTCTAGTGACTTCTAAAGTAATTCCGATTATAAGGCATAGTTAGCCCACATTGTTGACATGAAAGTCTATAAAAGATCGCGCACTTGTTTAAGGCGTTCTCTCCTAATTTCGCTTGCTTAGTGAAAGCATGTCTCTCGGAATTTAACTTGCTTAGTGAGAGCATGTTGCTTCAATTCAGCCTTGCCCGATAGATATCGTTCCTTCTTTGTAGAGATGGGCAAAACCGTTCACCATGCTGATCGCCGCTCAATTGAGCGCTCACTAAAAAGATACGGATCCGTTGAACGGTTCCACGGATCACTTAGTAATTTACCCACCTCCCCCCCCCCCCCGCCTCCCTCCATAATTTTATATGTTGGATGTCAAGGGGAGAGAAAAACAACTTGGATCCCTTGTTGAAACGCCGTTTTTTTTGTTACTTAAAACATTAAAAAATATAAATAAGAAATAATTGTTCTCAATTGTCTAGTTGTAGGCTACTAAACTAATTATAATTAAACTTTTGTTTTTAAGCTATAATTCCTTTTTTTTCACCTAATAATCTACTAATAAGTAAAATTAAAAGGGTAAATGTAAAATACTGTAATCATATTGGCTAATTATAATGCAAAAATGGTATCATCAACATTATTTACAATTGACAGCAATTGTACGATCACTCGCATTCGAAACCAGCATATCGAAATGCAGAACGGGAACCGATCAGTACAGACCCATTCAGTACTGAGCGGGTCTGAGCCGATCAGTACAGACCCATAATATCAGTACTGAGCGGGTCTGAGCCGATCAGTACTGAGCGGGTCTGAGCCGATCAATACTGAGCGGGTCTGATCCGATCAGTACAGACCCATATCAGTACTGAGCGGGTCTGAGCCGATCAGTACTGAGCGGGTCTGATCCGATCAGTACTGAGCGGGTCTGAATCGGTCTGATCCGGGTCAGATCCAGATTCTAAGTGAACTATGGAAACCAACATATCGAAATGCAGAACGGGAACGGATCAGTACTGATCCGGGTCTTTTGACAGTGATCGGCTTTCGGATCCGTTCCTTTAAAAGACCCGGATCAGTTGATCAGTTCTTTAGTGAGCGACCCATCTCTACTTCTTTGTTCTGAGTTAGCCTGGATAACATGGATAATGTTTGTTAGCCTGGATACCAATGATAATGTGAGTTGGCCTGGATAACAAGGATTATGTTAATACTGTGTAATTGTTTATTTCCTCATTTCGGATGTAAAATACTGTGTAGGACTGCCACGCTTAACTATTGTGTTATTGGCATAGTCTAACAGGAAAGTATTCTTTTTAACTACACACTTGATGACCCACCATTATGCATTCTATAATTGGAACTCCCCTTGTAAATCACCCAATAAATTATTATTAATGTTTGATAGACTTATTCTCTCATTCACGTTGGAGTTTTTGTGTTGTGATAACCTTACAGGGAGGATTTACTTCAGTGGTGAATGGTCTGATATTTTCAAGTAATTTATACACTATTGCTGAATAACAGATTTCAAAAGGATACAACCCAGGGCATACTCTAGACTATACTAACCACAATAATAACAACAGTAATTCAACTCATACTATTTTAATGAGATAAACATCAACTAACTTACTAATTCTGTCATAAGATGAACTGTTAATAAATATATTGAATATTGAAACAACAGCACAATTGAGCTGGAATTCATATTTATTAGAGGGGGCTCGGAGTCAAAATACAAGAATAACATTCTTAATACAGATTAGTATGTCATCTAAAATAAACATAATGGACAATATAATGAACTGACGTGATCAGGTGTTGAAAGTGTTGGATGACCACTAGTGCTTGCTGAAACAACATCTCATAGCTGATTAGGTAAGCCCATTACTTACTTCGTTGATGGTCAGTGGTGTTGAATACACGGACAGTAATTACGAGAACGAAATGACTGTTGGTTTCTGTTCGAAGGAATTGTGTCACGTAATAATATTTTTAAAAAATTAACTTTTAAATGTATAGACTAATAGTATAGTAATAAAATGTTCGTTCTAGTAGTACTGCTACGTCATGATTTTTAAGAGATGTCATTTAAAAAATTTTAATTGGATATTTAAGTCTTAATCAACATGTTAAACCATCGTAGTATGATGGAAGCTCGTAAAATGATGATTAATACAAATAACAGCAGTACTACTACTTAAGCATATAGTTGAAAATAAGACGTATACTTATACATTATACTAAAAATAATTGTGTTTTTTTTTTAATAAAAGAAAGAGGAATATTAGTCTTAAAATAAAAGTTGGCATTGCACTTTTCTAAAGGCAAAGTACGTTTTAAAACATGCATTCATGCAACCGATTTGAACAATTTTTTATTAGTGATTAACACGTAGTTTTATTCCGACCCCTCTTTCAACCCGCAGATTTATTAGGTACATAATCTTGGTTATTTATAGTGTAGAAGGAAGTCCTAATTGAATGATGAAATTACTGTTGATATTTTATTACACATAACTTTGCAATTAGGAGACACTTTTCCAATGGACTATAGTAAATAGGATTCACACGGATAATGTGACATCAATGAATGCTAGGCTTTTCTGTTATATCAACAGGATCATAATTTCTCAACTTATTATGACTTTGTTTTCTCTTTTGATTTTAAATTTGTATTTTTTAATTTAATTTATTAACAAATTGCTAACTAGAGTGCAGTTAAATAACAACATTGAGTATAGATGACTTAAAAATATGAAAAAATATGAAAAGAACAATTTTAATATTACTAATATGTATTTTATTTAATTACTTCTAAATTGTAACTTATACTTATAGATACTAAAATACAAAAGATTTCCTAATGTTCGTTACTGCAAATTAGCAAGCCTCCTCAAATATTTCAACTTGTCATTCTCTTCAGCATAGCATTGCACAGACGTAGCGACTAATACATGAAGATCTTGGTATTTTCTTTTTTTCACCTCTACACGGCCTGCCTGAGTATTTACCAGTGTCAATCTGTGAATGGCCAGATCCCTCTGAAGTCCATCAAAAAGGAACCATATACTGGGATGACTGCAGTAGAATAATGAATTAAGAGCATTGTGAAATCCCTCACAACAGTTTGTTGTTTTAGGGCACTGTTGAAAAGCTGCATCATGGTGATTCCATAAGCGGATGGGGAACTGAGGATCTCTGCCTGCTGCCCCTTCAATGTAGGTTGAAAAAAAGTATGTTAGGATCTCATTGTAACTCTCAGCATTTGGAAAAGTAGCTGCTAGCTGAGCAAAAACATTCCTCACATCATCAAGTGGGACAAAAGTTAGTGCAGCAAGAGATTTTTATTTCAATCTCATTTCAATGTCTGATTGAAATTCAGCCTTAGGTCCAACACTGTTAACTTTACGAACAAGGCTTTGGCATAGATAAAATTAACAACCTTTTACCTCAGCATTGGGGAAAGCTATTCTTACTGCATTCATGCAGGCTTTCTCAAAATCAACTAAGACTTTTTGCGGTGCCAAATTAGGCAAAAGGCTTTTCATAATGTCAAACATTCTGTTATAGGTACCCATGTGTTTTTTTTGCAATAAAACATACAGACATGGTGGGTACGAGTTTCCCCACTTTGGCATGCCAAGTATAAAGCTGGTAAAACATGGTGGGTACTTTGTCAAAAGTGCCATCTCCATATATTGTGTCTTTATTTAGTTCATTTAACAACTAAAAATCACCTAATATTAAAATTCTATCAGGATCATTAACTCCTGAATCGTGTAGTATAAAATCAGTGTATTTGTCTGGAATTACAAAATTTATTGTTCCTGGGTTAGGAACATTACCATCTTTTCTGTGACGTAACAGAGTTCTTGAAAGTGTTTTGGTATGTGTGCCAAGACATCGCTGCTTACATGGACAGTACACTCCCTATGACATTTCGAGGAGTAGCACTTACTGCAGACTTCTTGGATTGCTTCATCAAGCTTCTTGCAATGTTGGCTTCCACTTTTTGAGGGCAGGCATCATAACAATGGTCCGTTGGGGGTCTCACTATGTTGTTGTTGTGTGTCTTTATATTAGCATGACACTTCATTGCTCGATTCTGTCTGCACCGCCAAGTTAGAACCCCATTGTTATTCCGGAAATAAAGATACTCAAAGCCTTGGTAGCTTATAACCTCATTGCCACCTTGACTTCTTGAAAATTCCATTTTTGGGACTATTAAATGAAAATGAAAAATTATTTATTAGCAACAATATCTTATCATTAACATAAAAACTAACATTCCTATTATCTTATTTTTAACACACTCCTTCTATACAGAAGATACTGACGTCCAACGCTTATCTATGGTTTATATCTAGTCTTATATTTTTATGAGAATTGGTTTTCCTGGTTTGATCAGGTAACTCATTCCACGTCGGCGTCGGAATAATATACAGAAAGAACAAGAATTTTTATTTGTTTGTTCTTACATACAGAATCAGAAGTGTGTTCATCTATTTGAGGATTGTATTAATTAAATATCTTTGTGTTGTATTTCCAAGCTAGAATTGATTGTTTTATGCCATATTAATACTTTATTTTGTGTTCTTTCCTCTAGTGATTGTCTAGGTTTTATTATTTAAAATTAAAAGGAACACTGGTAGGCAGCCTAGAAAATGTCATTGTGGAACTCCTGAGCTAACCATTAATGTTTCTTATGTAGATTTTTTAATAATTACAATTATTACAGTTTGCGTTCTTCAAAAAAGGAAGTCTTGGATCCAATGTTGTATGGTACCAGAGATGCAAAAGTATTTAAGTTTATAGTATTGTTGATAAGAGATAAGCTAATTTATATTCAAAATTCGTTATAAATCTAAACATTTAAAAAAAAAATTTACTTTTAAGTTACCAAGGAACTAAATATTATATAAAATTATAACTTGGTGCAGCTCTA
Source organism: Anisus vortex (assembly GCA_949126835.1). Taxonomy (NCBI): domain Eukaryota; kingdom Metazoa; phylum Mollusca; class Gastropoda; family Planorbidae; genus Anisus; species Anisus vortex. Next base: position 32,990,588 of record OX421505.1, on the reverse strand, counting down.
AACCTCTAAATATAAGTTAGTTAGGCTGAGACTTACATTAGATATTGAACTATTGATATAGTCATGTGGCGTGAATTTAAAAAAATATAAAAACAATAATCTGTTAACAGTGTTAACTGTATAGTATAGTTTTTTTTTTTTTTTTAATATTTAAAATAATAGGCAATCCTCCGAATCCTGGTCCAAAATTATTTTACACTAATGACTAATAAGTCAGAGTCATTCTATTTCTTCTAACTATAATTATAATTTTTATATTTTTTTACATTATCATTTCATTAATTATTTTATAAATTGTATATCTATTACCTATATTTTTTAAAATAAGTATGTAAAAGTATTTTAAATAGTTTTAATTTTAATCTTATGTTGTACTGTAATTTATATGTAATTTAATTTAATTAGTCAATTTCTCAATAAAAAATATTATTTTATTTTTAGGTTTTAAAAGTTGAAATCAAAACCTAATATAATACTTATAGTATTTATTATTAATAGTAATATTATTTAAATTATTTTAGCATTAGTCTTAAATTAAATTTATATCATAGTAAATGACTTGACTTAATTTTTAATATTATAATTATGAATTATGAATAAGGCTTATTATTGATTATATTGCCAATTGTTGCCAATGCCAAATAGTAAAATTATTAAAATAGCATTGTCCAGCATTGCATTAGACTAAATTAACTAAATTAGACTTAGACTCACTAGTCATTAGTATACATAATAATAAAAGTAATAAAAGAATAATACTATACTGAACTATCCTGCATTGGCTAACGCAATGATCAATGAGGAATGACGTCAGATATCGCAAACTGCAAATGGCAACCCATTTACAATTTTTTTAAATAATTAAGATGTAAAATAATTCACTTCATGTCATAGTATTTTCTTAGTCTTAGAAAACGTTCTCAATCAACCCCTTGAAAAGCGATTTTGAATAAATATAATGTAAAATCTAAACTAAAGTACTAAGTGCATCATCGTGGCTTGTTTAAGTAATATTAATATTTTATATAGCTAAATATTTATATTTTTACAGTTTAGCACTGTTGTTATTATACTAACATTCCATTCTCTTCCTCAAATAACGAGTTTTTGTCTTAAGATTCAATAAACGCTAAGGTTTTGAATGAAGATGTGTATAAATGGCAATGATTGATTCAATCATTGAATGAAATTGAAAGCAGTTAAAAGTTAAAACCAGTTAGCTACGGTTCAGTTAATTTTGTATCTTCCACTCTCATAGTGAAAAAATTATTTCGACATTTAATATTTTTTCTGAATTATTTTAAATTCAATTTCTTTTGTTGTCTATTTTGTTCCTTTTTTCCTCCATACTTTGCCTTCCTTTCTGGTACTGAAAACTATTTGAACTAAATTATATTGAAACATTTTTTTTTAGTGTTTTAATTATAGCTTCATTGTCAGTTTGCGCTTTTGTCGGCGTGCGCTTATATAGCCGTTCGCATTTGTCACTGTGGGCGATTGTCGGTGTCCGCATTTGTCGGTGTACGCCATTGTCCGTGTGCGCAACTATCGGTGTTCGCGTTTGTCCTGTACGCATTTGGGTCATTGCGGGATTGTCTGTGCGCGTTTGTCGTGTGCGCAATTGTCTTGTGCGCATATGTCTGGTCACCGTCTGGCACACGTGTCGTATGTTACTGACTCCTGTTCTACATCATGGGCTCTATTCTTACCACGCCACGTCTACACCATACTTCACTAATGCGCCATCTAATGAATGCTCAGAAATACGTACCATATAGTAGAACAGCGATTTTCAAGGATGTTATTAGCAAGCCGTTATAATCAATTTTACATCCTTTTATTACAAAACCTATTTTCTTCAAAATGGTGATAGTTTTTCTTATACTTGTTGTTATGCGAAGTTAAGATCTGATAGTTTTTCTTATACTTGTTGTTATGCGAAGTTAAGATCTTGTGTGGTTATATTAGTGCGACCTAGTGCTGTCAAAAATCGAAAGAAAAGAAAATTAGTTTTACATGAATGCATTTGTAGAGATATAAGCCTACTTTTGATGTACTCACCAGTAAAAAAAAATCTGCTTAGGCTTACCACTACATGTAGGCCTATACTGTTGATGACTCAGCAATAATGAAGAAGGGCAATAATGATATTGTGCATTTAAACTGGACAGATAGTATCTGTTAATAGTGTCAAGACCTTCCTATATTAATTTACAATAACATTTAAATGACTACTTTACTCCTATAGTCATGAGCTTAATTAGGAAGGTCCCAGATCTTAATAATTACATAGGAAAACAATGTAATTAAAACATTTACACATACGTAAATGAAACAACAAACACATGATGTTTGATTAAGAGAACTATTAGCTATTCTAATTTTATTAATAGTGATTTTATGGATAGAGACAATATAACAGTAAATAATATCAAGCTGATATATAGTAAACACAAAGGAAAACATTATATCTATACTAAATGGTTATTACAAGCATATGAAACGTAATATATAAAAGAATGTTATCAAAACACAACCGTTACATTATCATAGCCTACGCCACACGTCTCCACTGGCTTGGTCCTCAACGGCATCACACTGCCTCTCCTCTGACGCACCATCGGACGCACTACTGACGTACTGATGCACCAAACTGCCATCAGCAACCAGTCTACACCGCGGCCGTCTACACGTCACTACTAAGCCACTGCCACGTAAACCACCGCTAGCCACCGACCTTTTGCCACCAGTAGTCAGCCACTTTGCCACCAGCTGGCCACCGCTCTTGGCCATGTTGCTACGGTCACCACCGCTATCAAACTATGGGTCCCCAGCCTCAGCACGGGCCTGGGTACGGGCCTGGGTACGGGCCGTCACCTACATAATTTGCAATAAAAAAAAAACTTAATGTTGTCCTAAACTATATCTATATATTATATATTGTCTATTGGAAGGTATCGATGCAAAACTCAACTCACCCGTGTCAGAAAACACTCATATGTCTGTGGACAGTTGACTTGGCTTGGGTGTGATCCAAACATCAGACCACAAGTCCAAGTTCTGTACCCAAACCCTCAGTGTCTCTGCGTTAAATAGTTTTGCATCGAACCCACCAAGTCCCACACCTGTCAGTGTCTAACTAGATTTATTATCGTGCTGGATTCTGTCTCTCTTTGTCCATGCAGAGTCCCCCTCACTGTCGCACCAGTATCAAGTATCACTAGCTCCAGTCTCGGTGTTTACAGTCCATACTAGCCTACACCTACACACTAAACTTGTCTCTAAACCTATAGATCGTCCTTGCCAAACATTCCTAAGTCGATCTATGTTTCTGTTATGTTGTTGTGATGCCGTGATACCAAGCCTCGAATAAAACAACTCCTTGACAAATAGGAACATTGCTTCCTATAATAAGTAAATTAAAAGATAAACTATTGCAAATCTAAGAAATAACATGTGCTTAAAAAATTAAAATAAAAACTCCTCGTCAAACCAATTTGATATAAAGGACTGTGAATTAGCGTTCTTAAATGTTTCTGTACTTGACATAGGCTACGAGAGGATTTTGTGGCCAGCAAAAATCCCATCCGTTTTTTATTTTTCACCAACTAAAGTCAGGTATCCTATCAGAGCTAGCTACACTCAAGACACCGCGCAAACCCAGGAAAAAAATCCTGGCCTTCACCAGGACTCGTAACCAGTAGGCCTACGTTGAGTAAGCTAATCTTTAAAAAATAATAGGTTTAATTCATTCATAATTCAATGAATAAGTCAACACACCCCCTCCCTTTTTGGTAATGTATTTATCGCAGTAGGATTAGATTATCTTACTAGAAAGCAACATTTTTCTTAATTAGACCAGATATTAGCAGATACACCATAGATAAAATTAATGTATGTTACATGTATATATATATATATATATTATATATATCATATATGCAATCATTCAGCATACACAGTGCTATTTAGTGGGTATCTATTATTACCTAGATAAATGAAGTCCAGCTAAATATAGATACAATTATACCAATTCACCACACTGTAGATGACTAGGTGTACGACTTGTACGAGTGTATGTTTTTTTGTGTGTGTACACAGGAGACCCTAAGTTAGTTGGACTACGAGGATATGTGGTGTCAATACAATATACTGAAACTGAAACAGCCACTTGCGGGTGGCGGGGAAGGATAGCAAGGGGCGCCGCGATGAAAAGAGGTGTGTGTGGTGGGTGGAGAGAGGAGGGTCGGTTGGGGCGCCGGTGACACCGAGTAGCTCAGTGGACTTCGATTACCTTCGAGATAGGCATCTCCAACCACCAGCCTATTGTTTATGAGATCCTTTGGGCTGATAGTTGTGTGAATCTGTAACATGGTAAATTTTAATATATATCTCCTGAAGTACGAAATACTTAGCCTACATTATTCCCCTTTTAATATCCTTAATTCTGACACACTGGCTAATACAATTTTGCTGAATACGATATAATAGATGAAATGTTAAAATTAGGTTGATTAAGCTACATAGATCTATTAAGTAAATTTTCTGGAAAAATTAAATGAGATAAAAAATATATTAGTATCAGTGGCGTCTTCAGTAGGCCCTACGCTATTGCAAGGAGTAGGTGGCAAATAGTACTAGGTAGGAGATGTAGGGGACAGGGAATGCAACTACAGTTTGTATATTGTGTGTGTGTGGACAATAATGCAAGAAGGAATAGTGAACATATGGTTACAATAGAAGGCTAATTAATAAATGGTGCATAATTTCCTCCTAAACTTTTAAACAATTAACATTTTAACAAAAGCTCACTAGTGAAACGTAAAATAAATAATGATTAAATTAATGTACATATAGATAGCCTAGGTATGAAAAGAACAATAGTAAACAAAAAGGATAGAAATATTGTTAAAATCCTCGGATTGGAATAAAATGTGGGAGGGACAAGTGGGGAGGGGGTATGAACCATGTCACACCACCTTCGTGATTCATGGCTCTGAGAGTTATATCCTAGTTATAGTCAATTTAAAATGTTTTATACACATTTTAAAATGTATCACAATAATTAATTATAGTAGGCCTATTGACCTTTCCGTTTCAAATCTATTTTACACATAAAAGCAAGCGTCTAAAATTGTGTTACTTGTTTTGAGGGGGCGGGGGTATCAAATTGTTGACGTAATTATATAGGAGGTCTCTAAAAGTTTGACAGTTGTTGACAAGGCAGAGGGGGGTGGAGGTAAAAAAACGCCAAAAAATTGTTGACGTAATCAATGGACGTCTCCCAATTTCGTTCCACGAAAGAGAAACAATAAAACAGACTCACAGGTTCATTCTTTGTTATGTTGGATGCTGACGACCACACAAAACGAAAAACAATAAAACAGCAATAGCAAAACAAAACACAAAAAAACAACAACTCAGAAAGACAGAACAACAAAAAAAAAATTCAGAAAGACAAAGAAAAAACTCAAAGACACTATCCAAATTTGTTATTTGAAAATGTGCGAATATACATCCGAATATAAAGACAATTTGAACTTTTTCAAGGATTCCTTTTAAAAATGTGTGTACCAGTTGGAGTTGTTTTTTTTAAATTATTATTTATTATTGTTTCTGTTTACAGGGTTGATGAAAATATTCAAGTTAAAGTTGGAGCGATTTAGGCTATAAAAAAAGGCCACAGAAAGGCAGAAAGTTCGGTGCCAAATTTTTCACCCCACTCGTCAGCTAGGTATTGATCAAGTCAATGTACGTCCCCCTTCAGAAGTCGCCCGGGACAGAACAATATTTATGCGACCTTTCAATGCGTGACACTCTACATTTCAAAAGAGCGCCCTCTAAAAAGCTCCAACCAAGAACAAACACAAAAGAAGTGACGTGGAGGTGGGGTGGGTGTACGAGAGGCGGGGCACCGAGGTGTAACTGTGACGGGAAGGTGGACATCGGATAGGTACGTAGGTCCTCCCGAGTGACCTTACGAGGCGTTGTCTGGAAGCTGAGACAGAAGTAATCAGTTTTCAAATGGCGTGACCCCCCATCCCGCTCGTCTCGAGATAGCTCGGTACATTATTCATTAAACAAACGCCCCCACCCTCCGCCTCCCCATATCTTCACATTCTCACGGCGCCTCTTGGTTTATTGACAATACAACACTTTCCCTAACGCCTCGTTGACTATGTCCGTATAATTTCCTACCATAAAACGGTCAGTCTCTCTTCTCCATATAAAGGCTTTTAACAGCATCAAAAGTGGTCGGTGAATAGCCAGACGTGTCTTTTAATCCCGAGTCTTGCGAATCAGAAATAAAAGGTTTAACTGACCGTTACAGAAAACATTTACTTCCCCACTGTCCGTTTCCTCGCCCCCGCCCCCGACAAGCCTCATGGGCGGCCCCCTTTTCAAATAGACTGCGATACTCTTAATTTCAGTGTTGTTTAAAACCGTTTGTTTCGGCCTATTGGGAGACTCGATAGTCCGGCTCGCGACAATTAAACCTTTAGACTTTAGATAATTATTTAAAATTCCCCGAGTTCTTCAGATGGCATATCTCAAACGGAATATCGCGTTACCTAATATTGCATTTCAAATGTGTAGACCCTGTTGGAAGGTCACGTAGTCGCCAATAATAAAGGAGTAGACTATGTCTCCTGGTTATTCAAGTCGGGGGGCGACGGAAAGAATATCAGGGTGAGATTGTAGAGACGTGAAGGAATTGCAACAAAAGATGGCGTTTTCTAAAAAAAATGACAAAAACCTTAGCAATTACACATTGTGGTGTACGTGTGGATAAAAAAAGATAAAGGATAGCCGCTGGGTAACAGATATAACTTCTGGTCATTGTCCATTGACCCTAGTTATTCATGTTCATCTGCTTTGTTCAAAACAGTTTCTTCTTATGTTTGGATTTGTTTTGGGACACCAGTTTGAGAAGCGCTGGTGTACATTCTCCAGGAAAAACGTAGAGAACGTTGAAAGAATGGAATTCCAGAAAATTCCAGAGGAAAAAACTTAATATAAAAGAAATATTGTTTGGAGAAAATGTTTTGTTCGTAGGGTTGGGGGAGGACCAGGAGGGCGATTTAACATGAGCAAGGAACAGCAAATAAGTAGCTCCATGCTAGCAATTTATTGTCTCACTATCTTCCCCCTCCCACCCCACAAGCAAAGCTCACACACACAAACAAAACAAAAAACACATGACAATGGTCTGTATATTTATGGAAGTAAATGAATGAATGTTTGTTGATTTGTGCCCCCTCTCTTACTCTTATTGTTGCATATTCTGAACAGAATACATCTAAAATATATTTAAAAAAACAACAACAACAAAACGACCAAACAACTTTTTGACACTTGTTTAAAGCTCAGCGCCCCTCATCTCTCGCTTTGCCCCTCATTTTATTGACAGGAATTACATCCCATGGATGTATTTTACTTAGATCTAGTTGTCTTTTTTCTCTCGCATCTTTTCTGTTGTTTTTTTCCTTTTTTTAAAATACGTTTTTGTTGGTTTGTTCTTTTAAATGTACACCCCTCCCTCCCCCTCGCCCCTGATCTCAATGCCGTTTCCACTGTAAATAATATTCCTGACAGGGGTGTCACATGTTTTTTGGGCCCAGGGAGTCATTATTTCTTCCCCCTGCCCCCTCCCCCCATACCCTCCCTAAGATTGTGTGTGTTTGTGGTACAGGGGTGGGGATAGTGTATCTGGATATGATGAACTAATGTTTTGGTCTTAAATTTGTTCATTCTTCTTTTCTCATACACCCATCTTACTCTAAATTATTTATTTTCTAGCTTCTAATTACATTTATGTTATTAATAAGCAGTATCTCAAAAAACAGGGTTCGAATCCTGGTGAAGGCTGACGTTTGATCACGGGGTGTCTGGAGGGTGGTTTACCTGAGTCTAGCCAAGCTCTTATGGGCCTGACTTTAGTTGGTGGTAAAGTAAAGGCGGATGTGCATTGTATTGGCCACACTATCCCCTAGCTTGACGTGGACACAGAAACTGGAAAACGCTGCTTCATCGGTCATATGAAATCAATTTGGTACGATGGGATACTTTATTTTGTTTTAGACAAATTGAAAATTTAAAACAAGTCTTGTTTTTTTTTTAAAGCACGTGTGTGGATGGGGGAGGGAAGGAAAGGGGGGGGGGTGCACCAAAAATAAAATAAATTAATATATTAAAATTAGTTGTTCAAATTTCGAGATTAGCCTACTAACAAAAAATGTTTTTATTTTTTTAAAAATTCAAATTTTAAATGAGTTTAAAGTGATTTGGAATAGCCTCGTAGCCTACCAAAATAACGTTTTACATAGGAACAAATACAATTTGGATTTTGCCCCCCAAAAACACTTAAATTATAAGTGCTTATACTGAATTAATCGAAATTAATCGAAAACATTAGACAAATAAAAACAAATAAAATGAGATACAGTAGCAACGATCTTTTACAGCTTCGATATCAAATGTATCATAATATAACCTTAAGACAACTACGGTTCAAAGAAGTAAAAATTACAATTGAACAACTACGCCTTAACAGGAAAAGAAAGAGAGGTTCCAGAGGGCAAAAGAAAAACACCACTGTACAAAGACTGGTAAACGTTTCAATTCTAATTAAGATTAAATATTTCACTGACACACACAACCAATCTCCAAAGAAATGTGTGTCCATATTGCTCGGCAACACACAGTCAGTCAAAAATAAAGATCTATGTCTGAGGCAATATATAACCGAATTTAAGACTGGCCTGACTGTCCTAACCGAAACATGGATAAGCAACGAAGATACTCTATTGTTATCGAGCACTGAACTGAATAACAATGGCTTGAAAATGGATGTGGTCAATATAAAGTGTGGAAAAAACGGTGGCTTGGCCTTAGTATATAGGCCTAAGGACACCATTAAGACGAAAAAGATAAAAGGAGGCGCGGTCAGATCTTTTGAATATGCAATATGGCAGTGCCTCTTGAAAAAAACATTAGCATATACATTATAGCTATTTATAGACCTCCATACTCTGAAAGAAAGAAATCAACAATTAACATGCTTATAGAAGACATAAGAGAGTTCCTCGACCAAACTCTCGCTGAAGTTTACAAAAACATCATAATCATGGGAGATTTCAACATACACGTCAACAAGCCAAATGACTCCAAGGCTCAAATATTTAAAGAAACGATGGAATCGCTGGGTCTCGAGTAACATGTCACAGAGTCAACACACAAAACAGGTAACATCCTAGACCTGATATATACAGAAATAGGAGGGAAAATAAAAATAAATAAATGTGAAAACAAAGATTATTTATCAGATCATTGTCTCATACATAGTGAGATTAATGTTCCTAAGGAGAACATCACAAGAAAAACTATAACATACAAGAAGTATAAAGACATAGACAAAGTCCAACTAACAAAAGACTTATCTTCTTATCTTATACATTACAGACGCTCCTTCTATAAAGAAGATTATTACGTCCTACGCTCATCTGTGGTCCGAGTCTAGTCTTGCATTTGTATTAATGTTTTAAATGATGTTAAGTTACTGGTTTTCCTGATTTGTTCAGGCAACCCATTCCATGCCCGAATGCAATCTAGCCCGCCCTAATTTTAATTGTTGTTTTACTTTTACTGACCTATACGTTCTTTAAACAACTTGATGTCAGTATTTCATAGCAATGCTAATAGTCTTTCACGTCTCTTTGTAGCGGGATTAATTTGGTTTTGGAAAGCGTTATTCGAAGAACTGTTCATATAACGACGAGCGTTATCGGAAGAACCAAATCTTCGAATAACGCCGAGCGTTATCGGAAGCCCCAAATTTTCGAACAATGGTGAGATTTAGGCTTTACTTATGACTTATATTAACTTATACTTATTATCTTATAGCTAAAGTAGCCTATATGCCTACTAATCTATAGTGTATTATTTAGGATCATAAATTTATATTTCTAGCTAGAAGGAGGTATTTATTGATAATAATAAAGCCCTAACAGGGCCTAGGCCTAACACTATTTGAATTTGACTTGAAGTATTAACTTCTAGGCTAAAAAGGCCTAACCTTTTGTTTGATTAGATAAGATTACTTTATTCCTCCAAATTAATGGAAATTTACTTGATTTAATAAATTCTTTCTTTCAGTACACTTCAGTACAATATTAAAAAACCATTTGTACTCAAGCACAATAGAAATAGACATTTGCGCACACTTTAGCCTTTAGCTTTTTTTATAACGTTTAGGCCTATTATTATTGTTATCAATATCACTATCATACCATTTATCGTAAGAAAAAAGTATCATTTAAGCTTAGGAGTCAGCTATTGTATTTTCTGGCTGACAATGACAAATGGTTACTTACAAAATATTCATGTATTTACCATATTTACGTATCCCGTTTTACTCAAACTGAATAATCTATATATATAAAAAGACAGTGTTAAGCCCCGCGAGGATCCCCATTGGTCAATTTGAAAACACGTGTGTCACTGACCTATCCAGGCCTAGCCCAATATACCGTCTAATAATTTTTCACATCGGACATGTGTCTTCGATAGCTCAGTGGTAAACGTAGTGGACCAGGGTTCGATTCTCCAGTTAGACTATACTTTTTTTTTTCGACAATTAATTTTTCAAACTTTTAAAAACAAAAGACATCAATAGGCAATATAGATTTTGTTAAATAAAAATATTTGACTATTTTTCTTACCCTATTACAATATTTATTTACTTTCCTAAAAGTATTCAGTAAGTGTAGTTTATAAATTTGTTATCTGCACCCCAGACAGTCCTTTTTTTTTTCACCCGGGCAACGCCGGGCAATGTAGCTTGTAATTATATAAAAAAAGGTGGAGACGGCGGCGGTAGAACCTGCGACACCTCGGTTGCCAGCAGACAGCATTAACCATTAGGCCACGAAATCGTGTTCAAAGTTAACGAAAAAGAGTATATTATTATAAGCCGATAGGGAAAGACAAATAATTATGCGCATGCGCCAGTAGAACATGAAGACCTGTGCGAATCTTCAAATAACGCCAAGGGTTGATCCAAAATGACGACAAAAGCTATTTATAGATATGACTTTTTCATCCGGGTCTTTTACTGGGACATGGTTTATTTTGTTTACACATAGAAACATGGTTTATCACTGCAGCAGTGACTCAAGACGTGTGCGATTGCTGATAGGTTTTACTTTATTAATTAAAAAAAAATAGTTAAGTCACATCCAAACTCGTCAAAGTCAAGTCAATCAATAGTCAATAGTATCATGAAGCTCTGACACTACACTACCAAGTACCCGTGGCGTACCCTGGGCTGGTGTCACTCGGTGCGGTAAACTTTGGGTGTCACCCCCCCCCCCCCCCATCCCACGACTTTCACCATAGTTTTCGTCTCCTTAAAATAAGCCTACAGTTCAAAAAATGACAAAAACAAAAATAATATTAATTTAATATTAAAAAGTAAAAGCAATAAACAACTGAAACTACCGTACGGTTAGTTATTTTTACATTAAAAGTATTTTTTGTCCTTTCATGCTCTTCAAAACTGCAAATGCGTCAATCACCTCATCAAATTCACAGTATCACTTTCAATCGATAACATACCCAGATCAGACAGTCTTGATTGTCCCACGGCGGATTTTAAATAGCTTTTTATAAGCTTGAGTTTTTAAAAAAGCTCCGTTCACATTAAGCCACAGACACACATACCGTAAGAAATTATTGAAGGCCTCGCGAGAGTGTTGGAAGAGATTCTATGAAGAACCATTTAGCTATGAATTTCAAAATATCTAATACTGACCAGACCATGGCTTTTTTTAGGTCAATATCAGCTTCCTTTACTCTAAGCCGTGGTATTTCTTTTAAGAGCTCATCTTCGGATAGCTCATAGTAGAGAGAGGTTGTTAATTCTTCTTCACTTGCTGACAATAGAATCTTGGGCTGAACAGCCTCAAACATATCTGCAACATCATTAAACGCTGTTGATCTGATCTGGAGTTCAGAATGACCGCAATAAATACACTCTAGCATCTCCCTACTGCTTTCTTCTCACAGCATCTCTTAATTTTCCCCCTGTCTGCTTTTCTTGAATTTTTATCTTCTCTCTACCGAAATCCCATGTTGGTCTGATTTTTTTAGTGCTTGTTCAATAACAAGATTTTTCTTTGCATGGTTGGCCAGTACATTTATAAATTCATTTTTTAAGTTTTTGTAAAAGATAAGATACAGATGCTTTCCCTGTATATGTACTTATCTTAATTCTCATTAGATTTTCTTTCAACACTGGGTCATATTTGGAAAGCATCTCAACCCATCTCAAGAAATATTCTTTTATTCGACGAGGATTCATCTAGGCCTAATATCTAGCAACATGTGTAGGATGTCTCTCCACTTTTTCTTTTCCCTATCCGTTTGAGCAATACTTTCGGCATCTTGTTTTATGTAGCTGAAGTCCCGCCAATATTATCCATTTTTCCAGGCAACATAGGTGCTCTTCAGATATCTAATGATTATGTAGTTTTGGACTAAGTTTCCATCACTTATCAAACCCATTAACAAATTTAGAGGTTGTTTTGGTAACATCAACAGAAAATATTCTGCAACAAAAACAGTATAATTTCTCATTGACAAGTGAGTAAAACCATCCATGAAAGCATTTTTTTTTTAAATATTGTTTTTCTTCATTCGGGTGTCACCCCCTGAGAGGGTGTCACCCGGTGCGGTCCGCACCCTCGCACCTCCCTCGGTACGCCACTGCCAAGTACCATGTCTTCACGTACAGTGTAGGCTAGGCCTACACCTACACATTTTAATTTACCAACACCAGCGGCATTACTATACTATACTACAGATCAAAACAGGTAATGTATAATCTTATTGTTTTAATTTAACTATGGCCTATTTACAATGCAATTTAACCCTTATTTTCAATAGGACATAATTTTCTGAAATTATATTATAATTAAAACAATTTCATTAAAAAAATTCAGGTCAGACAGGATCAAAATGTGTGTTAATTATTTTCTTGTATTAATTTTTTTTTTAAATAACTAGGCCTATCGACCTATCCTATATTGCTACTACTATAGTTTACTAGTTATCTATTTTAAATTAAGCCTCCGCCTATTAGTACTATTACTGAATTAATTAATTTCAATTACGCCTAATGAAAAATGCTGGCAATATATAGGCCTAGTCATTAATAAGTTAACTGGTTGAAGTTTAAATTATTAGGCCTAATGAAAGTGAAAGAGACGAATCATATTATTAGGCCTACTATATTATTAATATTTAACTACATTTATATAATCTACTTGTTCTAAGTCGATTGTGTTAAAGTAAATTACTTATTATTATTAAATTAAGATGAAATGATAAAACATTATTTACTTTCAATGATACACATTTGTTAGAACAAAATCAATAAAACAAATCACAGAGAAGTCGAGTATAAATACATTTATTTAGTTTACAATTAAAATTCACATTTTTTTTTAAAATAGTATCTACCGTAACAACATTGCCATAACATTTAACATAGAAAATTATATAAATTTAACATAATTTTTTTGTGTGTGATTTCTTTTGCATTTTTTTAGAAATGATATAAACACAATATTTTGTAATATTTAGACATATTATTTATTTACTTTCATTAGTCATTAGTGTTTTTTTAATCCCTAATTATATCCGAACTAAAATCCCTAATTACTAATCCAGTGTTTTTTTTAAATTATAAACAATATTATGTTTTTATTTATATTTCTTCTACACAGAAGATTATTGCAGCCTTTGCCTAAACCTCCTGCAGATTCCAGGGTTGGAACCTTGGTCGTAGAGGGCAGTCCAGATTACTGATACCCGGTACTAATCGAAGGACCAGCCGAACTCTTTCCTTCATTCAGGATACCTTTCATTCATAAACACAATTTGTATTCTAAAATAATGTCTATAATTTGTGAATAAAATTTGATGAAGAGTTTTCAAAAAAAGTGTCATTTGTTATCTTTTTTGTATCAAATGAACATGTATAATAATGATTATAAAATTCATTAAAATTCTGGGGAATCATGCTCAGATTAAGTCAGATAGAATCCATAGAATCCAATAAGTAATATTAGACACTGCTGGATGGACTATATTGAAAATAGAGTCTGTTCGCTGCATTAATTTGTCTTATTAGTACATATATGTTGTCAATACCGGTAATTATATCAATGTATAGACACATCTGCATGACTCTACTGCTTCTTGCAGTCTGAAAATGTAAAATAAATCAGAGTTATATTAAAAGGTTCAGTAAATGTATAGATAAATATGTATAGTAAATAGAATAGATTTAAATTTCCTTAGGTTATATTAATAATTTGCATTAAGTTTTTAGTATAAATCCTTTAAATGCATATTTAGGCCTAGGCCTATATAGTTTTGTGAACATTTTGCCCTTTGCCAACACATATTCATCTATAATATATAAAATAATGTCCTATATTATTATAGGAAGAAATAAAATCAAAGCTTTATTTTTATAAGCCAATATTATAAGTCTTTAAGTTACTTTAACTTTAAATGAAAATATTGCTTTAAAATAGTCTTAGTCTTAGTGATAGGCCTATTACCTATTATTAATAATAATAAAAGTACAATAATAATATATTTATAAATAAAACATAATATAAGTAGGCTAGTATAAGGCTAAGCTAAACAAAAAAGTAGCCTATTGTTACAGTTCAGTTTATTCACTGAAACATGATTTTTACAGTGAGCTGATTTGACTTAGTTTTTCCCTAAATAAATATAAACAGTAGTGAAGTGTGCAAAAGAAGAATGTAAGAAAAGCATGATTTGAGTGAGTGGTCAAGAGTTGACAAGGGAGAGAATGATAGTGTGAATAATCAGTACATGTTGGATCCTTCAGATAGAAGGTGGTATTTCTATAATAAGTTATATTGGACTGAGTGTTTAAGTGATTCAAGTCCAAAGTGAGACTTAGAATATTATTGTATAATTAAAGTCTGTTTAAAGAGCTAGATACAATCAGTGTACTAGTGAGAAGAAATGTATGGAGATTATTAAAGTAACATATAAGTGAATATTTGAAAGACTATTGAGAACTGTGTGTAATGATCTTATTCGTCCAATGAAGTTTTGTGTACTATGTCTATATAATAAAATACTTTCATCTGAACCTAATTCAACGTGTGCTCAAGTCTATGCTACTTAGTATTAATAATAATAATATCACAAACAATACGGTAACACCTATGGCTATGGTTTATCATCATATTTTGAGTAGGCCTATGTCACCTATGTAGGCATACCCTAAAAGTATGTAGGCCTTGGCCCTACTCACCTACTGTATTAATTCATATTATATAAATATCTAAGTCTAGCGTTTTTGATGTAACTTTTTTAGTGTATCAAGTAATACAAAATAAGCCTTTTGGTTTAGGATACGTTTAGCGTTATATGAAGAACTATGCGAATAATCAATCCGTTTGGTTTTTTAGGTTGAGACAACCTTACGGCTTTTGGTTTCTTCCTAACACGGCCACACCTATTCTGTGGCCACACCCATCACCCATGTCCAAACCACTATTCTTATTACTTTTAAGGCAAAAATACTAATCGTGTGGGAGAGCGCTCTCTTTTGCTCCGCCCACAAGCCACACCCACTTTTAATCGCCTTGCTCTGTTGAAAAAAGTAAAACAAACAAAAGGCGCGGTTCTATACAATTCTTCAGAAGCGAGCAGGTTGTTTGATAGACAGCGGTCGGAGATTATCAATTTGACCTAATCCAGTGGTACAAGCTCATCCAAAACTTGGTTCTTGTTAATTGACTAATTAAGGCCTACTGCTAGTGAGCGTTATTGTTGATAAGGCCTACAGTACTGTAAAATGGATAAACCTGGCACGTATAGGCCTACATTAGGGTAAGTTGTCACAGTTACTATTTCTTATTTACCTTAATATTATTAATATTACCTTAATGTTGTAGGCCTATCTATATCATAGGTTCTCAACCTTTTTCGGCTCACCGCCCATTTTTACAATTTTATTTCGCTCACCCCTCCCCCCCAGCTTTCTTTTAGCGCCCACTCCTCCCCCTTCCGCCCATCTTGACTATAGTTTCCACAATTTTTTTAGGCAGACTATAATTTTTATGTGATTAATTATCTTTAAAAAGACTGTAAAGGAAACATAGGATATTGTAAGAATTAATAAATTTAAAAAATTGCCTTAACAAAAGGTTTAAATAAATTAATAAATCTATTAATGCGAATCGTTTGCTGGTGTGTTGTTCTAGCAGTTTGTAATTTTTTTTTCCAATTTTGGTTGCAAAAAGTTTAGGTCTAATAATCAGTAATATTTGTTATATTACAAAACATAACGATTTCGGCATCGTTATTTAATCAAATGTTGAAACATTTTTTTAGTTAATGGGAGAATTAGCCCGTTTTATTTTAGCTAATATTTCTTTTTTTTTCTTTTATAAAAAATAAATGGCATAGGCCTACAATCTATAACTTTGAAATGATCAAACTGTAAAAAGTATTTGAAAATTATATAGAATCTAAATATTAGGCCTATATGGCTAAAGAATGTATATGTATACTTTCAAGCATCACAATAACTAGGCCTACTTAGTTTGTATGATTACCACTTTTCTATACCGCTTAACAATATTATTTTTATTGCTCATGACGGTCCAAAACACATTAAATAAATCTCGGTTGTAACTGTATATCCAGCAAGTAGTAGGCCTACTTGCACTTATGCTTACCGTACGTTTCTCAATCTGTTACACCATTTTAAAGTCATTTTATACCATTAGTAGTAGGCCTACCTACCTATAGTAACCAGTATGTTGCATAATATATTGTATCTCTCCGCTTTTTATAACTATGATCTATATAATAGTAAGTGTGAAGGATTTTTATTCCTCTTTCCTCTTAGTATTTTACTAAAGGCGTTGGGGTATTTTAATGTTATTATAGTTGTTTTTATTACTCCCTTTATTTTAAGTTGTAATTTTTGTCTGTCTGTATGAATGGTTGCAATCATCGTGCAATAATTTGCCCCAATTTTTCGACCACTTTCCGTGGTCCAATCGAGCTGAAATTTGGACAGCAGACTTGTGGTAACTAACAATACATTCTATCAAATTTTCAGTTAAAACAAATTAATAATACTACAATTATGACAATATTCATTTCTTAAAAGGAAAGTAGGTCTATAAGAAAAATGTTGGTTTCACTTTAAAAATGCCTGTGCAACTTTTTATAGTTTTTCGGCGCAAAGCTAGAAAAAAATTATGCGCTAAGATTATTTTTAGAACAATTCATACGGAGTAAGGAGATATTTTTGAGATGTGCGACACATATATTTTTCTGTACGTTTCATTAGCAGTAGTAGGCCTAAATCAATTATTTAATTACATGATGGTAAACTTAGTTTGCAAATAAAGGGGGTAAAATGGTTTTCTTTTTTAATTTTGGACCATAAAAACACATGGAGACCTTAAACTAAGAACCTAGGAAGGGAATTGTTAAAAAATAACTTTTAGAGCTTCTTTTTTTTTTGTAAGAAAAACATTTATTAGACCTGGACTCTAGGCTATGCTTTGGACCTTAATTTTTTTTGTAAGAAAAACATTTATTAGACCTGGACTCTAGGCTATGCTTTGGACCTTAATTTTAATATTATGGTCCATTCTATCGTGATCACTGTGTCATTACTTTTTCTTTGAGTGTCTTCAATGTTTTTAAAAAAAAATTAATTTCGAACTAGTTTTGTTTCGAACAAATAATAATTAGGCCTATAATGCTTTTATTACTGTCGGCTATTCAAGCTATTGCTTAACTTAGCCCTAGACCTAGATCGCTCGTTTTGATTAATAAAAAGGCAAATATAATTCTAGATAGCCTATATTTTATGTTTCATAAGGACAGAGACAAGAGCCGATACATTTTCACGAATATAAAAACCATATTAGTATGATAGTAGACCATATATACAGCCATAGCAAATATTATGTTAAACTTTTAAAAAAAGATTGTTCGTTGGAAGACGCAAATATATAGCCTATAGGCCTATGTCGTACAGTCGGGTATATGACCGTATGTCGGCGTAGGCCGATTTCTTATTCATATTGTCATTGTGGATGTGTATGAAATATTCAATAATTTTAATAGGCCTATGACTAAAAATTCATGAAGAAAACACACAAGGTATGCGACAAAAAATGTTAAATGACTGTATAATAACGTGTCATATATCACTGGAAAGAGCTTGGGGAGAGGATTCCAATGGTAATGGTAATGGTAATTTATATAGCGCTTCTATCCATGCTATTTTAGCATGCTCAGTGAGAATTAATATAATATTAATCTGTGAGAGGTTTCACTGCTGCCGGTTAAGCGCATGTGATAACAACTCAATATTAACGTCATCTAGTCCCAAAACTCCTGTAGGGCGACAGGGATCTGCCGGTGGCGGGGCTCGAACCCGCGACGTGTCAAGTGGTTTTTTGGTTGACAGTCTGGTGAGCTAACCGCTAGGCCAGCCGGTACCTGGTAGCTAAAAATCAGATCAGATATATAGAAAAAAGTTATGAATTTTTAAGTGATGAAATTTCAGTAACAAAGCCAAAGAAGGAAAAGTGAAGCTCGATTACTAGTAATTTTGTACCCAAACACTCATAGCTTTGTCAATTATTTCGTATCAAATTGCACAGAATGAGTATCAAATTAAAGGATAGGGCCTATACAAAGGTCCAAATATATATATATATATATATATATATATATATATAAATAAATATATATATATATATATATATATATATATATTATATAGTTAAATTGGTTAATAATTTATGCTTATTATTATTTTTTATAATGTGAAATTTTAAATTTTGATGAAATTGGATATTTCATTTTATTAATAATTATAAGTAATTTCCCACAATAGCGTCTCATGCTCGCGACGCCATGTTGTAAATGTAAACCAGGAAAAAACATTTAAAACAAAGTGAAGCCAAAATTATTTTTTTTGAAGCCAAAATCGGATTTCGGGAAAATAAAAATAATATTTTTTTTACTACATCATCTCCATTATTATTCACAGTAGAAGTATAAATTGTTCAAATAATTGTAGGCCTACATTGGCCTACAGGGAAAAATTGACTTTCTTGTAATTTTGTTTAAAAAATGTATTAAATGTTTAGGCCTAGGCCTACTTGTCAAACATCAACATTTTTCAATTTTGTTATAAACATGTTTATTTTGTTATCGTATAGGCTAAGGTAAAAGAAAATTGTTTCCGTCCTATGTTTATCTGAGCGGAGTGATTATTCGCACAGTTTTTCATATAACGCTAAGCGTTATATGAAGATTTCTAGCTACAGATAACGCTCGGCGTTATTCGAAGATTCGCACAGGTCTTCATATTCTACTTGTCTTTTCCTATTGGCCTATATATACTGTTTATTGTTAAATTTGAACAAGATTTCGTGGCCTAATGGTTAGTGCTGTCAGCTGGCAACCGGGGTGTCGCAGGTTTGACCCCTTTTTAAAAAAAATTTATTTATTATTATTATTATTATTCCATTTGAGTGCAACGGGATACGTATATACGGTAAATACATGAATATTTTGGTTGTAAGTAACCTTTAGTCATTGTCAGCCAGAAAATACAATAGCTGACTCCTAAGCCTAAGCCTAACCTAAATGATACCTTTTCTTACGATAAATGATGGCATGATAGGCCTAGTGATAATAATAATTGTTCTAAAGTGTGCGCAAATGTCTATTTCAAAAGACAGTTGTGCTTGAGTACAAATGATTATTTAATATTGTTTTAAGTGTGCTGAAAGACAGAAATTATGAAATCAAGTAGCCTTAATTTCCATTTATTTAGATCAATAAAGTAATCTTATCAAATACCGCGGGCCACGGATGAGCGTAGGACGCAATAATCTTCTTTATAGAAGGAGCGTCTGTAATGTATAAGATAAGATAATTAATTCAAACAAAAAGGTTAGGCCTATTTAGCCTAGATGTTAGTATTAGTAGGATATTGTTAGGGTCGAAAGGCCTACTTCAAGTCAAATTCAAATAGGGTTAGGCCATGTTCGAAAATTTGGGTCTGTCGTTAACACTAGGCGTTTTTCGAAAATTTGGGTCTTCCGATAACGCTCGGCGTTATTCGAAGATTTGGTTCTTCCGATAACGCTCGGCGTTATATGAACAGTTCTTCGAATAACGCTTCCCTTATCTGAGCATTGTAACATTTATTATTGTGTTGAATTTCTAAATTATGATTTTATGTATAAAATTGATTGTAGACCTACTTCATGATTTCATGCATTATATTATAATTTGGATTTAACACAGATATATAGCATATTATTATCTGGTTGTTTTAAAGATTTACACAGTCGATCGGGGTCAGGAGAATGTCAGATGTCTTTTGTTACAATACACCCAAGCACTTGAGCACTTGACCGTAGAAAGCGGGAAGTGTATTTATGTGTGTGTTTGTAGGCGCTATTGTGTGTATTGTGTGTCGGTGTTGTTGTATGAATGGACTGACAGGAAAGATAAAAAATAAAATATAGGCTATGTCCCAGTTCTTGAGATTCCTCTAATTATAGCCTTATTTTAGTTTTGTTACTTTAGTGGAATGTTCCCGAAGAATTAACATAGGCCTAGCTATCAAGACGACATAGGGGCCTGATTATCTTTTTTATGTACTTATTATGTAAGCTACTTAAAATTAAACCCAAATTTTTGTTTTTGGCCAAAAACGAAACCATACCGAATAGACTATCAGCCGAAAACGAAGCCGATAATTAAAATTTCATTATTCATTCGACCGAATCCGTAACCGAAAAATAAGTAAATAAAAAATGTCATACAAAAGATTTTAAAAGACTGCACATTTGTGTGTAACAGTAATAGGCTTATTATCTAGTTTATTCGTACTCAATGTATATAAACCATATAACCAGCAGGGATGTTAATATCGTTTTTTTCTCAAAATCAATTTTGATTTTATAAATCCGATTTCAAACCGGGTTTTGGTTCCCCCTCCCCTCGCTCCTGCTTCTGGGCAAAGTAAGTTATAGGTAAAAAAAAACCAACACATTTGCGTAGATTAGACTAAAAACAAAATTTTATAAACCAAATTAGATCTAATAGAAAGGACCATTGACACTTAGAACGAAAGAATAGGGATGTCACTAAAACATTTCCTTTTGGGAAGTGTGGGGGCCCCTTTTGTGTTGGGGCCCCTGTTCCAATGGAACATGTGAAACATGCCTAAATACGCCACTACATTCAGGCATAGAATGGGTTGCCTGAACAAACCAGGAAATCCAGTAACTTAACATGATTGAAAACATTAATAAAAATGCAAGACTAGACTCGGACCACGGATGAGCGTAGGACGCAATAATCTTCTTTATAGAAGGAACGTCTGTAAATATGTAGCCTATAAAATAACATCAGGATTAGAACGATTTATGTCACGTCCGAGTGTTGCATAGTATTTTGGAGAAGTTGTGTGAATGTGTATTATATGCTAATTTTGGTTATAGGGTAGAAAGAAAAGTTATGTTCCTATTTAGTCTTAGGGCTAGGTAAATAGGACCACCGGACCACTATGCCTATAGACCTAGTGTGTTTAGGTCCGGTATTATAGCAGACTGAAGAAAAAAAAAGAACAACCTGACATTTACGCCGGGGGGGGGGGGGGATGCAGGTAAGGTGTCCTGTATTTTTTAAAAGGTACCGTATTTTCCACGCCTTTTCCATTCATGCTCTCCCACCAAGTGTAACTTGATAGCCTGGAATGTGAATGAAATGAAAGGGATGGACAGCGCCTGGTTCTATCAATTACATAAATTTGCCAGTCCTACTTGCGACATGAACAGAATCAATAGCCTGTAACAAATACCCCCCTCCTTTACTTAGCGTAGCAACTGCGTATGGGCATGTTTAGAGATTGATATATGGGCTAAAGTTAACTTGAACAATAGGCTTTTCTGAATTTATTTATTTGGGAAAAAACTGCTTCTCACCTTTAAGATTTGTGTTTAATTAGCGACTCTTGACATCATCATCATGTTACAGTTAACATAATCTGAACTGTAACAATTAACCTACTACCTGTATTAAACGTGGACAACATTTAGCACAAAGATTATTGCAGGAACAAGATACATTTTTATATCTAAATATTTTCTTTTATCTTACATATCTATCTCAATATATTACTGTAAATACTATGCCCATGAGTTTTCATATTTATCTAAATAATGTAAATGCAAAAGGTTTTTATACAAATGTATTTTTGAATGAAATAACTAAATAATACATGTTTAAGAATACAATAAAACATGTTTTTTTCTTGAATTATTGAGAATATTTGTTATTTATTGAAGGACATAGGCCTAATCTATTGTACATTTATTGAAATTATTAATATAATTAAGACATGCCTACCGTTCCGCTTTTGGCGTATTTATTCCGCTTTTTTAATTTAAAAAAACACACTTTGTTCCGCCGTTCCGCTTTTTACTAGTTTTGTTACGCTAAATAGGAAAGTTTGTGTTTTTAATATGTTGAAATATAGTTCGTGTCTAGGTTGATAAAACAAAGGCACACATAAGGTCACAATGCTATAATTATCATTACTTTGGTTTTCTGGGTTTTTGAAAAGAGATATTCTGGGCTTTTCTGACGTTTTTCGCGGTATTACGCGTGTTTGGTAATGACTAAAATAATAATATCAATATTTTTAAACAATAAATACAAAATTAATAAATTAAATAAAAATGCATTACAACGTTTTATTGACAAATATACCATGAATGGTCAGTAAAAGTTTCAAGCAAAAATATTAAGAAATAAATAAATGTGTTAAAAAAATTTATAAAAAAAAGACATTTTGAGAAAAACTAAAAAAACAAGCGAAAATTGTATGTACTATAAATATCTTCATGACTAGCTCATCAAAGTTAGTGTCAATAATAAATATACTTGACGAGATTCCCATTATCCCTATCTACTATCTAGCGAAACCACAGCCAAAGGAACGGGCTTCTACTTCTACCCATGCCGAATCAGTCGTAGCCTACTCTCGGGCAATATCGGTCCATGCGAGTCCGCGCTTCGGACAACTCGATACGAGCAATCGAGTTTATATTATGAAAATAATACGAAAGCCACAGGGCGGTCGGTCATCAGCGAGTCGGAGAAAAGAGCGGCAGTTTAACCCCAAAACAATTTTGTACCATATTCCGAAGTCTTTTTACCACATGGTTGAGGCTTTTCTCTTTCTTCATGATGACATGCAAATCACCATATGGCTTGGATGCCACAATGCTGTCAAAGGCTTTTTATGTCGCTGTCACTAACCTCATATTGTGCAGCTTGACATAGGGTATCCTTTCAAAAGTATTTTTGCAGATTCAGGCTCCAACATACCAGATGAACTAAAAGATGTGAAACGTAATTTTTTTTTTATTCAATAAAGATGTATTGAATCTGCACATTTAATTTCAAGTTGTAAACATAATATATATTAACAAATAATATGTCCTTATATATCTCATTTTCTCTATCTGTAACTCTTTCTCTCAATCATCTCCTCCATTTCTCTCTCACTCATTTTTTTCCTGATCAAATTCATTTTCCTTATACTTCTTTCTTTCGCTCTCTCATTCTTATTTCCACCTCTTTCACCCTCTTTTTATTCTTAGTCTTCCTCTCGCTCTCTCTCTCTCTCTCGTCCATGTACTCTCTCTTACTTTTGTTCTACCACTCCCACTTTTTTATCATTCACTCTTTTCCTCGCTCTCCCACCCTCTCTCTCTCTGTCTGTCTCTCTGTCTCTATCTCTCTACGAAACATTCTTTAAGACCTGCTTATCCTGTAAAGCTAAATGACTTTTATCGTCAGTTTGTTTTTCATATTCATATGTACATATAATCATTTATGTGTTTAATTTTTCTCCCCCCCCCTCTCTCTCTGTATTAATTTAAATTGTTGGTGATTACAATTTTACTTGTCAGGCAAAATGTGTCCAAGACATTACAATCCATTTTTTATACAGGTCAAGTAATGAATTCACTTATTTAAGCATTATTTTTGAATTGAAGTTTGAAGTCAGACATGTAGCCTATATTTTCGAAGTGTAATGCCCTCCACTGTTTGTTCTTGACTTGAATGTGATGTCAGCATTTCGGAACCCCCTAAAGTTTCACTTGTTCAGTATATGAATATAGGCCTAATTTATTTCAATACTTGTACTTTATTATTATTAAAGAAATTATACTTGCGTGTTTTTTTTTGTTTGTTTGGTATTTGTAGTTAGGGTTCTAGGAATTGTCATTTGTCCTTCTGTGCAGCCTTGCCCAATGCACAACAAAATACACTCACTCAAGTTTTTACTCACGCAATGTGTTTATTTAATTGCTTTGTGCTGTTTGTTTCTATGTTTGATTTGTCTTGTGTGAATTATTTAAGCTCCAATAAAAATATAATATGAAGTGTTCAAGGTGAATCACTTTTTTAATTTCTGGTCTTGAAAATGAAGAGGAAAATGATAAAGCAGTTAACAAAAAGTTTCGAAGGCCTGGTAAAAACAAAACTACAGGAGACAGTTAGGCCTATTAGAAATTAATCGTATGCGTAATGGAATGAAACAGCATACACAATATTAATAGGGCTTATAGTAAGTTATAGTAGGCTATAGCCTATAATAATCTATATTTAATAAGTGCAAATGCATTGCAGTATATAATTGTGTAGGCCCATTGTAGACTTGCCTATAGTGTATATACCACACGCAACTCTTCATAAGCCTATACTAAGTTTACACGTTTAACCCAACACAAATCGGAGGACTTGTGTTTTTTTTAACATTGTTTGGTCTGTGTCACGATTCTGGAATTAAATCGCGACAATTAGCACTCTTAGTCAGATAGCATACATAGACAGACCCAAGCATAGCAAGCGAACCTTAGATTAGCGCAAAGTCTAGGTTAGGAAGAAGAGAGTAGGGGACGCCATTACCTCTTCCCCTCTCCTTACGCAAGTGAAATCCTCCAGCACTCCTCTCCTCACCTCTCTTTAACCCTCTCTACACTTTTTCATTCCCGAATTCAGAGTTTGCTACTTGATTCAGCCAATTGGTATTACACTATTTGTATGTGCGATTGTATGTGTGTGTATTCTTTAATGTATGTATATATATATATTATATTATGCTGTCAATTATGATTCATGTTGCATTTGGATAGTAACTACTCATTTATTTTGCTAAACTCAGCATACACGTAAAACCCCCACCCACCTGTAGACACCCCACCCACTGCTACACCTTTTTCATTATCTCCCCTCTTCGTCCCCTACTCAGCGCCCGTGGTCAAGCCCTTTATCCATTCGAAGTAGTGACATCTGGAGCGAAGCGTCTCGCACATACGTAAGCACCTTGGGCTGCACTCGACCAGAACCAATAGAGACAGGTACATCAAGGGAAATAAGTCATTATCTTATCCTTTGTATCTCCGTATACGTCTACCCCCCCCCTTTTCCCCTGGGCCCCACCCCGCAAAAGTCGGCGGTACTAATTGTTCGCCTACACCCACCCCTAATTCCCCCCCCCCCCCCAATAGTCAATCTTCTATGCAAGTATATTTCAAACCAGCCAACCAGAACATGTGTAATTCTAAACTAATGTAGCTATCCAATCAATTTGACCACTGATCACGTGACTAAAATCCAGGAAAGCGCGCTAAACTAGTTTCAGCACACTTCGGCTCAAGCGTGAGGCGGAGAAGGTTGTTCGATTCTAGCCTCCACTTATTCAGTTTGTTCCATAGGATATACCGCCTGCATGTGTATAGATAGATATTTTGTCAGTCTAAGTATTTTCATGAACACAGCTACGGTTGCCTAAATTTTGGATAACCTAGCAGTACCATGTGTTGAGTGTTAACTGAAGCCTGTGCAAATTCATATATGTATCTTGCCATTGAGTGAAGAATTGAAATGATAATAAACACCTGAACTTAACCAGCGATTTATTTGCCTACTTAGAACTATTGTGTGTCCGTCATAATATCTAACGAGCCAAGAGAGAAATAATAATTATTCCAGGGCGATTCCAGTCACGGTAATTCATACCCCAAGACGACCTGCCACCACTACCCCACTCATCTACGACTCCGCACCCCTCTCATTGTCCAGATTCTGCCAGGTTGATGTCATAATCATAAACACATCCTGACAAAGTGGGGACCTCGCCGCGGGATCCTGAACTCAAGCCGTTCAGGGCACTTACAACAGCAATCAACCCGAGGACCACGCCGTACTGAAACCGACCCTGGATTGGGGGCTCATCTCTCTACACTACGAAGACTCTAAGCAGCAAACAGATCCGCCACCTCAAACGCAAGCCAAGTCACCCCAGTAAGCCAGGCTAGCCACTTTACGCAGCCTACGCCACCCAGATACCCAGGCTCGCCACTTTACGCAGCCTACGTCACCCCAGATACGCCAGTCAAGACACCCCATTAAGAAGATTCGCCACTCTAGCAATCTACGCCAACCCAGATACACCAGCAGCCAGACCCGCCACACTACGCCAGATTCGCCACCCCATCACGCCAGATTCGCCACCCCATCACGCCAGATTCGCCACCCCATTACGCCAGATTCGCCACTCTAAGCAATCTACGTCAACCCAGATACACCAGCAGCCATATTCGTCACCCTACGTCACCTGCGTCACCCCATCACGCCAGATTCGACACCCCAACCGCCAGATCGTCACCCCAGATACACCAGCAGCCGAAGTTATCCACACCAACAGCGCTAAGCGCCATATGACAATAACTTTATGATTGGATATGTGTGTTAGTATATATGTGTGTGAAATTCTAGGAACCGCTGTTCTGGTGAGTACCATTTTGGACTAGTATTAAGTTAGTTAAACTCTGAACCCCAACCCCTCTTACATTCCCTCTCTCTATCTCGTCATATCTCTGTCCGTTTACTGCCTTACTCTCGCCTTACTCTGTCACTATAGCTGAAGGTGTACTATTGCGTAAGCAGCTGAGAGAAGAGGCTATAGCGATAGGCTACAGTGACGGAGACGTCATTAAATACGTCGTCGAACAAGTAGCGGTCCATGAGGCAAGAGAAGAGAAACTTAGAGTAGAGCAGAGAGAAGAGAAACTTAGAGTAGAGCAGAGAGAAGAGAAACTTAGGTTAGAACAATTAGCTAGGGAGGACACACTTAGGTTAGAACAATTAGAGAGAGAAGAAAGACTTAGATTAGATGAGGAGGCACGCAGGACACATGAATTCAGACTAGCTGAATTAGCCGCAAGCACTAGGCCCCCGGACAACAGCGACAACCCAAACCCCCCCCCCCCCATCATTTAGCTCAGTCAACCCCAACACTCCCCTTCCCCGACACGCGTCTCTATGGACAGACATCCACGACCCCCGACTAGAACAATTTGACGTTTATCTTCGACGGTTTAGTGACTGTATGGAGTTGAACGAGATCCCTCCAGAGTTACATTGCCGAATTCTCATCTCCACACTGAGGGGAGAGAATTATGAGACGTATTGCAAACTGCCCCCAGACGATAGGGAGTCGTGTGCTGCATTGAAGAACGCACTCTTAAACCGACACCAGCTACACGCGTCGCATTATCAGAAACGATCCCGTACCGCCACGCTACGGTCAGGGGAGAACTTTACACAATTCGCTGAGCGAATTCAGGCCTACTTACTTAAGTGGGTAGAATTAGGGGACATAGAACAATCCTTTGAAGGCATGGTCACCCTTCTTATGACCGAACAGATAGAATCCCAGATGCCCCCCAAGCTAAAGGCCTTCCTAATCCAACAGGGAATATCCGGTCTAACCCCTTCCCTGCAAGGCGCAGATAGGTTTCTGCAGTCCAACCTAATAGCGTCATCCTCCCGCCCGGGACACCCACAACCTCACCGACCTTATGGGGACAACCACCGCGTCAACCCTCCCCCTCAATCAACCGCGCCTCAGCCACACACGCCCCACCACGGGCGACCTCGTCCTCACAACCCACGCGGAGACCACCGCCACACCAGACCCACCCCTCAGTTAGCACACGACAGGAACAGACGCGACCCCACCCTCTATTTGGCCGTCGGTGCATTTTACACCACGACAGAGCCCGTAAGCGCCAACCAGCAGTATACTAACGGTCCGGCAGGACAAGAAACAGAAGCCCCTTACCCCAACCACTTAACCAAAACCACCGACCCGTGGAATAGCCAGGAAACATACGGCGACTTGGATCAAGTCCATCACGTATTTTCCATCTCCTCAGTAGACGGACCCCACGAACCCCACCACAACTGTGTCGACGAGATAGTCCGAATCAATGGCCACCTGGGCTCTTGTACATACGATTCCGGGCTCAGCTATGAGGCCCTAGTAACGGAATCAATGACCGACCCCCGCGACTACACAGGCCGCTATGTGCGACTTCAAGGGCCATCCCATGACTCCCCCATCCTGCGTCTACCGACGGCAGTCGTACACATCGACTCCGCCTTTACAGCAGGCCCCATCGAAGCAGCCGTGACTAAAGACGGGAAAGTAGACGTTCTACTAGGTAGGCCAATCGTAGGCAGACCACTCTCGCCCCGACCCACACAGGTGAGCCACGAGCCACCGCGCCCCACCCACAGCCCGATCAGCCCTCCCCAATTCGTGTCCATTAAAGACAGGCTCCGCAACGCAAAACTGCCCCAAACCAGAAGCGAGCTAAAGCGTATACTTCACGAGTTCAGTTACTATGAAAGGATTGCTATACGCGGTTTCCGGCAACTCGCAACGCCCTTATTCGATCTACTGAATGCTACCACACGTCCAAAATTACATTGGAACGAAAACGCCAGATTTGCTTTCGACCTGTTAAAATGTTTCTTAGGTCGAAACCCATTTCGAGTCCACCCCGACGACGAGGATTAGCGTTAACCCTAAACACCCGATGGGCCGGGTAACAATACAACCCAGCGCCATACTCGCCCCCCCCCAGAAGATAACTTAACGCATCCCCTTGTTCCCTCCGACCCCTCCCCGTCACAGACCCACCACCAGCACGTGGACACGCCAAGATACCACTCGCGGATACTATCCCGGTACACTCACTAAGATTCCATGCCCCAGAGACAGCAATTTAGGTAGAAATCTTCTCTCTGAGTAGATTCCAAGTTGGCCGGGTGAGTTGTCACGATTCTGGAATTAAATCGCGACAATTAGCACTCTTAGTCAGATAGCATACATAGACAGACCCAAGCATAGCAAGGGAACCTTAGATTAGCGCAAAGTCTAGGTTAGGAAGAAGAGAGTAGGGGACGCCATTACCTCTTCCCCTCCAGCACTCCTCTCCTCACCTCTCTTTAACCCTCTCTACACTTTTTCATTCCCGAATTCAGAGTTTGCTACTTGATTCAGCAAATTAATATTACACTATTTGTATGTGCGATTGTATGTGTGTGTATTCTTTAATGTATGTATATACACGTAAAACCCCCACCCACCTGTAGACACCCCACCCACTGCTACACCTTTTTCATTATCTCCCCTCTTCGTCCCCTACTCAGCGCCCGTGGTAAAGCCCTTTATCCATTCGAAGTAGTGACATCTAAAGCGAAGCGTCTCGCACATACGTAAGCACCTTGGGCTGCACTCGACCAGAACCAATAGAGACAGGTACATCAAGGGAAATAAGTCATTATCTTATCCTTTGTATCTCCGTATACGTCTACCCCCCCTTTTCCCCTGGGCCCCACCCCGCAAAAGTCGGCGGTACTAATTGTTCGCCTACACCCACCCCTAATTTCCCCCCCTTAATAGTCAATCTTCTATGCAAGTATATTTCAAACCAGCCAACCATAACATATGTAATTCTAAATTAATGTAGCTATCCAATCAATTTGACCACTGATCACGTGACTAAAATCCAGGAAAGCGCGCTTAACTAGTTTCAGCACACTTCGGCTCAAGCGTGAGGCGGAGAAGGTTGTTCGATTCTAGCCTCCACTTATTCAGTTTGTTCTATAGGATATACCGCCTGCATGTGTATAGATATATATTTTGTCAGTCTAAGTATTTTCATGAACACAGCTACGGTTGCCTAAATTTTGGATAACCTAGCAGTACCATGTGTTGAGTGTTAACTGAAGCTGTGCAAATTCATATATGTATCTTGCCATTGAGTGGAGAATTGAAATGATAATAAAC